>WNYC01000004.1:63775-610618 GCA_021396375.1 Sporothrix mexicana
GCAGCAGGAACAGCCTCAAGACGGACAACAGGCAAGGCCGGAACAAGACAAAGACCAATCATTCGGCACGCGAGTCCTCCCACATGTCTGGCGGGTCTTGGTGGGACTAAACAACGTCCTCATGGCCCCGTACGACACGCCGAATGTCATTGAGATTCTGCGCCACAACGAAGTGCTTTACGAGGACGACAAAACATACGCCCTCAACTTTGTCAGCACGTGGCATACCAGCCTGGCCGCCTTTGCCTTCACGGTGCCGGTCTTGGGCAGTGCCATCATCTGCGCGGTGTGGCCCGTGGTGGCGGTCCTGCGCTTCGGGGAGGATGCGCAGACAAGTGTGCAGACTGGAGTAACTGTGGGCAGTTATGTGGTGACGGCTGGTGCCGTGTTTATTGCCATGATCACCTTTTCGTCGGCGGTGCAGGACAGCAACGGCAAATACGCCGAATTCTTGCAAGCACGGCCGGCCGACATGCCGCCCGTCGCAGCAGCTCCTGCAAGCCCTTGAGTAGGGCCCAGCGGAATACCTCTTCACCAAGAGCCTTGTTCAGGCATGAGAAATGGACATTGGGATGAAGGTTGCCTCGTATCGTCATCATGCATGTTTAGTTATATCACATTTATTATACCGAATATTTCTGCATCTTTTTCTTAAAGTCCGTTGAATAATAGTCCACAGCGTCTGGCTTCACCACATCTCTCTGGCCGAAACATCTGGGGCCAGGCCTTTAGCAACACGGTCTAATTCATCAAAAGACGTGCTGTTGGTGAGACAGAAGCGGAAGTAGGCATCGATCAGAGATGTCTCAATCTCAAGAAGCCGCGAACCTGCTGTCGTGCCGGACTGGTTCCGGAGAGGTTCTGGAAACTTGTCACCGAGCACGTCACGAAGGATTGGCAGGTCCAGATACGACTGGTGGACGGTCCCGTTGACGGTAAACTCGCGGCGGAAGCCTCTGAGCTTAGACCAGAAATTGGAAAAGGTGGCATCTGTCGTCTGGTTGTGATTGGCCGCGCCAATCTGGAGGAAGGGCCGGTCGAGGCCGGCTGTGGCCACCGGCCCAAAGATGCCGCCGTCAAAGTTGGCGCCGCAGGGAAATGCGCCTGGAGAACTGGCCACAGCCTGTGCTGCTGTGTATCCACCCAGAGAATGCCCGAGAATGCCCACCTTGGACGGAGATGGGAGGCGTGGAAGTGGAAGGAGGGTGCCGTTCTTTATCACGGAGGCAAGGAGCTCGACATCCTTGACTCGCGTGTCCACCAGTCCCGGCAGCTCGTTGGGGAAATCGTCGAGGGCCGAGTCGGGCATCCGTGCCGCAGATCCGTCTGGGTACTCTGTGTAGAGTGCATCGTACGGGTGGTCCGGGGCGACGACGATCCAGCCGCGACTGGCCAGGTCAGCCAAAAAGGCGGCATGCAGCAGGCGTGACGAGCCGAGGCCGTGGCTGAAGATGAGGACGGACGAGCTGTTGGCTGCAGCCTGTGATACTGGCGCCCTCTCGTAGGCCCATGTCGACAAATGAGTCAAGATTGAGGTGGCATTTCCCAGGTATGTGTCGAAAGCTGCTGCAGATGCGGCCGATGGAAAGTACGGTGCTCGATGGTAGCTTCCGGCACTGACGCTGGCATTGATCGCCGGATAAAAGACGGACACCATGAGGCGGCGGGGCTCCGTGCTGTTGGTCGATGCATTGACGGCTGTCGAAGGTACCGTGCGTGAGAGGTCCCTGAGTTCTACACTAACGGTACCGACTGTATGGGGGCCAAGGAGTGGCGGTAGTTGAAGCTGGGCAGCTTGAACACGGGCAACTCCTGTCACCAAGAATATGAATGCCGAGGCCAGCATGAAGGTGCTCGGAAGATACATCGTCTGAAGCGACTCCCGGTATCGGGACAACTCGCGGATGCTCTTACGGGGCACAGATTTACAAATCCTACAAAGGCACTGAACGGCCGGGGTCGTGATCTACAAGTCACATTATATATGGCAAGACGGTGCAATGTTTTGAGAACGGCGTGGTAAGCAATAAGCAATAAACGAGGTGAAGTTGGATGACCAACGGACGGCGGCAGGTCGAAGCGAGTCAGATGGGGGCATCTTATTTATATTAATTGCGTGGGATATTCTGAGTGAGAGATGGATGGTTTAAATGAATTTATGAGGTTGAAACAATCACTCGCAGTATTGCTCCACACAAAACACATCTGAATAACGTGAAAATCCTTTGCAAATTAGCCGGCTGGTAAACGGAGACAAAGGTCGCATATTTTGTGTCCACGAAACGTTTTCCTTTGTCATCCGATACTCTCAAGAATGTCGACGACCGATATCCGTTATGATTTTTATGAAATTTATGAATTCTATGATTTTTATGATTTACAACGTTGAAAATGGTAAACTGTTTTGCCAAGGTATGATTGCCCCGAGAAAAGAAACGGCCTGCCGCTTTACCGTTGCAGCCGGCTTGGCGACGCTGAAAATCTCGACAGGCCATCGCGTGGCAACATGAAATAAGAATGTGACAGCAGTTGCGTTCGTAGCTGGTGGCAACGCTTAAAAGTTGGCTCGTCCACTCGCTTCACAAGGAGACTTTTGTTGCTGAGGACTTGGCTTAATGGCTCAACCTACGGAATACGGCAGGCAAGCCAGGCCGAGGCGGAGGGCCAAGTGGAGATAGGAGGCCATAAGGGGAAAAAGAAAAAGAAAAGATATTTTACAATAAAAATTCCACTGGCGAGTTCTGGCGAGCCCTGGTGCGACTCACTGCGCGCCAAGACCAATCTGCAGGCGGCCCGCAGTGACCGTTCAAGTACCATTTGGGAGTCTTGGGATGCCCAAGGGCGCTGTAGAGGCTAGGGTATCTCGGATATTCGCTGACTGCAGGACCTAAAGGGGCTAACGAAGTTGACTTTCAGTGGGGCATCGCCTGCAAACACCGGACGAGAAAGACGCGGTCCAGCATAATTCAAATTTGTATCGACAGACGTATTGGCAGACACCGGGACACATTCGAGCTATGGCCGAAAGAAACAAAGAAATACGAGGATATGTTTCTTGATCTCAAGAAATATTTGTGCTGTCTCTGGTCGCCCTGGTTTCTTTTACGTCTTGTCACGGAGTCTCGTAGTCAATGGTCACAAATTTGTCTCCGTTGCTTCCGTGTTAGTGAGAGTTTTTTGGGGGGCTTTTCGCCCTGTTCAAAGCCCATTTTATGGATTTGTGGCCTTTGCTTTTAGCTTCTCACCCCTCCCACTCGGCCACCTTCCTGATCAGTCTAGAAGCCAGCCTAGAAAAAAGGAAGAAACGGCAAACAGGGAAAAAGACGGGGCCGCATGGGGCATAGGAAACGTAAAAAGAAGAAAAAAAAAAAAAAAAAAACTGCACTCGAAATAGTGTGGCCGCGCCCTGCACTCGATCCAAACAAAAGGAACAAGCTTCGTCGCCATGCCTCGGCGTGGAGATTTGCCTACGACATACATGGTTTTGCATTGTGGACACGCCGGTCTGAGGATCGATACGTGGAAAGTGGATGCAGGAGCGTGTCACCCTTGACCTCGATTACCTTTCCTGGCCTTTCTCTTGACCTTCTTTGGCTTCTATGGCCACAATTGTGTGCCGTTCATCCACGGAATTGGGATGTCTCGCCTACCTGGCGCCCGACTTGACTCATTTCATTGGTGCTCTTTGGCCTTTGTCTTCGTGACGCCTGCTGCTTTTTCCTCTTGATACGTCGTATTTGTTGTTTGCGTTTTGTGTCTCCTCTTTAATGTTTGATGGGGCATGTTGCGCCATGCAATGGGGAAATTTGTTCGCCCACTTGCGAACATTTTCAGCTGCCCGTTTTGGCGTCTCTTCCATTGTCTATTTCTTTCTTGCTCTTCCAGCCTATTTGACAGAGCTGAAAAGTGGCCGACGGGATGCAGACATGAGGATGAAACGACAAACCCGAAAAACGAGATGCGCTTGTGTCGTGGACTTTTGAGGATTTAAGAAAACCTCGAGTACGACGTTTGGAGAAGAGAGCAACACCTGCGTGTCTGCTCCGCACAAAGCATAGGGCCAGTACGTCACTTGCAGGCTTTTGTGCCCCATTCAGGGCTAGCTTCGTCGGCATCCGATGCTTGTCTTGAGTAGTGTGGTTGCAGCCCTTGTCATGGTGGTGTGGGTTGTTCTGTTTTGCTTCTCGTTTTTGCGGGCCGATTTGATCCAATAAACCAATAATATGCCACGGAAAGACGGACGTCGACTTGTTCTTGGGCGTACCAGACATAAAGTACGTTGTTGAAATCAAGATTCGACGGGAAGAGAAAATGTGTGACAGGAAATTGCTTGCTGTGGAAGTCAATTGTTAACAATATGCGAATGGCCACAGGACTGCGTCTCTGTACACAGTATGTCGTATTTCTTCAATGCACTCCAGCCTCTGTCCAATGGTCAACTGACATGCTGCGTCCCGTCTTGGATGGAAAGATAACAGCCCGTGATGAATAAGGTGCACACTTTGTCGATCACGACGCGGGTTTGACAGCATAAGAAGGCTCAAATCCAATCCAAGCAGCCCAGCAGCCAAGCTAGGGAGCTCGTTTTGCTCGTGTGCCTAAAAACGAAGACAAAGGGGACGATCGCACCAACACTGACGCCAGCCAATAATCACCAGTACTCTAAAAGAACTTTTACAAAACATATTAACTGACTGTAGCTAAATGTACAATTTATGCCGCGACAGGAAGGGGGGCTGAGTGTTGGTCGCGCCGCGGCGCGACGCTATTCTGTTTCCAATCGGCCACCCCAAAGAGCGTTCTACAAGTCAGTATTTTTGTATGGCCTTTTTTTATTTGCATGGCTCTCGGCTTAATTTTGTATGTGTCTTGTCTGCTTCCTGACGCCTTTTGACAAGATTCGTTTGTGTCGTTTCTGCACTTTCCCAAACTGTCACACACACAAACTGCAAGAACGGCACCGACATCCATCACAGGAACAGCAGTCTTGGGTCTTTTGCGTATGACTGCGTCTCTCCTGCCGTCCCCCTCTCTCCTATCATCGCCTCGGACCACTTTGTATCTCCATTTCCATTTTCTCCATCATCTCGCTTTTTTTTTTATGTCTCCATTCCGCGTTCTACGCGCCCTTTGCAATACACGTTTTGGCCTTCTCGCCTTCCTCTTTTGCCCCTAGTTTCGTTTCTTCGTCTTGACTCTTTTGACTTTTGTCACATTTATTGTCGCGCCCATTGTTGTCCATTGGCCGTCGTTTGATTTTTCGGACTTCGCACTCGTAGCTTGCGGTTTTTTCCCAGTCCACCTTCATCGTCCTCCGCCCCTTCCCATCTCGTTTCCTTGAGCTCCTTCCACTTCCCCCACCAACTGACTCCTTCCTCATTTTCTCCTCTCCATCGCTCCTTCCTCTTTCTCTTCTCTTTTTCATCGTTTCTGACCCCTCCCCCTTTCACCTTTTCACCTTCCTCTTTCTTTCAGCTCTCTCCATCTTTCTTCCCAACTCTCTTCCTCTCCCCATCTTTCCCATCGCCTCTCCCCTTGACATCTTGTGTCAACCTCCGCGATTCCCTCCGTGTCCTCCGCTGTTCGGACCCTGAAGTGACTCCCAAGTTCTCCAGCTGTCTCCATTCCCCTCTTTTTGGCACGTTTGCCCCCCTGGTGGTCGCCGTGCTCCCCATACCGAAGAAAAGGGATAAAGATCGTCTGCATTCCTGTTGTTTGTTGTTGCATCTTGTCTTGCCACACACTTTGAATCTTTTCTTGTTCCCCTTGTTTTCTTTTTATTTTCTTTTTGTTTTCTTTTTCTTTTCTTTTTGTTTTCTTCTTCTTCTTCATCCTCTGCCATCCTCCTTCTGTCGTCGTCTGTGTGCAACCCACTCACACTCCCATCACCCAAATTGGTGTACTAAGCCTTGCCAAGACGCAGCGCTAAGCTTTCGCCAAGTATCGCCAAAAACAACTGCCGGCATCATCAACAACCACAACAACCACAACGCCCGACCGAAACAACCTCTAAAAATGGCCAAACCAGGCAATATGGCCATTGACGGGGCCGACCCGCGCATCTACGACCAGATGAACAAGGAGCTGAATGCTGGCCAAGAGCAGCCTCCCCACCACACGGCTCCCACCAATGACATTGGCGCCATCAACGACGGCGCATCGGTCGCGACGGCCACGGCCGCCTCTGCCCACCAGCGCCGCAATTTCAAGATCCACGACCCTACCATTACCTTTGAGCAGTACCACTACTATGCCCAGCAGACACGCGCCGAAGAAGACGCCCACCCGCGCACCGGCTATGAGACCACCATCTGGTCGCTCTTCTTCCCCAGCAAGTCGGACGGCGGCGTCAAGCGTGCGCCCGCGGGCGAGAAGGCCGAGGGAGTTGTCGCCGAGGCTGGCCACCAGCGCATGGTTGTCTCGGACGAGGAGTGGACCAACGCGTCGCGTGCCCTGCGCACGGCCACGCGTGGTGCCGTCTTCTACCTGATCACCACGGACATCCTGGGTCCCTTTGGCCTCCCCTACGCCTTTGCCACCATGGGTTGGGGCCCCGGTATTGCTCTGTTTACTGTCTTCGCCGGCCTGGCCTGCTACTCGGGTTTCCTGCTGTGGGAGCCCTTCATGGGCCTCGATTCGTACGAGTACCCCATTCGCAGCTACGGCGACATTGGCTACCGCCTGTACGGCCGCTGGATGCGCCACCTGTTCAACATCCTGCAGTCCATCCAGCTGCTGCTCAACGTCGGTCTGATTGTCATCTCCAACGGCGAGGCCCTGTCGCAGGTCGCCAAGTTCAAGCTCTGCTTCGTCATCTGCTGTCTGATCTGGGCCATTGTCGGCTTCATTGTCGGCCAGGTCCGCACCCTGCAGAAGTTTGGCTGGCTCGCCAACGCCGCCGTCTGGATCAACCTGATCTGCATGTTCATCACCATGGGCGGTGCCGCTCACTCGCCGCCCAACTACGCCGGTGCTGGCTCGTCGGCCGGTGCCTCGATTGCTGGTGGCGCCCTCGTCACGCCCGATGCCAACGGTGTCTTCCCGCCTGTCCAGACCAGCGGTGGTCTGCCCGACACGGGCAGTTTCGTCGGTTCCGTCAGCGGTGCCATGCAGGCCATCTTCGCGTACGGTGGCTCCATGGTCTTCCCCGAGTTCATGGCTGAGATGAAGCGCCCCAAAGACTTTTTGACGGCCATGTGGGCAGCCCAGGCGTTCATCTACTTCTGGTACATGTTCTACGGTCTGTTCATGTACGGATACCAGGGCCAGTACACGGTCAACCCCAGCTACCTCGGCATCAGCAACTACAACATCCAGACGGCTGGCAACGTCTTCGCCATGGTCTCTGCCGTCATTGCCGCCTGTCTGTACGGCAACATTGGCATCAAGGTCATGTACAACAACGTCTTTGTCGAGCTCTTCCACGCTCCTCCCTTGACCACCACCGCCGGCAAGTGGGTCTGGGTCGGCATCATCCCCGTCTACTGGGCCATTGCCTTTGCTCTGGCTGCCGGTATCCCCAACTTCTCGGGCCTCACCAGTGTCGTCGCCGCCTTTTGTATCCTGCACTTTACCTACACGTTCCCGCCCCTGCTGTCGATTGGCTACCTGGTCAAGAAGATGGCCATGCGCGAGGGCGACGGCTACGACCCGGTAACGGGCCAGGTCACGCGCTCCGACAGCGGCTGGGTCCGTTTCAAGCGCGGCTTCTTTTCGCGCGGTCGCTGGTGGATGAACTCGCTCAACGTCCTGTACATCATGGGCGCTCTTGCCCTCAGTGGCCTCGGTGCTTACGCCTCGATCATGACGCTCAAGACGGCCTTCCAGACCAGCACTACCACCTCGTACGTCTGCAAGAGCCCTCTCGATGGGTGAGAAGGGCGCGTGAAGAATGGCATGAAGAGTTTCATCATCAGTTGGAGACTGGAGAAGAGTATATCGGAGCGAAGAAAGAGGCGCACAAGAGAGCGTCGTTTTATTATGTACTTTTTCGCATATATCACAGCTATTTTTGTTTTCAAACTGTTGATTTATTTATATTTATGCAATTTATTACTTTTATTACTTTTCACATTTATCTTTCACAAGCAAGGACCGTATGTCAAATGTGTATGAACGTTTGATTACGGACAAAAAGAAACTATGTACTGTTGATGGATGACTTGTTGTCGGCTCATGTTCTTCCACAGAATTATATACCTGGTACTCATATGTACTTGTGCTTCTCCCTTACACGCTGGCCGAAGCGTCCTTCTCGGTAACGCCAGTGGCCTTGGTCTTGACCGTGGTCATCTTGCGCTCGACCTTGTCCGTCAGGTGCTTCTGGGCATCCTTGGCGAAGAGACAGCCGATGATGGCAATGCCACCGAATCCAAGACTGGCAAGGTACACCGTCTTGAAGGCCTGCGTGTAGGCGATCGGGTCGGCGGCGGCAACAGCGGCCTGGACGGCGGGCGAGTAGGCGGTCAGGTTGCCGGCCTTGTAGGCGGTGATGACGGCCGGGACCTGGCTGGCGGGCAGACCGGCGGCCTCGACGGCGGGGCCGATGTTGGCGGGGATGGTGGTCAGCAGCCGGTTGCTGAGGATGGCCGAGTAGACGGCGACAGCGATGGAGCCACCGGCCGAGCGGATGGAGGCCAGCAGGCCCGAGGCGAGGCCGATGTCCTCGGCCTTGCAGAAGAGCGGGGCCAGGGCCAGCGAGGTGAGCTCGATGAAGCCGACAAAGAAGGGGCCCAGGATGGTCAGGGCGACGCCCATGTCCTTCTTCTCGGGCGTCAGGGCCGCCAGCGAGGCCACGAAGCCGACCATGGCGAACGTCGAGAAGATCATCCAGTAGCGGACGTTGCCGCCCCAGCGGATAATGGCGCCGGCGCAGATCTGGCCGAGCGCGGTGGACGAGGCGACAGTGGTCGAGAGCCAGCCGCCATAGGTGATATCCTTGGTGAACAAGTGGCTGATCTGCTGGGGCCACAGAAGAACGGCCGAGTAGTAGAACACTGGGCGGTTAGCAGGCGTTTACGACGGAATCAGAGTGTTGTGTAGGGAGGGACATACTGGACGCAACGGTGGCACAGGCAACGAGGGCCATGAAGCCGCGGTTGGCAAAGAAGTGGATGGGAATGGCCGGATATGTGAGCTTGGCAAAGTACTCCCAGACGAAAAGGACAATAATAAGCCCGAGGCCGATGACAAGCGACGAAATCGTGGCGGCCGAGTCCCAGGCATAGATGCTGCCGCCCCACGAGACGCCGATCAGGAAAATGGTCAGGCCGGCCGTCCACAAGAAGATGCCGACATAGTCGAGGCTGCGCAGGATCTCGCGCTTGGTCTTGCGCTCGTGCAGAAGCTCAAAGTTGGGCGGGTGGTAGAAGATGAAGAGGAAAATGACGGCGAGACCCGTGTTGATGATGTTGATGTAGTAGCACCAGCGCCAGCCGAGCGACGGAATTGACACAAACTTGCGGGCTGTTTTGTTAGTGGGTGACAAGAAAAGGAGGAGAAACATAAAAGGAGAAAAAGAAAAGGAGGAGAACAGAGAAAAACAATAGGCAGCACGAGGAAGGACACACCAATGATGGGGCCAAACGAGGCAATGGGGGCGTTGGACAGGAAAATAAACGACAGGACCATGGGCCGGTACTTGTTGGGCACCAGCTCGCCAATGGCCACGTTAAAGGACAGCTGCACCGTCTCGCCCAGACCGTAGACGGCAGCACCGACAATCAGCGTCGTAAAGTTCTGGGCCACAGCGCTGATGATGATGCCAACGAGGGCCACGACGTTGCCGCCAATAAAGAACCAGCGACGGCCGAACAGGTCAGACAGGCGGCCGAGAATCGTGTACGTGAACGACAGCGCCAGCGTGCGAGCAATGTTGACCCAGGCCGTGTAGTCGCTGGGGCCAATGTCCTTGTTGATGTAGCTCAGGATGTTGGTCGGCAGGATGACAAACATGTACGCGCTGATGGCCGAGAAACAGAAGCCCTATTGGTGTTAGTGGCGATGTATACCATACCGCATGTCGAATTCGTGACTCTTTCGGACGTCAGGGCCGCGAGACATACCAGCAGGGTGCCCAAAAAGTTGACCGAGTAAAAGTAGCCGGGCGGCAGGTCATCGCCCAGCGCGGCCGAGTTGATGGACATGCTGTCGCTGTCGGTCGTGTCGCGGTCGCGGCGGTTGCCGCTCGAAAGCGAGGCGTCGTGGTGCTCCATGGTTGCTTCGGCCTTGGCATCCGCCGGTTGGATGTCACTGGAAGTCATGTTGGAGAGGAGTTGGCGGGCAGGCGAACAGACAAAAGAAGAAAAAAAAAGACGAAAAGAAGGAGAAAAAGGAGAAAGAAAGAAAACAAAAGTGGACAGAAGGACTGGATACGAAGCGTGAATGTCAAGTTTCAAAAAGGGATGTCTGTCTTATTGTATTCTCGCCGGTGGAGAATTTGTTCTCAAAATTAGGAGCTGATGTCGATCCGTGTTGCCCTTGTTGTCTTGTCCTCTTGGCTGCAGACAAAAGCAGAGACGTGCAGGAGACACAATATACAAGAGAAACAGAGAGATACAAGAGAGAGATGACGAGGGGAAAAGGCAAGAGGAGTCGATCAGAATCCGGGGAAGCGATGGGGCTTTTAAACACAGGTGACGGATGAGTCGACAGAGATGGTTATGGTTGTGGTTATGGATATGGGGAGGGGATCCGTTGGGGAACGGACTTGCCAAAACGTGGCATCCAGCGTGGTCCGCCTGGGGTTATCTTGTTGATTTTCTTTTTCTCTTGATTTCCCTTTTTGTGCAATTGAATGCGACACTCATTCCCCAATACCAAGCCCAAGGAATCATTAGAGCATCATTAGAGGAAACGATGTGCAACATGTGGTGGGCTGTGTGTGGATGGATTGCAGGAAAGGGTCATGTCATTGCCAGTATTGGGACCGTATTAGATGTAATGAATACAGTGGCAACGCGTGGTTCGCAAGGTTGTTGCAGGGACATCCGAAGCCATCGGCAGGCAGCTGCTCCAGATTTCGCAGTTGTCTGCAGGACGCCAAGTTGCCAAGAGGCCCAGGTGCCTGTTCGAAGATGGATGTGGCACGTTTGCCAGGAAGCGAAGAAAAGGAAGAAAAAGAAAGTCTCAAAGTTACCAAAAAAAGACACCAAAAAGATACCAAGACGGGACTTGGGAACAGACTGCTTGTCATCTCCTTGGTCTTTGTTGGCGCCCGAGACTCCGGGGAGAGCTCTTTACCCCGGAAGTTGGCAACCGGGGAATGGAGAATGGAGACGAAGGGGAAGAACGGTGGCACTGGGGAAAATGGAAAAACAGGCTCGAAGCGATATCAGCAGCGAGTGAGAACTCAAAGAAAGCGTCAATCGATTAGGATGTCCCGAAATCATGAAGAATCACGCAAACTGCTTGCAAAACCATGGGGAAAGATGGAGATAGTGAGCCTCAAAACTGTGGGGGATGGGGAGCATTGCCTGGAATAGGTAATAGCTGGAATAGAGGGCCTACTAAGTATGGAGAACACACGGAGAAGTTTACCAGTGACTGGGGGAGGGCAAAAAAGCGATCTAGATGCGCTGGAAGATCATAAAACAGAAAGAGATCAGTCGAAGAGGTTGCGTTGACGTCGGGGCATTTAATTGGCTTGACTCGTCGTTGTTTGGTGCTAATGTTACACGACAATAGCATATGTCCGGGGTTGTTGTGAGGTTGTGTCGAATGTTGAATCGCCAGTGGAAGATGACTCGTCTTGGAGAGAACACTTGGAGGCCAGACGGCTGGAACAATTGCCAGTCAAGACCATTCAATGGCAGCCACTTGAAAGTATCCAAATGCCATTGTTTGTATCGTTGAGTTCTGCGAATGGCTTACTCTTTTGGGCCGGCCCGTCCAGGGTCTAATTCCCCCTTTGTTTCCAGACTTCTTGTCTTCTTGTCCTGCTAATCCTTCTCGTCTCCCTTTTTCTCGTGTGCGATTTTGATTCTTTTCTGCCACTTTCTCGTCCTTTTTCTTCTTCTCTCATTACCCCCCTTCTCCAAAAAAGTGGCACATACCGATTTATGGCTTGTCCCCGCGTGGGCCAAGCCCACCAGCTCTCGTGCGAGAAAAGGGGCGCAAGATTATTGGTGGATGGCCAAGAGTTCCAAGACCTCCCAAGACTCTCCAAGACACGCCGTTGAATCGTCGCCAAGATCAGCTGGGCGCACCATTGACTCGCTGGCCACTGCAAGGCGACGCGGCCCAGCCAGTCATGCCCTTGCATTCTGCTTTCTTCCATGTCTTCTGTTGCATTTCCTTGAGACGGGTGCGCCCATTTGCTGGCAGAATGCTGGTTTTTACAGAGTATTACTGACCATTGTTATATTTCCCTATGTTTGACTTGTCCGTCTTGGACAGTCTTATTTTTGCGCCACAGTGGACTCTCCAAGGTCCCAAGACACGAAGTCCAAGACAAGAGTCCCCGTTTGGAGATCCCATCGATGATTCATCGTGTTACGACGGAGAAAAAAGGGTAATAGATGCGGGGTTTGACTTCTCTTACGTCCCTTTTCTATGAGCCTTTACCCTTTTTAAGGTTTTTCACCTAATGTGGCTCGCTTGATGTCAGAAAGGACGACAAAAAGAGCGATGCATGCGATGCACACGACGCAAGACACCACGTTTCAAGTATCACCATATTGGCATTACACTTTCGGGAGGGAAGGTTTCCTTGTGGTTCGTTGTACGATGTACTCCGAATTACCACATGGACCACCTGTAAACTGCATCTGTAGTGTGTTCTTGGTATGTTTTGTTGCATTTTTAGGTGTCCTGGGTGCTTGCTGCACACACATGATTCACTTTTGGAGAAGCGGAAGTTGATATCCTGCGCGGAAGTGCATCTGCTCTCCTTGAGTCATTAGACTTGTCTGTCTGTTCTCTTTCAACATCTTGGAGATGCAATGATGTGGAATCCATTTGTGTCTACGGAGCATGTCTGTCTAAATGAAATAGAAAATCAAATGAAAAGTCTAGATGCTTGTGCGTCAAAGATATCATGTGATGCGAAAGTGTACAGAGCGTCCGGTAAACATCTTCCTTTGCAAATGGACGCGTCTGCTGTCTGCTCTCTGCTCGCCTGCTACAGCTTCGCTTCGCGCGTGGCTTGCAGACGTGCAGGCAGACTGCGACGCATCAGCTTGCCCGTGGCATTGCGAGGGAACGTCTCGAGATAGAAGAGGCCGCCTCGGAGCTTCTTGGTGCTGGCGACCTTGGAATTGACAAACTCCAACACTTGCTTGAGAACACGCGGACGGTCTGCAACAGAGACGCCCGGTTTGAAGTTGACGTAGCCCACGGGTACTTCTGTCTCCTGGACCGAGTCCCAAGCACCGCAAACACCCGCTTCCGTGACGAGAGGATGCGAGTGCAAAACGTTCTCCAGCTCGGCCGGCGTGACCTGGTTGCCCTTGTACTTGATCAAGTCCTTTTTCCGGTCGGTGAGCCAGACATAGCCCTCGGCGTCGACGCGACCAACGTCGCCGGTGCGCAGCCAGCCGTCGTTGAAGGGGAAGGCCTCCGCGTTGGCCTTTGGGTTCTTCTTGTAGCCTCTGCTGCCGTTAGTATCCTATGGTAATGTTTGGGTTTAATTTATATTCATGAAAAGGAGACAATGACTTACATGAACACAGTAGGTGCTGTGAATATAATTTCTCCCGGCACGCCCTGCGGGACATCGTTGAGGTCATCATCGACAATACGCATTCTCCTATTGCCGGGTCAGTGGACAGCATTCCCATAAGATGCTGTCGGATTATGATGTTATGATCACAACTCACATTCCGGCCATTGGCCGTCCGACACTACCCTGTTTCCGCTTTGCCGAGAACGAACGCAGTGTTGTTGCTGAACCTTCAGTCAATCTATTCGGTCAGTACTCCGTACACATTGCTCATATCACACAAGAGGGAAATAAACAGCGACGGAAAGAAACCTACCCGTATCCCTGAACAATATCGGCCTCGGTACCCAGCACTTTGTGCACTTCGCTGATAATATCTGGTGCCAGGATCGCGCCCGAACAGCTGATCGTCCGGACACTCGTCAAGTCCTGTTGACGCACAAACGGGTCCTTGACCATGGCCACGAGTGTTGGCGGAACCATGCGCAGCGTCGTCGCCCGGATCTGCACACAGGCCTTGACGTACTCGTGCAGCGTATAGTTGCGCAGCAGACGGACATAGCCGCCCGTCAACAGCGGAAGACTGGCGGTGAAGACGCCGTAGATGTGGCCAAGCGGCGCATAAAAGACATCGCGCTGGTCGGCCGAGGTATTCGTTGGATCCGTGCTGCGGCCGACCAACAGATACGCAATCAGATTGCGGTGACTGAGGACGGCGCCCTTGGGCAGGCCGCTGGTGCCGGAGCTGAAGCAGATTACGGACGGGACGGCATGGCCGTCTTCGTTGGTGAGGTCAAGAGGCGGCGAGTAGTCTTTGGTCGTGTCGAGGATGAAGTCGGCAGGGAACTGTGCAAGTCAGTACAGAAACAATACAAATAAATCGGTTGGAGTACACCGGACACTTACCGCCAGCTTCGCCGTGCCACGCTCGCCGAGTCCGACGAGATCGGGTTTCCGTGTCTTGCTCCATTCTGCCTTGTCGATCGCTGCCGTCACTTTTGCCATGACATCGCCAGTGTCGCAAAACACAACCTTGGGCTCGACGATATCGATAAAGTGGACGAGATCGTTGGCCGTCGCAGTCGGGTTGCCAAATCTGTGTAGGAGTTAGCAAGTGTGGCTCCCAACACGACCAGCTATGTTTGTCGACATACGCAGCCGTTACACCCAACCACAAGGCCGAAAACTCGACCTGCAGGTAATCCATCGAGTTCTTGCCGACTATCAATATGGTGTCGCCGCGAGCAAGTCCGAGCACATTCCGTAATGCGTCGGCGCCCAGACCGGCCAGTTTCGGTGCCGAGCCATATGTCAGTTTCCGCTCTGGCCGTTCGTGCTCCTGGAGAATGACTTTGTCGGGCAGCGTGTCGTCGATGTTTTTGGACAGAATAAACTGCCAGAATGACTGGTTGGTCGGAATGTCTGCCACCGCATACGGCGACGAGTAGATTCGTGGTGCCATCATGTTGGCGGTGTGAGACGGAATATCGTTTTGCAGATTGTGCAGACAGGGCGGCAGCTCGCAGTGAAGTTGATCTTCTCGCGTCCGAAAAAAAATATAGTTTTATATCATGCACAGAAAATCACAAGAAAACCTGGCAATTATCGATAAGAATCTCGAAAGAGAAAAAGACCCATAGGAGCTCCATCAAGCTCAAAGACGAGCTCAACTGAATTCCATAGCATTGACTCAACTGTGACTCTCTTGGCAGTCTCTCTTTATTCACAGGACAAGAGGTGCCATTGGCATGGAACTGGACAGCTTCTCCATGTCCAGTTATTCTAGGAATATGTGTTTCCGCGACATGAGGGGCCGTTCGTAAGGAGCCGTGCTTGGAAATAGAGGAGGCTGATTAGCGTATCTCACAGCTGCCCTAGATATCTTGAACTTGGCACGGAATCCCGCCCCGCCTCTGATATCTTCTTCCAAACGAGGTCGAACAGGTCGAATATTCCACGTTTGTTTTACCTTTACTCCACTTTCAAGTCTGACCCTTTGATTCTTTCTTTCTACAGCGTGCCAGGATGTCTGGTCATGACACTCAAAATTCAAATATACGGAGCATAATGTTGAACCAAATCACAAGGTCGCTTGGATACGGTGAGCCTCTTCGCACTTTCTCGTCTTTTCTCCTCTTTGAAGAGTGGAGAAGTATCTTAG
This sequence comes from Sporothrix mexicana, assembly GCA_021396375.1. Taxonomy (NCBI): domain Eukaryota; kingdom Fungi; phylum Ascomycota; class Sordariomycetes; order Ophiostomatales; family Ophiostomataceae; genus Sporothrix; species Sporothrix mexicana. The sequence continues at coordinate 79,597 of WNYC01000004.1, forward strand.
TGGAGTGGAGACTGGACAGTGTTGACTCGCACCAATCAAATGTCGCCGTTGCATGCAAGGGTTTCCAAAATAGGAAATTCTGGCGTCGGACAACCATTTCAGGGCAACTGAGGTTCTGTGACAGAAGGCGCCAACGACACCGACGATTCTTTCAGACCCCGTACAAGATGGCAAGTGCGACCGGCCGGTGTGGGGCCTCTTTCCACTTTCTATTCCCAATCGCCCCCAAGGTTTATGTGCCCCAGTAGCCCGGCCGAGATACGGGGAAGGGGCCCAAGGACCCAAAGATAGGAAGGTGCGGAGACTGGGAACGGCTAGGACTGCAACTTCATTTAAACTTTTTCTGACGACAGAAAAGAAAGGAGAGTCAACGTCAATCCTGCCACCATCAAAAGTCGAATTTCGACACGACAACTGACACGCTCGATATCCCCACGACAAGGCCGCAACTTGCGGCTGTCCGCACGAGCCCACAACGATTCGAAATCATTCAACGGCGGCGCCATTCCGACGACCCAGCAACGGTCGGGCTATCCAGCTGCTATTCGGTGGTGCTGCACGGTTTTGAGCTACCATACTGCCCCCAATCACCTACACACAGCTGCCGCCATGTCCACTCGAGTCATTCGAGGCCGTGTGACGCGCCCTGCGTCAACTCCTGCTGGAGGGGCAGTGTCTGCTGTCCCACGCTCGGAGGCTGACGCGGCGGAGCGCAAGCGGCTGCGCGACCGTGTGGCCCAGCAGAACCTCCGCAACAAGCGGAACCGGCATATCCAGGCACTGGAAGAACAGGTCAAGCTGTGCCAAGAGCTGCACCGGTCACGGAACTGCGAGCCGGCGTGCAGCGGCGGCCACAGCGATGAAGACCTCAAGACGATCCGCGACCTACGGGCTGAAAATGCAGCTCTCAAGGAGCAGCAAAATCAGCTGCAGGCACTGTTCCAGTCATTCAAAAGTGTCTTTGAACCAGCAGGCGCAGCAACAACTGCGGCCGCAACACCCACCCCAGCAGCAGCGGACGTTCCCAAGGCTCCAGCCGTGCCCCAAGTTCCAGAAGCACCAATAGTTCCAGAAACAAGCAGTAACGAGGCACGACAGCCACATCAGTCACCCCAATCGGTATCAACTCATCACACACCACCAGAAGAAGCAAATAAGCCGTCATCTCCACCGCCACCGCCTCAACAACAGGCTGCCCCTTCTCCCGTGTCGTCGGCATCAACAACAGAGGTCGTGATATCTTCCACGATACCAGCATATAACGACAAGATTTCATCGACAACGGAGACATTGCCCGACTACTCGATGTGGCTGGCTGGAATTGGCGCCAATGCGTCAAGTACGGACAGCGAGTCGGAGCCCGAGATCATCCATGGCGCCCACTACGACCACACCCACCATCTTCAGATGGATGATGCACATATCAATGGCATCAGCCACCAACACAGCATGACAGCAGCCTATACCATGCAGCCGCCAGGAGTGCCATTGGCCACGACTACACCATCGCTCTTCGCCACTCAGACCAGCCAGTTCGCGGCAGGTGTTGCAGATATGTGGACCTCTAGGATACCAGCACCAGTATCGACGCCCATACAAGCAACTGCAGCAGACATCGCGGCCAGCTACGACTCCGCCATGGCTACATATAATCCTTTCATGTACACAGCGCGGCCACCGATTGCACCTGCGACGCCCACAACAACGAAGGCTGACGAAAACAACGCTGTCGGTACGTATACGCAACTGAACTTGTGGACTCCAACCGACACTTCGGCCGCCACAGCAGCTGCCGAGCTCCCAGAATGGGCCCGCATTCCCGTCCGCACATCCGGGCCCAACGATGTCCGCCGTCTGGCCTGGGACACCAATATGCGCATCATCTTTGACTCGCCCGATGTGCCTGCACCGCTCGACATTTTGTTCGGCTCGCCCCAGAACCCCTTGGCCAGCTCGCTGCAGCGCAGCATCAAGACGTACTACCAGGGCAACCCGGAACGCCTGGCCGTGGGCTGGCTGACGTACCACTACATCAAGTGGCGCACCCGCCCCAGCGCGGAACGCTATGCGCTGCTTCCGACCTTTCTCAAGCCCATCTTTGAGCAGATCTGGGTTCCGCACCCGGGCTCAATCGACTTGATCGTCTGGGAGAAGATGCGACTCAAGATGCTCAAGATTTACGACCGCTACGACATGGTCAAGTTTATCCGGACGTACTGCCGCTGCTTGCGACTGCGCTGGCGCTGGGACGAGGACATTTTCGTGGCCAATGCGGAGGGGACGCATTTGCTGCGCCCCGAATTTGTCGAGCGCTTCATGAGTGCGTCCGGGTGGGGGCTCAAGCCCGAGTTTGTCACGTACTACCCGGAGCTCTTTGACGGCGACGAGTGGGACCAGATCGTGTACAATCCAGGTGCACGGCATATCGTGTGATGGTGGGTTGTACAAAGGTGCAAAAAAGAGCACAATAATGTATTATTGGGTACCTGTACGTAATGATCGCCGGCGTTGGTATGCATTTGCCCTCATTTCGTCCCGAGACACGGCAGCAGCCACGTGTTTGTATTAATAGACTTTTTCTTCTTCTGGTTTCTTTTTTTTTTTTTTTTTGGTTGGTATTTCTGGAGGTCGTTCTTTTTCAACTTTTTGCTGGAGAGTCTGGGGAGAGTCTGGGGAGAGTCTGGGGAGAGTCTGGGGAGAGTCTGGACGCGCCCCACGCCACTCGATTCCCCAGATCTTTTCCTGTCTTGACTATTCTTGTGAGCATCACATCTTGGATGAGGGGTCGTGGACTACCATCGATTTGGAATCCAGTCCGATGCACTGGAATCGTGCAGAGAGCTCACTCCCACAGTACGGCCGTTCCCTGATCCTTCCAGTTATGCCTGAGAGACTGAGACCCTCGGCACACAAAATCGGCAGCTGTCGCCAGAGTCGCACCGTTATGGTGCACACGGATAAGACGAGTACGACTTTGTTTCCTAAAAGGCAAGCTGCGTCCGTCAAAGTGTCCAATCAATTGTTGATTCCAGATGGATTCCGGCGGAGAGTGTCGTACTAGGATTATTTTCTGTGCATTCTCGCTGGCCGAGACTGGCTCACCACATCAGCAAGCACATCGTTTTTCAGCGCCAAAACCCCCACATCCAGGATGAATGAACATCCAGGGTTGCGATCGACGCTGCGGTGACACGCTTAGGTCGCGTTTCTGGTCATTTTTGGTCATCCCGGCAGCAATGACGAGCTCAAATGGCCCTGTTTTGCAGCTCACTTGATGAGTTGCCCTTGCTGTCGGCCCTTCCCCCGCATTTGGAAGGTTGGGAGGCGGCGATCGGCAAGGACTTGTGTGTGCTCCCCTTATCTGTGGTTGAACAAAAATACCAAAACAGGTCAAAAAGGAGATGGCCACGCAGGGCTCGGTGCAATGATCCTCGTCCTCTGAGCGACTCCTCTCAGAGGTTCGGGGTGCTCATCACGAATTGCGAGAGCTCGATGCAGATTGCAGAAACAAAAGCTGTCCTACCTGTGCCTTTCATTTTATCATTTTATCACAAGGCACCGACGGAGTTGACCAACATCTACGACAGTACGACACACATGTACCTGGACGATCTCGACCGGTGCAGAACTACCGCAAACCGCCAACAACCAGTTAGATTAAGCATAAACCGGCCCTGAAGTCTTCATACTTAATAAGTGCGGAATACCACGTGCCTCAATTGCGACGCGGCATTCATCGAACAACTCGTCGCATCAATTCATCGACAGACCAAAACATCATGGCCGACTTCCCGGCCGACAAGCCCACGGCCGACAATGTCGAAAAGCGCGACGTCGACGTCGACGACGACTATGACAACAGCCCGGCTGCGCGGGCCATGACGCGCCGCATCCTGTGGAAGCTCGACACGCGGCTCTTGCCTACTCTCGCCTTGCTGTTCCTCTGTTCGTTTCTCGACCGCACGAATGTGGGCAACGCCCGTCTGTACGGCCTCGAAAAGGAGCTCGGCCTCAATCCCTCGGGCCTCCAGTACTCCCAGGGCCTCGCCGTGTTCTATGCCACCTACATTGTCAGCGAGATTCCCAGCAACTTGGTCCTCAAGCGCGTCACACCGCGCATCTGGCTGCCCTTTTTGACGTTTGCATGGGGCGTCGTCGGCATGTGCCAGGGCTTCATCACCAATTTTGCCGGATTTGTCGCCGTGCGCGCCATCCTGGGCCTCACCGAAGGCGGTCTGCTGCCCGGCATGATTTTGTATCTGGCGAGCATGTACACGCGCCGCGAACTCGCTCTGCGCATCGGCCTGTTCTACACGGCGGCGTCGCTGTCGGGCGCGTTCGGTGGTCTGCTGGCACGCGGCCTGTCGGAGCTCGGCGGCCACGCGGGCTACTCGTCGTGGCGCTGGATCTTCATTATTGAAGGCCTGCTGACGGTGGCAGTCGCTGGTGTTGCTGCCTTGATCCTGCCCAATGGCCTGGAGAATGCGTCGTTCCTGAGCGACGAAGAAAAGGCGCACGCCGTCCGCCGCCTCCAGCGGGCCGTCTTTGTTGCCAGTGCCAGCGGCAGCATGGTGCACCCGGAGCACGAGGCGGAAGAAAAGTTCAGCTGGCACGAGGTCGGCCGGGCCGTTTTCAGCTGGCAGACGTGGCTGACGGCGAGTGCCTACTTTGGCATCTTGTCGGGTCTGTATTCGTTTGGCTTGTTTGTGAGTCTTTTTCTTTTTCTTCCTCACTTCGTTCGTTGTCGATTTTGTTGTTGTGTTTTATTTTGTCGTTGTCTTCGCTAACATGTCAGCTTCCAACGATTATTGCTGCCCTTGGCCACACTGCCAACGCTGCCCAGTTGTGGTCGGTCATTCCATATGCAGTTGCATCAGTTGTCACAGGTAATATTCCCCGTATCTTTTATGTTCCCCTTTCTTTTTTGGAGACTCCCCTGCTGACATATGCTCCGTCCCCTCGCAGTCATCGTCGCTTTCGCTTCCGACCATTTCCAGGTCCGCGGCATTATTATGCTCTGCACAATGCCCATTGCCATTATCGGGTACGCCGTGATTGCCAATGTGCACAGTGCCAATGTCAAGTACGGCATGACCTTTTTGATGGCCACGGGCATGTACAGCAGCGTGCCGCCTGTCCTTGGATGGCTTGCCAACAACTCGGCGGGCCACTACAAGCGCGCCACGGCCGCCGCTCTGCAGCTCGCGATTGCCAATTGCGGTGGTTTTGTGACGGTGTTTGTGTATCCCTCGTCACAGAGCCCGCAATTCCACAAGGGCCACACCATCATCCTCAGTCTCTTGGTGGCCGGATGGTTCTTGTGAGTTGTCTTCCTGTCTTCCATGACTGTCTTTCATTTGTTTGTTGCTAACCCGCGTAGGATCCTCGGCAACGTTCTTTACTGCTACAAGATCAACAAGGACAAGGAACGCGGCAAGTACGACCAGTTTATCGGATGCGGCGACGACCGTGATCCATCGTTCCGTCTTGTTTTGTAGGGGAGAGACAGAAATCAGGAGGAAAGGGAGAGTGGTGAAAACATGAGCAGGTCGTGGGAAACAAGATCCGACAATACGACGTTCTGTTGAAAGTGTCTGTGCTTTTTCTTGTGCCTCATCATTCCTCAGACTCGAGGCTCTGCACTACTTCTACGTCTACTGTGTACTAGTATCGGCTACGGCCAAGCCGCATCAGCCGTGGGTAAACGAGTGGCTGGTCTGAGGGCTGCAGCAAATGTAAAGAAAATGAGGACATATCCGACACACCCCATCACGACAAAAGATATGTGAATGATAACGACAATCAATATTAAACAAAACCGACAGTATCCCTTGCATTGCTGTAGACGTTACGGCGAGGCGGTCCGTGCTGCTCAATAGAGCTCACGCATATCAGATCCAGATTTATCTGCGGGGAGCAGCAGTCGTGCGTGCAGGGCCGTTTCAAGGTTCAAGCTGGAAACTAAGACGTACGTCGTACACATGCATCCTCCGGGTCCAGGCCCGTGGTCGGTCTTCCGTTCCTGGCTGTGAGAGCTGATCTTTGGACGGGTAGCGGCATGTTCAGTGGGAGATTTGACGGCAACGGCGGTTGCATTGCTAACTCGAGAATGGTGGGAAGATATTGAATTTGCTAGAGGACCACATGCTCGAATTTCATATCAGAATACGAGAATATGAGAATAAGGGAATAAAACAATTGTTGTGACGCTCGCCTCGGGCATTGTGCCCGATATCATCTCTCCTTTGAGGGGTGAGGAAGAGGAGTATCTCGGCGATGCGGAGGTGAGGAGGTGCCTTGTTTGTATTGTTCGAAAAGAGGGAAATATTGGTTTTCTTGCGGTCAACCCTGCGACATCACCCCCATAACCTCTCGATCAGTGCTACTATCTCATGATAATACTCTGGCATAAAATAGAATCAATATCGTCCAAACCGGCAAGGGTGATCAGCATGAGCAAGCCACTAACACGACTCTGAGCCAGTCTACACGGTAAACGGGTCTAGAGCGAACCCCGGCCTTGTGGGCTTCCCCCCAGTGGGATCACAGTTAAAAATAATAAAAATTAAAGACAAATAAAACCGTGACTGGCCGGCGGCCACGTTGTTACGGGAGGGAAAACAGAGCATCCGGACAGCGTGGACAGGGAATCTGAGTCGTGTCCCTAGTAAGGTAAGCCGACTTTAACCAGGGTATTGGGCGATACAACGATATGGCAGCTACTAATCGATTAAGCAAGCATCACGAATCACAAACGAGGGCATAAGTGCATCAGTAGCAAACAAAGCTAGCCGTAAATCCCACGATATGGCAGGGGACAAACGAGCAAGGGGAAAGTAACGAGCTGCAACAAATCAACAAATGCACGGACCTGGCCGTGACATGGGGTGGCTATCAATGGCATCCGGGGTTGGACGGGACGAGATGGTTATGTCCTGGCAGATTGATTGACATGCCGTTCTGAGATGGCTGCAACTGATAGCCTCCGGACGAGTCGCACGCGCGGCTGTTGGAGCTTATGCAGCAACCGTGCGTCACACCATGCGCGGTGTGGGTGGGAGAGAAAAGAAAAAGGAAGAGAAGGAGGAAGAGAAGAAGCGAGAGAAAAGAAATCCCAAATCAAAGATCAAAGAGTGAGGGAGAACACAACCAAGTGGACAAAGGCGGTGGGCGGCTGAATTTCCCCACCGTGGCCCGGCTCCGACGCCGGATGTCGCTGATTTTTTGCAATTGGGAGAGTAATAATACATCGTATGTCGTACGTGGGCACAAGAGTCGAAAAGGGAAAGGAGCTAAATCTCAGAGATAGAGGAGTGTCGCCAAAAGTTGGGATAAAAGGATAACGAAAGCGACAAGGGTTGGGGGATCGAGGAAGAGTCGGCCAGCCTCCGCCACCAATGCACTGTTAACGCGGGGTAGCACCGAAAGCTTGTCACTGACGGGGAAATGGGAGTTGCTGTTTGGCCGTGTTAGTGTGTTAGTGGCTCGTCCCCCTCAGGGGCCTAGCGGGCCTAGCGCTGTCGGGCGCCTTGCAACCACACTCAAAATACGCCACTCCGCCAACTCGGTCGCTATCGAACGGTCCCTTTAACGGGGCGCAACGGGGTTCAACGGGGTGGACCAGCCCTGAAAGAGTGCAGTGCTAGGCCCAAACAGGGCAATGGAAACGCACCTCGTGCTATCAGACGGCGCCAACAAGGCTTATGGTTTGCTTTGGTGTGTTTTTCAAGGTCCAGAGTGAGACTCCATCGCGTCCTGATAGCATATTCGGACGACGCCAGCCGTACGACGTAGAAAGACCGCGATAGAAATACCAGATCGAGGCTTCCCACGCGGGACAGCCTGCCATCGGTGCAGCATCCAGTTCGTCTTCCCTGTCATTAGCTTCTGGGCTTGCTAGGCTTTCTGGGATTTGCCGGCCAGTGCTGCTATGATTTCCTTTTGATTTCGAGAGCACGAGGCCGTCTTCTTGGGTCCTTTTCTTCCCTGCTTCTGTTTCGTGGGTTCTTCCTTGATCGACTCCGTAAATGCTTACTCCATGCTACCTTTTAACTCGGCGGGTCAATGATAAGAGTCGTCGGCGTCCGGAGAGATAACGGTTCTTGACATGCGACAAGCCCTTTGATCCTCTGGTTTTGCCTACGACGTACTTTCTCTTGTGCTTTGGCTTTCACGAGCAATGCAGCTTGGTGGCCAGGGCTTTTTGTGTGTTCCCACACAAAAGCCCCCCAAGCCAATACCATTGCTGTTATTTGCAACTGTGAACCACACGACACAAAGACCGACATTAGAGATTGGCGGACAGGCAAGGATGCATCCGCCGTGCGATCCGGCCAAGAAACTGATTGGCACTCTGGCGAGCCTCTTTATCCTGCAGACACTACGAAGTGCTCCTACTCAGTACAGACTCGCCGTAGATATGGCCCTGAACCCGTGAAATGCCGTGTCATTGTGCATTTTCAGAGTGTACTCGGTAAATTTACAGCTTGCCGGTCGCCGGGATAGACGAGAACCTGGAATTGCTACAATAGCCTTGAGCAGATCAAAGTAAAATCAAAATGAAATTAAGAGGATAAATGAAATAAAATAAAAAGAGGAGGGATAAGGGAGGGGGAGAAGGGTGAGATTGAGGAGAGGTGAGGAGGTATTAGTCGGTAACGGTAGCCAAGCTAAGAGAGGAAAAGAGGAGAGGATGGGAGGACAGATACCGGACGACTACGACTACGACTACGACTACGACGGAAGCGGCGCATGTTGCCGCCCATGGGACTTGGCCTGTGGTCTCGCGATCATAGTAAGTGACTTGCAGGAACGGCGGAAAAGTACTTGATGTCGGCGGTTCCCACGATGCAGGACGGCAGAAATTGAGAGAAACAGCAAAGAGGTCTTCTCTTCGTGGCACAGGCATATTGTCACTTGTTTTTGACATTGCTTTCTTTCCATTGTTTGTTATTTATTATTTGTTATTTGTTAATTCTTTCTTTTTTGTCTTTTTTAAAATTCACCCACACACACCACAATGGGCATCGAAGAAGTCCCGTCGCCGTCGGCGGGCGCGGCCCCCGAGATCTCGGAAAAGAACGAGGCCATGATGACCGACATTGAGATCCAAAAGGCGCCGGCCGTGCCCGTCGAGCTGTCGGGCGGCGCCGGCAAGATGGAGGCCATCACAGCCGTCTTTGGCAGCAAGGGAAAGCTCATCATCATTGGCGTGTAAGTCCAGCACGAGCTTGCACGAGCTCCGACTCCGGTTCTCTCGGCCTTCTACTCCTGTTTTCGAGCCCCTCCACTAACCACATAGACTGGTCTTTTCCATGATGGGGTACGAGTTCGAGAACAGCACGGTCTACACCTACTTTACCTACGCCCAGTCGTCGTACAACAAGGTCTCCAACGCCGCGGCCATCTCGACCGCCGGCGCCCTGCTGTTCGCCGTCATCAAGCCGCTGATTGCCAAGCTGTCAGATGTGTTTGGCCGTGGCGAGATGTACCCGCCCATTATCCTCCTGTTCATCGTCGGCCTCATTCTGTGCGCCAAGGCCCCGACGTACAGCGGCTACGCGGCCGGCTACATTATCCACGCCGTGGCCCAGAGCGGCGTCAACACAATGAACGACATTCTGACGTCGGACGTGTCGAGTGCGCGGCAGCGTGGCCTGGCCGTCCAGATCCAGTTCTTCCCCTACCTGTTCATGCCGTATGTCACGGCCTTCATCACAGCGTCGGTTCTCGGCGGCATCGGCTGGCGCTGGGGCATCGGCATGCTCGCCATTGTCATGCCGGTCGGTCTGGCGCCTGTTGCGGCGACGGTTCTGGGCTTCCAGCACAAGGCCAAGAAAATTGGCTTCAACCAAAAGGTCAAGATGAGCGTGCGCGAGTTCTTTTCGCGCATCGACCTGGGCGGCACGGTCCTGTTCTCGGCCGGCCTTGCGCTGCTGCTGCTGCCCGCCTCGCTGGCCGGCACGCTGGCAAACGGCTGGAAGACCAACTGGCTGATTGCGTGTCTCGTGATTGGCATCGTGCTGCTGATTGCGCTGCCCTTCTACGAGCACTTTGTCGCCAAGCACCCCATCATCCCGCTCTACTACTTCAAGGACCGCACGCTCGCCATCATGCTCATCATGTACGGCATGGACGGCATCGGCCTCGGCGTCACGCACAGCTACTTCTACCAGTGGCTCATTGTCGCCCGCGGCTACGAGGTCCACAAGGCCATCTGGATCAACGCCGTCAACGGCACCATGCAGTTCTTTGCCGGGCTGGTGCTGGCCGCCACGATGTACTACTTCCGCGGCTACAAGTACCCGACCGTCTTCGGCATCGGCCTGCGGCTGCTCGGCTATGGCCTGATGTTCCGCATCCGCGAGTCGTCCTCGAGCATTGCCGAGCTCGTCATTGTCCAGGCCATCCAGGGCATCGGCGACGGCATGCTCGGCACCACCTGTTTTGTGGCCTGCACCGTCAATGTCCCCCACCGCGAAGTCGCGCAGATGACGAGTCTGGCCGTCTGTCTGTCGATGCTGGGCTCGACGATTGGCAGCGCCATCGGCGGCGGCATCTACACCACCTACTTCAAAGGCCTGCTCCGCGCGCAGCTCGGCTCCGACGGCACGGCCGAGCTTATCGACACCGTCTATGACTCGTTCACCTCTGGCCTCCCCGACATGGGCACGCCGCAGCGAATGGCCATTGCCCGCGCCTACAACCAGATCATGGCCGATTTCACCTATGTCGCCTTTGGCTGTGTCATCCCGGCCGCCCTCACCGTTTGGTTTGTTCCCAACAAGACCCTGACGTATGTTGCACCCCTTGTAGTACTTAAAGTACTGGAAATTATTTGTCGACAAGTGTGGGCTAACAAATTAGTGACGAGCAAAACTTGGTCGAGGGTGTTGACGGCGTTTCGCCCGAGGACCGGCGCCGCTCGATTGAGGAGTAGGAGGAGAGATGCGGACGATGCGGACGATGCGGACGATGCGGACGATGCGGACGATGCAGACGATGTTATGAGATCATGAGATGTTGCGAAGAGTCGAGAGTTGAGAAATGAAAAGACTAGATACCTGGGACGAAGCCGGCTGTGTTCTGGGCGGATTGCTGTTTTGTGAACGGTTGTTTTGTGTGGTCTTTTCTCGGGCTTCGGCGCCAATTGTTCAGCGGTCGTCCAAGGATGACCCGCCTCCACTCCGCTGGTGTTCACTGATCAGTTCCTTGCGTCCGCGGAGACTTCTTCTCACAGCATGCAACCCGCACAGCTACACACCCTGCGTCAAATCAAATCACAGCATTGTTTGCGTTCCACGAGAGATGCTCTGTTAATTGCTCCAATCTTTCTAGTTTGATTCGCAATGTTATCAGTGAGGATGTGAAGACAAACTTACGATACGGGATCTCAATCAACTATCCTTCGGCTTCCACAGAGATATCCCCGCCAGGCGCTATCGTCGTCCTCAGGATCAGCCCGCCAGCGGGCCCAGCACCGCTCCAGCACCCACATTAGCCACTCCGCCAAGGCCGGGGTTTGCTAGAGCCTAGAGGCTTGGAAATAGGGCAGTTCAGGCAGTTCCAGTCGAGTCGGCCAATAACGGTCGCTCATTTCCAATTCACCACCACCCACGCCCTTTGACGAACCCGAGCAGTCCCCACATTTGCCTTGTGCGTGGCGGGCGTCATTGTCACAGTCATTGGGCTGTAGGGGTCCAGTTTCGAGATCGTGTGTAGAACGTCGAATCGTAAGTAAATACTCCGGGTCTCGACCTCACACTGACGATTCGAGTCCCTTCCCTCACAGAACTGTCTCTTTCCGTTTGTCGTTGTTTGTTCTGTTGACTTTCGCGGGGCGCTCCTTCCCCTTCTGTCAACCCGCCAGCTGCCTCTATCCCCTTTTGTCAACAACGTCCTTCGTTCCTTCCATTTACATTCATATCGAGCTCAACAAGCTCCACTGCTTCGTTGCCTTGTTGCCATTTAAATTTCTCTTTCCCCTTCTCTCACCTTCCCTCCCTCTTTTCTTCTTTTTTCCAAATTTTCTCTCTCGCCATCCCCCAAAACGCCCAACAACAGCCTCAAAACATATCAACAAACACCCCCCCCCCCCCACACACACACACAACACCCGCCGCCACCATGGCCACCGCCGAAGCCATCACCGCGCCCAAGACGCACCTCTCCGAGACAGCCGTCCCCGAGCCCCAGCGCCTCGCCAACCTCATCGAGGCCCAGAACATGGCCGCTGCTCTGTTTGCCGACGTGGAGCGTGACATGATCCGCCCTGGCGTCAGCGAGAAGGAGCTGTCCGAGGCCATCTACAAGCTCGGCAAGGAAAAGTACAACGTCCGTACCCACTGGCACCGTCGCCTCGTCCGCAGTGGCCCCCACACGCTAGCGATGTTCAACGACAACACCGAGGACCGCGTCATCCAGGAGGACGACATTTTGTATGTCGACCTGGGCCCTGTTTTCGAGGCCTACGAGGCCGACTTTGGCCGCACGTTTGTGCTTGGCAACGACCCCAACAAGATTGCTCTGCGCGACGCCCTCGAGCCGCTCTGGAACGCCATCAAGGCCGAGTTCGACGCCCGCCCGGACGTCACCGGCGAGGAGCTCTACGACATTTGCTGCCGCCTCACCAAGGAGGCCGGCGAGAAGAGCGGCCTGGGCTGGAAGTACGGCAACGTCTTCTGCGGCCACCTGGTCGGCGACTTCCCCCACGAGCGCATCCCCCGCGATATGATCACGCTCTACATGACCACGGGCAACCACCAGCCCGTCCGCACGCTCAACGCCAAGGGCCAGAAGCGCCACTGGATCCTGGAGATATACCTGCGCGACGAGGAGCGCGGCTACGCCGGCTTCTACGAGCAGATCCTGACCGTCTAAGCTGGCGGGGAAGTTGGATGACAGGAGGACACAGGAGGAGGCAGTCGATTGGAGGGGAATCGTGAGGAAGGAGAAGCATATGATCACGCCATTTTTGACATTTGTCACATTTCACACCAATACCAGTCAGTAGATTTTTAATTAACGATGAAATTACAAGAAATGTACACTGTCCTCTCTTTGAGGATCTTGATTCTATTAGTCCACCTCACCAAACGTTCATGCTTTGCACAGGTCCCAGCTCGACCAGCTGCGGGCCATGTGCCACTCGGTCATCAGCTCCAAAATCTTGGCGTTGACGTCGCGGTTCGACTTCATAAAGACGGTCTCGTACGGGTGGCTGTTGGTGCCAAAGTACTTGCCCTCCTCCATCGTGTTGGACTTGTAGTTCCGCTCGTCTCGGGTGCAGTAGCCCTCGGCCGTGTCTAGGTCGTCGCCGTCGAACGACGTGATCATGGCGTCGAGCTGGTAGCCCTGGCTGAGCACCAGCCCCGACGAGCCGATCTCGCCGTGGACCGCCTTGTAGCGGTTGGGGTAGCAGGCCGACAGACCGACGGGGTCGTCTTTTCCGCCGTATTTGTTGGCCGTCTGGAGCGAGGTGGCCAGCTCCGGATCGAGGAGGATGCCCATGCCGACAGAGTCCGTGGCCAGGACCATCGACTGCAGGTGGGGCGCGGGCCAGCAGTAGATCGAGGTGCCGACGAGCTGCGGTGGTGTTAGGTGTTAGTCATCACTGTCATGACTGCATCTTGACAGAAAATGCAAAATGCCCAAAAGCAAAATGCCGAATGCAGATGGTGTTCGTTTCGGCGACGTCTCATCTTACCTTTACACGATCATTCAGACGTCCCAGGAACATGTCCGTCCAGCACGGGCGCACATAGTTGGGGAAGAAGGGCCCGCGAACACTCGAGTTCATCAAGATAAAGCGCTTGTACTTCTTCCAGCGGTTGTCCTGTCGCAAAACCTCGCCAAATGCGCCAAGGTCGTAGCACGTGTTGTTCCGTTGGACGATCTCGATGTTGGGGAGGCTGGGAAGCAGGGCGGTGTCGTTGGTCTCGCCGTTGAAGATAAAGACGAAGTCGGCGTTGCCATGGAGGCCTTTCTGCATAAAATACTCGAGGTTCAGGCGGCTCGTGGCGGACTCGGCATAGGCATACAGAACCAACGGTCGGTCGTGCCTAGCAATCGTACTCGCGACGCTCGAGGCTTGGGATTTCACGGCCTGGTCCAGACATCTTGTTAGTATGGGGTAACTTGCCGTAAATTCAAGCTTGGCGCGAACTTGGCGATAACGTACAGGGTATACGGGCGTGTAGCTCAACAAGCACAAAACGCTCACGATGATGACTGTCAATGTAATCACCTTCCGTATCCGTGTCGAAACTGTTGTGCGGACAATTGTTGATTTGATGGTTTGCCAGTCAATGTTGAATCTCGCAAGTAGCGAGGCCCATGCTTCGGACACGACAGCGAGCGTGGAAGACGCTGTCTCCGTTGTTGCCGTCTTCCACTCTGTGTTTGCCAGGAAATCCATGATGCCGCAAAGGTGAAAAAAGAGAGGCAAAAAGGGACAGAAAAAGAAGATAATGGGCAAAAAAGGGAGACGCAGAAGCCTCTTACCAGGAATCAACAGGAAAGAGTCTCCCACTTGCAAAGCCCAACAGGAAATTGAACAGCAGCCCCGTATCAATTATCTGCCCCACGAGAAATGGGAGAGGATAAAAATGCAAGTAAACGCCACCAAAATCTCCAAAGCCTCCTTGCGTGCCTCCCGCCCTTCCTTTATCATCAGTGGACTCTGCTCCCTGTTTAAGGGGGATTTGCTTTCAGTGCCAATGGCAAGGAAGGGAAAACGCCATAAGCATCTCGAAATGCGCTGGGCGTGAGGCTGAGGACTAGTCTAGGATAGGAAACAAGATTTACTCCGTACACAGGGACGAGATCAAGAAAGCTGACGTTATTTTACGTGGTCTAATGTGACAGGGCAGCAGATTCGGCGCTTCTGCGCACTCCGTATTATTATGCCCCGAAAAACTAATAGCGCATCATTTTTAGCTTGGACAGATAACTCGTAACTCGTCCCGTCTTTTATGTTTTATCTGCCACTTTACTCTGTACGCGTGGTGAGGCTGCTGGAAAACCAATAGATATGCCAGGCTAAGCCTTTATGGGCATTTTGCAGCGCGTCCAAGTCCAGACCTTGCCTTAGCCTTGGGAACTATCAAGCCTATGTTCTCCCTTTTGCTTGCACGATTTCTTTGTCTGAAATCTCGATTTTGGTGTGGGAAATTGAGCAGATCATTTTCTCTTCCCCTGCTTTTAAAAGCGAACATGGACTCAAAATCTTCGTTTTGTTCCCACATTTTTCTCACTCCTGTGAACCTGATCTGCTATTGGAAGTGGGCCATTCTCACTTACATGTACTTATCGAAGCCGGACACGACGAGCTGAGCCGCCAGCCGAGATCAACCACGGGAAGCAAAGACACGACGCGTTTAACGGCTGTGAGTTCTTGACAGTTTGGGGATGAAATGCAAGAAGAATCACCAACAAAAGCATTCCAGTCAGCGTGGAAGACAAGCCGGGACTTGACTCGTGCAAGTTAGTCTCAGTTCAATTGGCAACACGGTGTACGATGGTAATGTGTGGGCTTATGGTCACCTGACAGGTCACGTTGTTGTAATGTACATAGGCCCTCAGAACCAACATTTGGTTTACAGTTGAAGACGCCATGTTCTTTGGGTATGTCACAATATTTTCCAATTCCATGTGCTGCAGTTCGTTTTGTATCTTCTAAATTGAAGTTTGATTGCAAGTTCTATAACTTGAGTGTGTTTGATCGTTATATCGTTTAACCCATCCAAAAACGCCAATATGTTTTTTTATCTATTTTATGCCGTCCGAAAAGCAATGACAGCCTTTGGCTGTGCGAGTGTATCATAGAAAAAAGCAAAGCAAATAACAAAAGAAATAAACAATAACATGCATGTAACAAATAGGAAAATGAAATGGACTCTCACGACGAGCAGTCGGTGACCTCAATGTTGGCCAGCTTCTCGATGATGGCCCCTTGATTCTTGGCGTCCATCGTGGACCGCCGGGCCTTGCGAGCCTGCATCTCGCGCTCGATGCCGTGGCGGACCGCGTCCAGCACGGTCGGCACGGTGGCCTTGGGCGTGTAGGCGGGCTCGGTGCCGTCCTGGTAGACGCCGGTCTTGACGAGCACGCTGTACCAGTTGGTGTCCTTGCTGCGGGCGTCCATGGCGTTGGTGCCGCGGATGTCCGACTCGGGCGTGTCGCCGACAAAGTAGACCGTGTCGAGCGGCCGGCGCGAGGCCACCAGGCCGTGCTGGGTGGCGCGCCACTGCTGCAGCAGACGCGTGGCAAACTCAAACGTGCTGACCTGCGGCTTGCCAAAGGCGTGCGTCGTCAGCGTCTTGCCGCCGGTGACGTCCGAGAAGACGGTCTCGACGATGCGGCGCAGGGCACCCATGCCGAGGCGGACGTGCTCGTGGGCCGCCGACCAGACAACATCGCTGTGCGAGAAGTAGATCGGCGGGCCCTCGTCGAACGTCTCGGAGCGCGTCTCGAGACGGCCGCCCTTGGACATGGCAATGTCCAGGATGATCTGCAGGTCCGACGCCCAGTCGCGGCTGTCGGCAAAGACAAAGACGGCCTCAATGACAATGTCGGACATCTTGTCGATGCCGCGGCGGGCCAGCAGGTCGCGCGAGTTGGCGTGCTCCTGGTCCGTCAGCTTGCGGAAGGGCGCCGTGGCGGCGTTGGCCTTGATAATGTCGCCGGGCGTGATGACGTCCTGGAAGCCGTAGTGCTCGGCGACGCTGCGGCACTTCTCGCCCTCGCCGCCGACAACAAGCACGGCGCCGCGGTACTTGTCGGCCAGCTCCCGCATGGGCGTGTGGCCGCAGATGAACTGGCCGGGGCTGACCTCGAGCTCCAGCTGGGCAGACAGGTCGAGGCAGCGCTCGGCCTCGGTCTTGCCGCCGCCGTTGGTCAGGAAAATGTAAGGACTGGAAGATGTGTTAGTACATGTCCACAAGAAAAGGGAAGCAAAAGTAAATTAATATGATGCGATCACTTACACTCTGATGCCGTACTCGTTCTCGCCGTTGAGCATCTTCATGGCCTCGACAGCCTCCGGGATGGCCTGGCCGCCGCGGACGAGGACGCCGTCGATATCAAAGGCGAAAGCAAAGTTGTCGGCAACATCGCCGTCTTCGTCGATGGCGCACTCGCCGTTGAAGGGCGTGTCCGGCTCCGTCAGGGGCGTGGTCAGGCTGGCCGGGGTGATGACATTGGAGTTGGACAGAGACGGGGTTTCGGTGGGCGGCAGCTCCGGCGAGGACAGCTCGGCAGTCGGGGAGACCGGCTCCTCGTGCGAGATCTCATCCTCGAGGTTTCTGCGCGCAATGCTAAAGGCCTCGGCGAAGCTGCTGGCGGAAGCAGTCCGGTTGGGGCCGGCGGGTCTCTGAAGGCGCGACATTGTGGAAGATGTAGGATATAGAGATATGTGGGGAGGAGATATGGATATGGTGGAAAGATGGAAAGATGTGGGATATCAAGATGCAATCAAAAACAAATATGAAGGAGTGGACGTCTCAGACGGCTGGTGAGAAAATAAATGCAATGGAGGTGAGATATCAGACAGATATAAGAGGAAGGAAAAGGAAGAGAGAAGAGGTAAGAGGTAAAAGATAAAGAGGAGAGGGAAACGTGTCGATGTTTGGGAAAGATCAAAACAGACCGACGTCTTATATACCTTTCTGGCCCATCTGACAAAACAATCAAAACCCAGCCAACGAGTAATTCTCGGGCAGGCGAAATGGACGAATTTGGTCCAACGGAGTCAAGATTCTTCTTTTTTTTTCTATTTTCTGTTCTGTTTGGCCTATTTTTCTGCCTCCGCGTTCTACCTCCTTCTGTTGTCGATAAGCGTCGACACCGTCGCCAGGCGGCGTGGTACGGCGTGGTTACATGCGGAAGCCAGAAAATCTCCATAGAAAAGAACGAAAAGAGCGAATGAACGAAAAGGTTAACAAGTACTCCGTAACGGCCACGATAGCGGCATGTTCTGCCCGTATTGCGCTATGTCGTTCGCCTCAGGGCACCCGAAGGTACGTTGTACCTTTGCAGAGGCTGTACGGCTACGGGGCAGTACGTAGGACGTCGGTAGGCTGAACCGCATCGACAAAGAAAAATTCAAAGAAAACTCAAAGAAAATTCAAAGAAGCGATGTACCTGTTCTGCGACTCGCCGCTTCGCCCTGAAGTTGGCGGGCTATGGAGCCCGGTGGAACCGCCAGAATGAACGAGTTTGCACTTAGGCCGGGATTAGTGGAGCCTCGGTGGGCAGAAGTGGAGCCACAGCCGGCCGCCAAATGCCACTGCACCCCAAACACGCCAATGGGTGCCGATGCTACACTGGGGGCCCTGAAAAAACAGTGGTGCCAGTGACGTCAGAGGTCCACGTTTTCCACAGTTTTTCACTGGGGCAGCAGCCTTGAGGGTTTGGAGGGGCCTGAATATGTAGACAAAAGGAGATCAGAAGAGAGGGACAAGAGGGACAGAGAAGACAGAGAGGGGTCGGAAGGAAAGGAAAGACGGCGTGAAAGACGGCCAGGAACAATTATCAGGAGAAAGGAAGGAGATGCATGGAAAAGATGAAGAGACGAAGAGAGATGAAAAAGCGCCGAACCGCCAAGTCGACAAGTCGACAAATCGACAAAATGGGCAAACCGACAAAATACCACAGCGCCTAAACGCGAAAGGGATGGAAGATGGAGGGTAGATGCCGAACGGCCAGGCAAAGAGACAAAAATACGGAAAGGATATACAGGAACGGGGAGGCTCCAGAAGGAACAAGAACCAAAACAAGCTCAAAATAACATGCCAAAATAAGCCAAAACAACCCAGAATGAGCCTGCACAAGCCAGGGCCAACGTGAATGAACGTGAACGGACGACTGGCCAGCAACCAAGACCGCTAATTGGACAACTAAATCGGCAGCCGCCTCGTAACTGGCTGGATTGGTCCAACTGTGGCAAGGCACCTATGCCCAGAAAAAGAGTGTGTGGGTGTGAGAGACAGAGTGAGAGAAACCCTGGAATCCCTGGAATCCCTGGAATCCCTCTCACCCGTTTGATCTCAAAACTCTCCGGCTTCAGGGTTCTCTGTGCAATCCCCGGCCGTGGGACCCGAAGCGTTTTCGCGTTATTTAGAGTTCTCGTCTTGTTGATACGCCAATGCAACCAACAAGCCAAGCAACAGCACATGCAGCCTGGCTCCTGGCAAAACATGTACCCGAAGTACGAGTACGACGTACGACGTGCAATACGCGCCAACACATGTCGATATCAATGTACATGTATCCTCTCTCCCTGTTTGTGTGCTTCTGTGTCCCTCTCTCAGTCCCTCATCTCCTATCTGCCTGTCCGCCAAAAGCAGGGCAAACAGGGACACGTCTCGGACTAACCTGGGCAAATCTCTGCACCAGCACGGTCCGAACATGGAGGCACTGTTCATCAACTGCCTATCCTCGCCATCTTCCATCCATCCAGTATGTATCACTTGCATATCGGCCGCATATCAACTGCATATCACAGTACATGTCGAGTGATATCCACCGCAGAGCGGCCGTACATCTGTACATCCTCGCAGTTCAAGGCATACGTGGACCCTCCATTCAAACCCCGTTAAACAACGGCGGCCACACCGTCGTTCCATGTCGTCCCAGGCTCCTCCGGATCCCTGAGGGCTCCCCCCTCGATCCCTTTGTTCCCCTCAAAAATGCCCCTCTAAAAACATGTGAGAGCGCGGAGACGATTCTCTTTCTCTCTTTTTTGGTTTATTTTGTGGTTTTTTTTTTTTTTTTATTCGTTTGCTTTAACCATTATTCGCGCTTCGCTCTCACCGCTTTGCCACCGTGCCGAGTGCATATCGCACGGTGTGTCTCGCGATTTCGCCCTTCTTTCAGCAGTGTCTTGCGCTCGGGAAAAGTCTTTGTCCGCACAGTTTTTCCCGCCAAGTCGCCATGTCCGCCGCTAGAAAATTCGTTCATTGTTGGTTTTCTGCCATTGTCTCGCCACACTGGTCTGGACACTGTGCGACTGCAAGACAATCCTTCAGCCTGCCTCGTCTGTCCTTCTCTCAGTCTCCATATGCACCCTGCAGCCTACCGAATCCCTACGACGTAAAGATACATGTAGATGTACTCGCATATGTCAGTCAGCATTCAGTGTGTGTGGGAGCCCTGCGTATCAAAATTTCTTAGCCTCGCTCGGCTTGTTAGGGGTTATCCAGCCTGCCTCCTGCCAGCCTTCTCTGCCTGTCTGTCTCTCGACATACTTCCGACCGTTTTGTCCCTCTTCTTCACTCACATTCACATCATTCTGTCAGTTTCACATATTTTGTCCTCTTTTCTTTTCCTGTTTCTGCCTAGCTTCACATGTACCTCGATGCATCTTCTTCCTTGGCGTTTCCCATTTCTGCCGTCCCATCCTTTCTTTATTTGCTTCGCCGATATACTCGCCAGCTTCGACTTCTTGCTTTTTCTTGCTTTTTCTTCTTGCCTTGGCGTTAGTCTTGTTTCCTCTCCCCTATTATGTCTTTTTTGTCTTTTTTGTCCCTTTTAGTCTCCATCCTTCAGTCTTCACCCCGTATCTATCAATCCAAGGGCCTCTTGTCTCACCACCGAGCGTCAAGTCAAAACACTACGAAAATAATCGGGGCCAATGACGTGAGTATTCCACAGCTATCTTACCATGTACAATTCGGCCTGCGCAGCTCGTTTTTGTTTTTCCCTCTTTACCTTTCCCATATACTATGGCTATGAGGCTATCAATGTCTTTTCGAATTGGCCCACGCTTCCTCGAAAATGCTCATCTAATTTGCTCACTTACGTCAGAGCTCCTTTAAATTCTACTCTGCGTGTTCACCATATCCTATCCATATTCTTCAATCTCCATTTCTGCATTCCCTCCGCCCACCCCTATTCGTACACTCTCCCTTATCTCAATCCCACATGTAACCACTCTGCCTCCCTACTGCCCCATTCATACCTCCACTCTTTACTGTGGTTCTCTCTCCCTCTCACTTCTTTCTGCCAAAACAAACCTTTCGGCCAGAATGTTGGAAACCACGCGAAAATGTCCCCACGCCGAAGCACTGCCCCGCACTAGCCCGTGATTGTGCCGCTCGCCGTTATTTGTCCTCTGTAAAATGAAGCCCCTCGAGCCCGTCTCGCCCGCACTGTACGCAGCTTCGCCCGCGCTAATGCCCGGTGTACTCCGGCCTCAGCCCGTGTCCACAGCCGCGTTTCACCGTAGTCTGTGGAGAACCTGCTAGACTCTTTCGGCCATCCTCAAAGGTACACGTTGCGGAGTGAGACTTGAGAAATTTTTAGATAGCTTTTTTCAAAGAAAGACGGCTATCGAGTAATACACGGCATCGGTGGGCGCCGAGTGATTACGTGGAGCGAGACGTTGTTGTCTTAGTCATCAAGGCTGACGCGTAGGCTGACGATTATTTTTGCACGTGTTTTAGCACGTGACTGGTTTTGTCCGTTTTTCTTTTATGCACAACCGAACTCCCGAATCACGAAAATGCCTCGTAGAGAGATGCGCCAGTCCAAAATCCTGAATCTGTTTGGAAGAGTTCGTTTCTCCTGATGGGCGATGATGTGACGAGCTATATAAAAATTGCCTAGTTGAGAATATGTTCCGAAAAAAAATCACACCGAAAGATAATAATTTGTTGCGCGATAAATTCAAATAAATTCAATCCTCGTAACAAAAATAAAAAAGAGAAAATCAATGGAAATCACGGAAGTACATAACAAAGGGATAGAGATCGCGATCAACCATTTTCTTCTATTTGGAGCTGATCTGCCGTGATGCAATATCATTCCGAAAGGCGGCGCTGAGAATTTCGTAATTGGGAATTGACTTGTGACACTTCAGCGACATCGCTTGCATTCCGCCAACGGGACTGACAACACAAGAATGATACTTCTCCCGGATTTTCATTGTACTTATTCAATATATCACGAGTAGAAAATGCACTGCATTCTGCATTTGCGTTTTTCACTCTGTAATCGAGTCTGAAGGCGGCAAATTATCTCATAGGAAGGCACCTCCAAGCGTATTCTCAACGCTCTGAGAACTTACAAATGGGTGCCCATTAATGATACGGACTTACACGATAACAGCAAATTTGACAGTGCAAACTAGCTTCTACAAAGTAGGTTGTGTATTAAAGGTCCCCCTTGGCGGGTACTCTTTTGACGTGTCGACAGAATTTGCCACTGTAAACAATGATCATTCGACAAAAAGTACATTGAACGGTGAAAACGGTGGCACCTGCGCACACAAAAAACCTCTGACCTGAAAGTTGTCGAAGTCGAGAGAGATCTCCCTCCGTTTTGATCTTAAAAGCAGGGGGATAACACCACAAAAATACTTGTGGCGGTGACCGATAATAATCTAGGGCAGTGTACAACCACGTGTTGACATTGTTGATGTTGGGCAGATTGTGTGGAGAGGACGTGGAAAGGTGGATGGCAGTCACGTGGGTCGCTCAGTAATGTAAACAATATGGGGCGGGAAGCCCCCTAAACTGAGCCCGTCTGTGGACCATCACACTTCTCACTTCACGATACTTTGGGAATACTCGAAAACGGCGCGTTTACATTGAAATGAAGCACTTTTCGAACACGATACTGTGAGGACAGAACAAGTTAGCATCACCTCACTCTCACGATGCTAAAAGGACTGATTACATAACCGGGAGGTGGGGCGTAGCATTGGCTGGTAGCGTGATCGTATCCGACTCGACTCCGCACGGAGAGTCAGTATTCGGTATGGAGAAACCTGGAGACTCCTGACTATCAACACGGCAGTTCAGCCACCCAAGATCCTCCTGCATGCTGGCTACCGGTGGTCATGCAGCAACGGCAACCCGTGATTATGGCGACGCGTGGGGATAGTCCAAACTCAAACTCAGGTCCACGTTCAGATTCAAACGCGCATGCATCAGGACCACAGAGAAATAGCGACTGCCGATTCCCATGCAACGTTTGCGGCAGGAGCTTCAAACGGCTCGAGCACCTGGGCCGGCACCGCCAGGGCCACCAGGACGTGAAGCGGTTCAGCTGTCCGGTCTGCTCAAAGCGCTTTGCGCGGAGGTGAGTCGCGGCGACGCGGATGTCACACCTTACCCGTGCGTCTATTAACCATCGCAGCGACATTTTGCTGAGGCATAAATTGATCCATCTCGCCGCGCCGTCCACAGACGCGGGAGAGGGTGCGAGCGGCGACCAGGACGACCCTCGCGCGTCTGGATCGAGTCCACGGCGAAAGAGAGCTTGTGTGGCCTGTGCCAAAGCTCACGAAGGCTGCTCGAAGGGTGAACCCTGCCGGCGGTGTGTGATGCGGTCAATGCAATGCATATACGCTGACGGCAGGTCAGCAAGCCCCAAACAGACTAGGAAAAACAAGCCGATTCAAGCACAGCCACAATTCGACTCAATTTCTGAGACTCCGGCCGAAGAAGAAGCCACGGACGCGAACATGATGCCGTATACAACAGAGGCACCGTATTCACACGGCGCCGCAAGCGGCGAGCCTCTCGTGCCGGACGACGGGATGGCCCAGATGTTTGCTGAAAGGCCCACTGAAGCTACTGCCAACGAGGCAACCTACGACGACAATACAGCTCAAGCGGTGTCCATGCTTCTCGACATGCAGACTGCCGGAGACGACACCCTGCTCATGCAGACAAACGACTATGGCGTATCTGCAGGCGCCAGCTTCCTGGCCGACCGATCGAACATTGCCATTGCACAGCCAATGGCCGAGAGTGTTGCAAACACCAACTCGGTATACAACACTTGGAGCACCGCATATCTTCCCGCGGATGGCCCGACCCTGGACTTTTCAATGAACTGGCTACCGGAGAATCTAAACACGGACCTCGATTACGTCTCAATCCTGGGCCAGAGCTTGAGCCTCGTGACAGCCGATCTTGAACCCCAACCCCAAGCGTTTCCACAGATGCATCCGTCTGTCCAACAAGTCCAGCCTGGCCTCACTCCAAGCCTCGATTTCAGTAATGCTATGCCGCTTGTGATGCAAGACACTGTGAACAACAACAGCAATCGACAGGGGCACAGCAACTCGCCAGCAACAACATCATCACCGGAAGAGACACCGTCTCCATCTCGCAGTTTACGAAATGCACTTCCATCTGGCAGGCTAGCACGTGGGAACCTTTATACGACAAGCATCAATGGAGCCCGAGTTCCTTGCACGGTTCGAGATAAGCAGGAGTACGCTCCGATCCCCGGAACCAAACATTTGCTGCCGATCAACTCCAAGGGCGTGTCATTGGGAACTGCTTCTACGGGTGCGCCTCTCGGGAGATTACCCTCTCTCAACTATATCGCGGTGACCCAGCTATTACCCCAACAAGCTGGTGCCCAGAACACAAACATGCGCATCTGGCCATCGACATACGAGAACATCCGGCAGGGCATACAGCAAACATATAATGCCAGTGGCGAGGCTGGACTCTTGGACGAGACTGCCATTCCATCCCTGGACCACCTCAACTTTTTCGTCCATTTGTACTTTCAAAAGTGCAACCCTATACTTCCCATTCTTCACGAGAATTTTGCGCCATTGAACGATTCATGGCTACTTGCACTAGCCGTGTCGACCGCCGGTGCTCAATATACGTGCACAGACGAATTCACAAGCCTTGCTGGAGTTTTGCACGAGATTCTGCACCGGGCATTGATGATTGAGCTGGAAACGACAGACAGTGGCACTGGGAGCAACGTGGCCGTCATTCAGGCTCTGTTCCTATCGCAGATTGGTCTCCTATACCACGGCCCGCCGCGTCTCTTCCGACGGGCAAAATCCAACCATCACATCCTTGTGGACTTGCTGCGGTGCAGTATGCTTTTGGATGCATCGCGGGAGAACATGGCTTCTTCCAATTTTGCATCTGTCGAGCAGGAGTGGAGCCAATGGGTCCACGACGAAGCCCGACGAAGACTTGGATATGCTATTTGGGTGAGTTCATATTTTTCACATTTTCTCTATACATATGCCACCCCTGTCTGAGATTTAACCTTTAATGCTAACCGTATCAGCTTCTCGACTGCATGATGGTATTCCAAATGGGCAACCGTCCCCTACTGTCCCTCTCTGATGCACAAGCAAGCATGCCTCATGACGGACTGTGGTCTGCACCGACGGCAGAGAAGTGGCACAGCCTCATGAAGCAGTCTCAAGGTATGTGTTTTCCCGTGGAGGACTTATATGTGAGGCAATCAAAGATAATCACTAACATGTTGTAGCAAACCCGAATCTACCTTCTGCAACGCAGCAACTTTTTGTCGACAAACTCGTCAAGCCGGATCTTGGCGAGTTCAGTCGGATTATCCTGCTGCACGGCGTCTACCAGGAAATCTGGCAGGTCAAACGGTACTTTGACCGGCCCTTGTCCAACTGGATGCTCTCTGCCCCAACGCTGCCGAGCGATGATCTTCCCGAGTGCGAGCCAACTGCATCCTCATCGGCACTGGATGTTGCGGCAGACCGAAACAAGGGGACAGGTGGCTCCGAAGGTCCGTCCTACTCGAGCTGGCGAAATGCCGCCTGTGATTGCGTTGATGTTCTTCACTGGGCAGCCAACGGCATGATCGCGCAACTGTCGGGCAGCGAACACACGACCGTCTTCCACCTGCATTTTGCCCGCGTTGTTCTCCTCACGCCGTTTGACGATATCCAGATACTAGCCAGGTATTTGGCTTCGCTGGGTGACGCCAGGCCGGAACGTTCCGACCTCGGCCCGACACCGACTCGCACCCAAGGCTTGGCGGCCGAACGCGCCATTATTGCGTGGGCCCAGCAGGATGAGCACAAGGCGCGGCTCGCTGTTCTGCACTGCGGCTGCTTCCTGTGGCACATTCGACGGTACAGCGCCATGGCGTTTTACGAGCCGATTGCCGTGTACATGGCGATCCTGTCGATCTGGGCCTACAGCTCGTACGCGTCGCAGTCGAAGCCGACAGACCAAGCGCAGCCCGGGCAAGACAAGAGTCGACAAGCATCTCCCAGCGGAGGAGAGGACAACGAGGACAACGAGGACAAAGAGGACAGCGGGGACAGCAGGTGGCATCAAAACACACTGCCCGACGAGACAGACGAACGCTTCCCCTCGTTTGTGCATCTGGACCGGCCCAACGACGACGAGATGGTGCAGCTGTTTGTGCGCAGTGGACGGCCATCGGTGATGCGGGCGTACATCAGCGGCATCGGCAATATCTGCTCACCCAAGGCACCTATGCGGATTCTCAAGGAGGGCGTCCAGATCCTGACAAACGTGTCAATGGTATGGGGGAGAACGGACAGGTATATCAATGTGCTGACAGCACTCACATCGGCTCTTCTGAAGCTGGAGACAAGTGACGCTTGAGATGGACAACCATGTACGAAATAGGATGCTGTTTACGAAAATGATTATACGAGCGACATATATCACCAATATGCATTACATTAACACCGCGGACCAGACGAGGATATAATCAAAGGATATGGATATAATCAAGCGGCCGAAGGATATTTTTATCAACTGGGAATTCTCATGGTATTGCATCCGGTTACAAGACGACAAGAGGAACGACAACACAATCACGCGACCTCGTCGACATGCTCGACGGCACCCGACTTTTCGTTGATGTCCGACTGATGAGCGAACTCTGCAGTTGTTAGTATATGTGCGAGATACCGAAAGTAACGAAAGTGGGGAGGATGACGTACGATCAACGCTGGTGTACTTGAACTTGCGGGCGGGCACCTTGTTCTCAAACAGAATATCAATCTCGCCAAAGGTGCGGTCCTTGGTCTCGGGCAGACGGAACCAGCACCAGATGAGACACAGCAGGTTGGTGCCGGCATAGAAGAGGCCAGCCTTGGCGCCCCAGTTCCAGGAGAGGGCCGACAGCATGCGGGGCGTCACGGAGTTGTTGAAGATGCCAGTCAAGTTGTAGACAAAGCGGCCGATGGAAATGGTCTTGTAGCGCAGACGGCCCGACGGCGTCTCTGCAACAATGGGATAGCAAACAGGGCCAATGGTGATCATGTTGATGAGCGTCGAGATGACCAGCAAGACGCCGACGGCGATGTTGGCATTAGGGTTGGTCGAAAAGCCGAGGCCGCCAATGGCAAGCAGGATCAAGAACATGAGGAAGAGGCCGCTCATGTAGATTGTGGCTCGGCCAAAGTGCGGGAAGAGCAGCCAGCAGATGATGCCGCCGACAATGTAGCAGGCCGACAGGGAAATGTTGAGGTCAAAGGCCTGCAGCTCGGAGAACCCGGCCGCCTCCAGGAACTCGACCGAGTAGCCGAGGATCGCGTTGCCACACAGAATCTGGGCCGCCCACACGACGCAGTTGATTTCCGTGCGGCGCAGGTTGGTGCCACGGAAACAGTCAAGGAACGTCGAGCCCTCGGACTCGGCATCCTCGAGGCGCATTGTGTGGACGATCAGCGCCAGGGCGGCCTCGACCTCCAGGTCCCGGTCGGGCGTGTCCTCCCGCAACCGCTTGAGATTGCGGCGGGCCTCGTCTGCCTTGTTGCGGCGCACCGAGCTCCAGGGCGATTCGGGCGCAAAGTAGGTGCCAATGATAATGGGCACCGGCCACACCCACTGGATGACAAACGGCAGCCTCCAGCCCCAGTCGCCGTCGATGCTCGCCACCGCACGCACGACGCCCGACGACAGCAGGATGCCGGCGCCCCAGCACATGCACACGTAGCCCGTGACGTAGGGGCGGACAATGGGCGGCACAATCTCGCAGGCGTAGGCCGTCGACAGCGTCTGGAAGACACCCCAGCCGATGCCGCACATGGCCTCGCCAAACGCGAGAACCGCCAGCGAGGGCGCAAACACGGGGATAAAGATGGCGACAATCAGCCAGCCCATAAAGGCCATCATGGTCAGACGGCTGCCGAAGCGGTCCTGGGCGTAGGCGTTGATCAAGAGACCGGCGAGCTGGCCGACAATCGACGAGTTGCTGAGGCCGGACTGCCACTCGGCCGTGATGAGTTTGTCGCCGGTGGACGGGTCGACGGTGCCGAAGCGCTCCCTGAACTGGGTCTGGCCATAGAACGAGGTGATCTAGAGGTAGTGGTTAGAACAATCAATGCCGAGTCAGGTCATTTTTGCAAGGGAGAGGCTGGGAAAAGAAAAAAAAAAAAAAAAAAAACGACGGGATGACGGGATGACGGGACGACTCACAATAACAAGGTCATAACCCTCCATGATGAGCGAGGTGGACAGAAAGAGGGCCCAGAAGACGGCCTTCTTGTACTTGCGCACCGCCTCCATCAGCGTCAGCTTGGCGTCGGCATCGTGGCTGTCGCGTGCGTGCTGGATCAGCTCAATCGTCTGCGGGTCGTCGAGGTTGAAGCCCTTGAGCTCCTGCTCCGTGGGAACAATTCTGTTGGCCATTCTGGTGGCTCGAGAGTGGAATGAAAATCAAAGATGATCGTTATAATCGTGATGATCGTGATGCTTGATGTTGGAGATCAACAGCAGTGACAGCTCTCTCCCCACAGACGAGCGATGCCTCTCCATATAAATAAACCTCATGATCAACAACCCTATCCTGCTTCGCTTCTCTCTCCGCGTTGTCGGCACGTGGCGCGATGCGTGTCTACCCCAGTCTTTGTTTTTTCGTCGCTTCCCCTGGCACAAAAGATGGAGACGCCAGTCACCCAAATCCAAATCCCAAAATCCCGGTGGGATGAAGCGTGAGATTTGTGGTGGAACGTAAAGGAGGCAAGGAACACTGTTCTCCCACCGGATCTTTGCGCTGAATTTCCCCCAATGACAGCGGCTACTGGCGAGGCTGGACCCGCTTCCCCGCAAACGCAGTGCAGCCTTGGGGCCTGGAGACCTGGAGACTAGGGCCCCAGGAGAGGCCAAGACATGGGGATCCGGGGACCGGGTCCTCCCACCAGGGTTTTGTCCACATCAAAAACAAAAATGTGCCGACTTCCTCCCGGGCATGGAGGTGACAAAACAAGCCAGAAAAGGGAAAGAAACAAAAGAGGAATAGATCCCACAAATGAGGGGGCGGGAGACAGCTCGGAGCTCACGACTGATCGCAATTGCCCTCCGATGTTGCATTTGACGTACTCTTGGCGAGCTTGAGAGCTTATCCCACCGGACTCTTCCCCAATTCCAACCACTTTACTGAGTACGGTCCTTGCTTCTCGTTATCTTTATCCCGTCAGATGCAAGGCCGAGACACGGAGTGCTTCCCGTACATCCTATTCGGTGTCATTTAAGCTTGGAGCATTCCCTAATTCGGCTCTTGGTATTTACGGCACCTGATTCTTCTTGACTCTTCTCTCGCAGCCCAGGACCCTTGTTCTACCAGGCACCTTTGCATCGATAGCTGCTTGTCGAAGCTTGTCTCATTTCTCTTCCATTCACTTTTGTTTTCACAAAAGCTTTTTGTTTCTATTTTTTTCTTTTCCTTTTCTATCCTTTCCTCATTGTGTCACCATATCCACAGCCGATTATCACAATGGCATATCCGCAAAGGCTCTTTCGACACACCGAATTCCACGGCCCGTCCCTGCTGCAGACGCGCCGCGAGACTGTGGCCAAAGTCACACTCAAAGCACAGCTGGACATGCTGAAAAGCACAGGCCGCTTCGACTGCTTCAAGCTCCAGTGGCACCCGGTGTACGATGACAAGTCGCAGTGGCCAGTGCCCAAGCACCTGTTTTGGGACAGCGACTGCGCCAAATGGATCGAGGCCGCCTGTTATTGTCTCGTGGACAGCTACGATGCCGAAATCGACAAGGCCGTGCGTGATCTGGTGGCGATGATCCGCAGCGCGCAGGGCGCCGATGGCTACCTGAATCTGCACTACACTGTGGTCGAGCCCGACAAGCGCTGGTCCAACCTGCGGGACATGCACGAGCTCTACAATGCCGGCCACCTGATCGAGGCTGCACTGGCGCACCACCACTACTACAACAACGATTTGTTGCTGGAGGTCGTGGAAAAGTATGTGGCTCTGATTTATGACACATTTGGCCCGGACGAGCACAAGAGGCATGGCTACCCGGGCCACCCAGAAATCGAGCTGGCACTGCTTCGGCTGTTCGAGGCCACCGGCGACAGAAACAAAAAGGCATACGAGTTGGCAGCGTATTTTGTCGAGGAGCGGGGCAACCCCGAGGGCCAGAACGGCAGGCACTACTACGACGTTGAGGCGGACGAGCGCGGCGAAAGTCCCTGGCTGCGGCCCGACCCGTATCCCGTGGCCCGCTCCTTCTGGTATTGCCAGGCCCACGAACCAATCCTCCAACAACAGTCAATCGAAGGCCACTCCGTCCGCGCAGTCTACCTGCTGACAGCGGTTGCCGACATCGCCGTGCTTGACCGCCGAGGCCTACAGAGCAATGCCAAATCGCAAGAACTGCTGGCGGCCGCCAACCGGCTGTGGAACAATATGGTTGACCAGAAAATGTACCTCACGGGCGGCATCGGTGCCATCCCCGAGTGGGAAGGATTCGGCCGAAACTATTTCTTGCCGCAAGGCACCGACGAAGGCGGGGGATATGCCGAGACGTGTGCATCCATTGGTGCCATCATGCTGGCCGAGAGGCTGCTCCAGCTGGACCTGGACAGCCGCTACGCCGACATTCTGGAGCTGTCCCTCTACAATGTCGTCATGACGGCCATGGACGTTGGCGGCCGTGCTTTCACATACGACAACCAACTGACCAGCTCTGACAACAAACCGAGCAAGCGTGAAGAGTGGTTTGAGTGCTCGTGCTGCCCGCCCAATGTGAGCCGTCTGTACGGCAGTTTGGGTGGCTATCTGTGGGACTTTGGGGCTGTCGATGGCGGCAGTGGCAAAACGTCGGCGTTTGTCAATGTCCACCTGTACACGACGGCCAAGCTGTCCTTTGAAGTGGACGGTGAAAAGCTTGTCTTGGAGCAGACATCAGACTGGCCTCTGCACGGCAAAGTCAGCTTCAGCTTCGACAATCCCTCGGGCAAAGAGACCACCATCCGCCTGCGAATTCCCTCGTGGTCAAAGGGAAAGTTTACAGTGAGTTGTTCCACTCTGATTTGATTTCGATTTATGTTGCTGTTACTGACACAATAGATCACCCCTAAATTGCCGACCGTCGTCGAAAAGGGCTACTTGGTCCTCCCACCATCCTACCTCGAAGCCAACAAGACCTTTGCCCTCGAGATCCTCAACTTTGCTCCGCGCTTCATTGCACCCCATCCATACACAAATCAGCGCACCCTCACTCTGGCCCGCGGGCCCATCATCTACTGTGTCGAAGATGCCGACAACGACTGGGAGACGAACCACTTCAAGGACATCCATGTCTCGTCAGGCAACAAGGTGGAAGAGGAGGCGCGCGTTGCCGACATCACAGGCGAAACGTACATTGCTCTTCGTACCACTGGCTGGTCTCTGTCCCAGAAAGAGTGGGAGGCCAAGCCGCCAGGAAGCATGCCTGGCCTGGATGCCGACGACGAGACATACAACCTCGACAAGTGGCCCGTGGAATCCGAGCGCTCGCTGGTGTTTGTGCCCTACTATTACCGGGCCAACAGAGGCGGACGAGGCCACATGCGGGTGGGCTTGAACTCTGTATAGGGTGTAGGCATGCCAGGATTTCATGATTTGAATTTGTCGTCGTAGATTGATAGACCAAAGACAGTTTGAATGTTACGGCGGCACCAGTGACCACTATCGGGATGATGTTGATTGTTTTCTAATCCAAGAGCTACTTACACTGGCACCACCCATTTGCCGTCCCTTTTGCACGTCTGCCATTGGATAACCACATTGCTCAAGTTTGGACACACGTCTGTTCCAAATACCTTTTTGCAGTTCTGACGGAGGATCTTCAGCTCCGGCACACTCTTTGGCCGACGGCTGCCCTCCATCATGCCCATACTCTGCGGGTCAATGCGGCTGTTGTTGTGGACATCGACCTCGACGAGGCTGCTCATGTCAAGCAGTTTCGCGAGTGGCGTATCGGGGTACACGTGCACGCCGTCGCCAAATGCAAGGTGTTGGATATGCAGTGGAGAGCCGCCATTGTCGGCAAAGTGTCGGCACAGTGCGTTGAGGAACCCGGTGTATTGGGCGTATGCATCGTCATTATCTCCATTTGGATAGCAAATCAAGTCGGCGAGCGACAGGTCGAGAAGGCGGAGCGTGGACGCGTTTTTGCGGAGAGTCGTGCTGAGCTGGTCGACCCACCACGGTAAGTCTGCAAAGATGTTGCAGAGAGTCAGCTCTTCCAGGCCGTCGAACTGCGCCAGGTTTGGGTGGCTGTACTGCTCGCGGGCATTTTCGTACCGCGGAGTGAGGTGATACTGCTCCATGAAGCCGCTGAGGTCTAGGCCAGACGCAGGAGGGTACAAGATGTGCAGCGACTTGAGGCGTGGGCAATGCTTGTGCAGCAGGTCGACAACCTCCGCGGCCATGGGCATTCCAGTCCATGTAAAGCTGGTGAGCAGCGGCATTCTCTCCAAAAGCCCACCGCCCAAAACATATTCTGTGCATTGCGGCTCGGCCCAGTCGGAGATGGTGAACTGTCGAATGTGGCCAAGAAGGGGGCTGTTCTGGAGGAAATGCAGCCTACGATGACCGGCGGTCATGTCTGCAAACATGAGTGACGTTGCAATGGTCGACCATGCTTTACAAACAAGACGGAGTCCTGGTAGTTCATCCTCGTCGGCCTCGGTCATGATGTGGCGGAGGATCTCCGGCAAGGCGATGGCCTTTGCGACAATGTCGCCCACAGAAGGTGATCCATCTCCATTGTCCATTTCCAACCCTTGATCGGTTGCTGTCTTGTTGTCGTCTATCCGACGCATTTGTAAAAGCAGGCAATACCATGTTTTCCCCTTGCATACCCCTGCACGTTCTCTGATTGCCCAAGCTTTGCAGATAAGGAGGGGTGACGAATGAGGGGCTTGTCAGGCACCCAACGTGCCCAGCTCATGAAATGAGTGAAAAGAGTGAAAATAACATCAAATGCTATAGTAGGCAAGTAAACAACGATGGGCATTCAAATAATGCAGTGAGGAATACGAGAGTATCTTGGGAAATAATGATTTGAATTATTCAATCTAATGATGCAATTTGGTCGTAACAAATGATAAAAGTAGGAAGCAAAAGAACAAAGACAAAGACCAACCAATGCACATCACACCCTACTGCAGGTATGCATCGCCAACCTCCTCCATCATGACGTCAAACATGGGCTGCGCGCTGAACCAGCCGACATTGGGGTTGCCGACGCTCTTGGCCGTGAAGGCGGCGTCGGCGTCGTCAATCTTCTTGGTGTTTCCGCCCGAGGCGGCCTCCGCCAGCAGCTGGACCTGGCAGCACTTTTCCATCGAGGCGAACCAGAAGACGGCGGCCTCGATCGTGCCGCCGACCGTCAACAGGCCGTGGTTCTGGAGCAGACACGCCTTGCCGTCGCCCAGAGCGCGGGCAATGTTGGCGCCCTCGCCCTCGTCGAGCACCACGCCGTTGAACTGCTGGTAGACGGCGACGCTCTTGTAGAACGCGCAGCTGTCCTGGGTCAGCATGTCAATGGGCTTGCCGAGCGTGCAGAACGCGCGGCCGTACAGCGAGTGCGAGTGCGCGGCGCAGTTGACGTCCGGGCGGGCGGTGTGGATGGCGTGGTGGATCATGTAGGCGGCCTTGTTCAAGAAGCGGTTGGCGCCGCCGTCGACCACCTCGCCCTTGCCGTTGACCAGGATCAGGTCGGAGCGGCGCATCTGCGAGAAGGCGCGGCCCAGGGGGTTGACCCAAAAGTGGTCGGTCTTGATGGGGTCGCGCAGCGTAATGTGGCCGGCGACGCCCTCGTCAAAGCCAAACTTGCCAAAGAGGCGGAAGGCCAGCGCCAGGCGGCCCTTGAGGTACGCACGCTCTTCGTTCTTGTCTGTAAAGGTGGGCGGGACGGGAATCAGGGGCAGCTCAATCTCCATGCCGCCATGGACCGTGGTGCCTTGGCCCTGGAGGTTTGCGTAAACGGTGGGCTCTGCCGTCTTGGTGATTGTTGTGGTCGACATATTGGAGGTGAGTCTCAGGAGTGGATTTTTCGTATATTCGGTGACAATCTTGTCGTCACAATCGTGAATTCGTGAAAGTCGTTGTCCGTCTGAAGAGGACTTTGAATATTCAACCTCGCCTTGATCTGATAAGTCTTGTCTTTGTTGACCATGACTGTTCTTATTTTGAAAACAACATCAACGTTGCCTAAACTCTGGATCAAGAACAAGAGAAGTGCGCTTCATCCAGTATCCGTTGTTCGTCAACCCCCAAACTCGCCAAGAGGGCTTCCGGGAGGCAATGTTTGGTGCATCTGCATTATGAATCATGCTAGTCGTAGATGCCCCAAAAAGGCAAAGGGGAAGCAAGAGACAGCCAGAAAAAGTCAGAAAAGCAGGTGTCATTGCAGCGTTTCCCCGCATTCGTTGTTTCTGCCAGTGGTCACCATCGCTAGTGCATCAACACAAGAAGCCGCCACAAGACATGAAGACACACATTATGCACGGCCCAAGCATAGACCGACGGATCCAAGCCTTACACAGTAAGACCCCAATCCAACGGCGATGGCTCGGGGCTCGGACTGCGGCATTCGGAGGCCGCGGGCGAGGATCAATTTGGTCAATGTCCGCGGTAGGCGAATATGCGGGGCTATCTCCACAATCAAGGGTAGCACTGTACCCCGGATTTTGTATAAACGCGCCTCCTTGTCTGCCAGTCACCATAAATAGCCGGAATGTCTGTAGCCTTGTGCGAGAAGGCTGTTGGTGACTTTCCACGTGTACATGTAACCTGTCCTCCGTATGCGGCCAGTCTGCAGAAGCCTGCAGATCTGCTACTGATCAGCTCTATGCACCGTCACGTGCCATTGGATTCAGGTCACACAATTATTTATGCAAAACCATGCTTCATTAACCGTAAAATAATCATACGGACTCGTACAGATGCACCCCGTTGTGCACATAATTTATCTATTCCGCTTTCTTCGGCCTTCGTCCTTCGTCCAGCCTTACGCATTGCCCTCGCCCTCGTCGATGGCAACGCAAAACTCCTTCATAAACGGGAAGCGTGCAGCCGTCGACTTGCTCAGGGTCCAGTTGCTGGCGCGGCGGATATGGTCTTCAAAGAGCGGGCTCAGCACCAGGTTCTGGCCGTCGCCCAGGTCCAAAAAGGCGCCCGAGTCGGTGTAGGGCCAGTTGACGGACATGCAGGCGCCCGTGACGCGCCGGAACTCGTCAAAGGTAATCGTCTTCCAGGCCTCGGTGCGGATGATGTTGTCGCGGGCGGCGGGCCAGGTAATGGCGTCGACCCAGGCCGGATGGGGCACGGTTCTCTGCAGGTGTGTGGGCTTCAAAAAGCCGGGCAGCTTCTCGTAGCTCTGGCGGTTCCGGCAGACAAGCCATCGCAACAGGTGTGACAAGAGATACATCAGTGCAATGCGGGTGGTGATGGACTTGACGGTGCTGTTTCGTACGACGTGGGTTGCCAGGGCGAATGTGAGAGGTTTTGAGCCATCGTCGCCGAGATTGGGATTCAGGAGGGACGAGATGCTCGGGAACTGGGCCTGGCTAAGTTCTGCGGCGCCTGTCTGTTGATGCAGTTTGCGGCCCGAGTTGGTCGTCTCGATAATGAAACGGTCGAGGTCCGTCTCGGGCGGAAGATGGAGAGAAACGATCTGCCACTCGGGCAGTGCCAGCTCGCCGTTTTCGCCGTAATGTGGAGAGGGTGTGTCGGGCGGCGGCAGCGGATATTCAAACACAATGTTGCCGAGCTCGCCGTAGTTCTCGTTCTGGGCCGGGTCGAGCAGTTCGCGGAGATGGACGGTCCAAATGGCATCGTGGTCGGTCGATGTGTTTATGTTGGGATTGGAGGTGGTTGTGGTTGTGGCTGTGGTTGTAGCAAGAGTGCTGTTGGCCGATGGTGTCGACGAGTCGGTGGCACTCAAAACAGAGGGCTCGACAACGGACTCGAGTGCTGTCTCCATCGCCGGCTCAATCATCACGGGCATCTGGACCTGGCCCGGCATGGCCATATGGCCCGGCATCGCGTGGAATGCATTATTCGCCTCCAATTCGCGAATCCGCTCGTGTGCAGCCTCCAATTGTCCTGTCAGGCGAATGACCTCGTCCTCCAGCCACTGCATCTTGGCGCGTTTCCTCCGCTGGCAGATCTGCTGGTTTGCGCGGTCAATGGCCCGTTTGTGCTCGACCTGTGAGCTGGTCATGTTGGACACCCGCCGCGTGGCAGGATCCTGCTTGGCCATGATGTGTGGTGTCGTTGTTGATGCTTTGGTGTTTTTCTGGCAATTTTGGTGATGCTGTTGGTTGTCGACGTTGTGAATGCAAAAATGTGTAGAGAAAAGGGTGTATGAATCATGGAGGGGAAGGACGGGAATGGGTGGGTTTGAATTCATTTATTTTGGGAAGTAAATCGTGGGGATAAACTGGGGCCGTTTGCTGGACTTTGGGGGCATTCTTTGGGACATTCTTTAAGGTGCCTTCGACGACGCTTGGTGTATTTGCCTGGGTTTCGTACGCAGAAAAAAGGTGAAGAAAAGACTGAAATGAGAGCGTAGGCATCCGGACTCGGACAACCAACGCTCCGCCTCTCCGCGCAGCCGGAGACAGCATTTGTGTGTTTTTGTGTGCTTCGCTCCTGCCATTTCTCCCCTTTGTCTCGTGGCCAGCTAGTCATTAGCGCCTCTGCAGTGTCCCAATCAGGCAATGGTCTCGGAAAACCACTAACACGACTAATACGGCGACGTCATTGGTCAATATGAACAACAAAAGCGGGGAAAGTAGAACAAAACGCGCAGAGCGACATCCTGTCAACACACGAGGACGCACCGTCTCACGGTATCAAGCAAAAAAAGATCTAGATTCATTTTGGGGTAAGGAGATTTAATTTTTGTTTTATTTTTTGCTGTAGAGAAGTTGTACGTTCACGTTGATTGGGTTGTTTTTGTACTATTTTAATTAATAATTGGGTTAGGTTACTGGTTTATTCAACCATCCTATACAGCTTTATAACATTTATATTGACAATCTTGACATGCCTTTACGTTCTCTTTACACCACCATCTATATTCGACGTTACTACCATAGACTGCTTACAGCTGAGCCACCTTTTCGCGCTCAATATCCTCTTGTTTGTTGCCGACATGGGCCACGGTCTTGTTGACAAAGTTGGTAAACTTGGACTCGATGTCGTCGCGGGCATAGAAGATTGTGAGCAAGGCAATGGAGCCAAAGGCAATGCTGGTCAGATAGACATCAGCCAGGGCAGTGGCGTAGGCCGACTTGCGGCCGTCGACAACAGCGTCACCGATGGCCGACGTGAATCCCGGGACAGCATTGAGCGCAGCAGCGGTGCCGTTGGCAATGGCGTCAAAGAGCTGCGTGAGGGACGACGCGGGCAGACCGGCGGCCTCGACGGCCTTTGTGATGTCGGGTTTCATGAGGGCCGGGTAGCGGTTGTTGTAGATGGCGAGGTAGATGCTGGTGACAATCGTACCGGTCGTGGCCCGAGTACTCGCGAAAAAGGCAGAACCAGTGCCGATCTGGTCGGGCGGGACGACAAGCGTGGCGACGACAATGGTGATCAGCTCGATCCAACCGACACAGAAGCCAATGGCCGTGATCATGCCGACCGCCAGGCTCTCGCGGTGCTGGTTGGCAATGGCCATGATACCGCTGAACGTCGTGTACAGGATGACCGAGGCAAACATCTGGTACCGGACGTAGCCGCCTTTTTTGCAGAAGAAACCCGTGATGAGCTCGCCAGTCGCCAGAGCGATACCAGTAATGCACTTGGGGCTGTTAGCAGACAGTTTAGTGAGTGGGTATTGGGTATTGGGTACTGGGTGTTGGGTACTGGGTATTATTATTGACAGCATAGACAACATAGACAACATATCAACGTATAGGGGCGTGGCTTACCGACATCCAGCCGACCTTGGAGGTTTCGGTGGTGTAGAGGTTCTGAATGTGGTACGGCCACAACAAGTTCAGTGCATACCACGACATCTGGCCGCACGAACCGACAACGACGGCCACCACAAAGCTCTTGATCTTGAACAGGTTCATCGGCAGCAGAGGCGTATGCAGCGGCATGTAGATCTCGTAGAGGGCGAACAGCACCAGCGTGACAACGCCAACAACGAGCATGGCGATAATTGTGGCGCTGTTCCACGGGTGCTTGCTGCCGCCCCACGACAGAGCCAGAAGCAGACACACCAGACCGCCCGCGTACAGAACAAAGCCGCCATAGTCGATGCGCTTGAGGATCTGCCTGCGCGTCGTGCGGCCGCCCTGCAGCTCCTTGAAGCCGGGCGGGAAGTAGCAGAGGGCAAACAGGATAAACGAGAGGCCGACCGTGATGGCGTCCATCCAGTACAGCGCGCGCCAGCCCAACTTGGGGTTGGCCGCCATGAACCGCGCAAACGCCGGGCCCAGGGCAATCGTCGGGAAGATGGCAAGCGACAACAGGCCCTGGCTGACGCCACGGTACTTGTTGGGCACAATCTCCTGCAGGAGCATGGGGTACAGCAGCTGCGTGGCCTGGCCGAGGCCGACGAGCGCGCTGGCGCCGATCAGCATGTTGACATTCGTGGCACGGGCCGCCACAATGGCGCCGACAAAGTTGACGAGCTGGGTGCCGAGCAAAAAGTAGCGACGGCCGACAACATCACTGATGCTACCGACCAGCAGCAGACAGACGCCCTTGATGAGCGTTAGCGTGAGAGACGCCAGCGAGATGGAGGTGCCGGCGTTCAAGTCCTTGCCAATGATGGACAGAATGCTGGCCGGCATCGAGTAGCCGATAAACAGGTTGTTGGCGAGCAGCACAATGGCCAGGACGGAGCCGAGGAACCGGAACGAAGTCCAGTAGCCCGGAGGCGTGACATCGCCATCGTCGGTCTCGTCGCGCTCTTCGATACGCTCCGTCTCAGTCTTTTCCGCCGAGAGGCGCTGTCCAGTGTCGGCCATGGTTGTGAGATGTGTGTTGTGATGATGAAGAAAAGAAAGGGGGCGAAACTCGATAGTGGATGAAACAGAAAAAAAATGAAATCAAAAGCAGGAGGAAGCAGATGTACCTTACTTATACGATCGGCGAGGAGAACAATGCGTTTTTGGAATGCCAAGTATCCCCATGCTCTGCCCAGGATGCTGCATCCATACATCCACTGTTGACAAGTTCGGGAATCATCCGGCGTTCAAAAACAAATATCTCTCAATCGTCTCGTTTGTCTCGTATCATTGTGCTGGGTTGTAAACCAAAATCAAATTCCTGCCGACTCCGGCCGCATCCCCGGATTACCCCAGACAATCCACTGCTAGTGGCCCTCCATGCCCGCTACAACCTGCCCCAGAACTCCTCGAATTCCCCTACTTCTTCTTCACTTTCCCCTATTTACTAAACTTCTCCGCATCTTATAGCCCAAAACAACCCAAAAACAGGCCAGACTGCCCAGCTATCCAACTTATGATTCACGATTGGTGGAGGGTGCGCCCTCAAGTGTGTAGCTTTGCCGGGAGGCAATAGCCGTGGGTCTGTTGGTTGTTTTATTTCTTGCCTCATTCTTCCTTCTTGGTCTTCTCCTATTTTTACATATGGATCGCAATAGTCGTCCCAGCTGTCAAAATGGTCTAGATCCTTTGACAATGAGCGCCAGTCATCAATAATCAATAGTCAATAAAACAATAGAACGGAGCACATAACGCACATGGCTGCCGGTCTTGCATTGCTATCGTGGGGTTGGCTCATTGTCGTGATATCATGAATGGTCCCTTGGCGGGCATCCCTAAGCAAGCCACAATCTCATGCTTGTCTGGAAGCCATGCCTGTTATTCCTCCCACACCTCGACGAGCTGAAGCATGGCGCTGAGCAGGTACCTGTGTTGTTGTGGCCATTCCAGCCCTTTGTGGATGGCCAGGAAAGAAACAAGACTGTCCAAGAAAGCCATCCAAGGTACTCAAAGACGCCACCATCTCGCTCGACACCCCGCCTCTCTCCGCAATCGTGAATCATGATTTTCGTGCTATGCTGCATCTGGCAACCGTTGCGGAGAAAAAGTGCGAAGGAAAGAGGATTGTGATGGAGAAAGTGAAGGAGAAAGTGAATAGACAAGAGTATGATACCCCAAAGAAGACAACGATTCAATCACGTGTATAGTGTGCAGACTTTCAATCCAGCCTGGCTGTTGAAGGAGGCAATACCATGAATTGCTACAAAAGTGCACAAGGACAATCGAGTCCAAGATGACCCTGATCTTCGCTTTGAAGACACAACTTTTGGAAAATACACTTCCAGACCTTTTAACAGTACATGTAAGCCGTTTGAAGCTGTGTGAGAGGAGGCACATGTGCCTGCCAGAACCGCAGATCGTGATACCGGATAATCTAGTAACACGTGAACATAACGAGCACCGCGTCTCGTTTATTGAATATCCCGGCCGTCAATTCTGTCTCTGCAGACTGAATTCATGATATTTATTACACGGATGCGACGCTGCTCATGATTGTCGAGTTTGTCAAGTTTGTCGAGTTTGTCATGTTTATCAGATTTATCAGGTTTGTCAAGTTTGTGAACAAAATAGTCTCCGGACATACGGGCATACGGCTCGAGAGAGCAAACATGCCGATACATCTCCTTGATGCCGTCGTCGTCCGGAGTCGCGATCTCATTCCTTGCGGTTCCTGTCGTTTCGTTATTCTTGACGTTCATCAAACACGAGTCATTCTCGTTTCAATTCGAGCAACTCTTTGAATCTGTCATTGTCGTCGGTCATTGGCATCGTCCCGTCCATCGGTACCCCGCCTCCGCGTTTGTGCCTTTGTCGGTCTCCACAAATCTCCGCAATCGTGATTCATGCTAGCTCCGCTAAGGATGCCGGCCCCGCAAGCGAACAAGAATCGGCGGGGCAGACAAGGGCATACGACATGGGCAAAACAGCAAGACTGCCACCAAACTGTGTAAGACCGAGTCGAGGTGCAGGATTTCTTCCCTTTTCTTTACAATCTGATGTGTTTCCCTCATCGTTTATTTAGATGCCTCGTCAACATCCTGCAGTGGTTTTCAGAAGGCCGGATCAGCATAGGCGGAGGCGGTGTCCATTGGTGTCCATGGGCGTCCATTGCGGTCGCTGTTGAAAAGTCCAAGACCGAATCATCTCCGTCAAAATGTCTTGCTCTTGGAGAGGGAGAATGTGAAGAAACTGGAAGAAACAGGGATTGGCCTCAACACCAACATCGATCCAACCTTGGCTTGACATTGGCCGACTGCACGAGACTGGATCATCAGGAACACGGCCACAGTCCGGAACGAGAGCCGTCGAGACAGGAATCTGGAGATCCGTGGTGACGACAGCGGGATATTGAGTCCTTGGAGTCTTTTGAGAACTCGATGGCTTGTGCATCTAAAAGTGTTAAAATAAAACATCACAATCAGAGATAGCCCTGTACGAGTTTGTGAGCCTATCGAGTTGGACATTATCAAAAGCCAACACATCACAACCATGGCTGAAGTTGTCAACGGAAACACGGCCAACGGCCACACCAACGGTGTCAATTTCATCAACGGCTCAACGAACGGCATCAATGGCGCCAAAGAAGCATCGTCATCCGTCGTCCAAGTGACGCATGTCGAGGCAAAGGCGCCCGCACCGGAAACCACCGAGACCACCGAACCCACCCATCAATCCCTCGGCGACAGCTCGACATATGGCATCCGCTGCGGCCCAGTCGGCGAGCGTCTTGTGGTGCACGTTGTCGACGAGCTGGCCGAAGACACGCCCGACCGCGTGTACGCCACGGTGACCAAGTCGCCGTTTGACATCGAGCAGGGGTTCCGGGACATTTCGTTCCGGGCGCTGGCGGGCGCGGTCAACACGACGGCGTGGACGATGGAGGGACATGTGGGCGTGTCGCCTGACTTTGGCGTCGTGGCGTACCTGGGCGTGTCGGACGTGCGCTATGCCGTCTATCTGTTTGCGGCGATCAAGACGGGCCACCAGTTGATGATCCCGTCAGTGCGCAACTCGCAGCAGCAGCACCTGGCCGTGTTTACCGAGGCCCAGTGCCGGATTGTGTACTACACGCCCGAGATGGCGCCTGCCGTTGCCCAGATTAGGCAGGCGCTGCCCGACCTGCAGGCGTTTGCGGTGCCGCCCCTGGACGATCTG
Organism: Sporothrix mexicana; assembly: GCA_021396375.1. Lineage (NCBI taxonomy): Eukaryota > Fungi > Ascomycota > Sordariomycetes > Ophiostomatales > Ophiostomataceae > Sporothrix > Sporothrix mexicana. The sequence goes on from WNYC01000004.1 coordinate 121,803, forward strand.
CTCACGGCAGGCGCGACCGCCACGCACTACCCCTACACCAAGACGTGGAAGGAGGCGCGCACCGACCCCATCATCATTGCGCACTCGTCCGGCTCGACGGGCAACCCGAAGCCCACCACCATCACCAACGGCGTCTATTCGGTGTACGACGCGCACCGCAAGGCCGAGACCATCCCGGGGCGCATCAACCAGTGCTACCAGCTGCTGGACCTCAAGGGCGACCGCTTCTTCAACCCGTTCCCGCCGTTCCACCTGGCGGGCCTCTTTGCGATGTCGATCATGCCCGTCTTCTACGCGTGCGTTGTCGCGACGGGCCCGCCCGAGAAGCCACCCAGTGGCGCGTTGCTGTCACGGGCCATGCAGCTCCTCAAGATTCGGGCAGCGTGGTGCCCGCCGGCCGTGATTGAGCAGCTGGCCGACCAGCCCGGCGGGTTTGAGCAGATTGCGTCGCTCGACTGGATCATGTACACGGGCGGTCCGCTGGCGCCGGCGGTCGGCGACCGCATCTGCCACGTCACCAACGTGTGCCAGCTGTACGGCAGCACGGAAACCGGCCCGCACATCTCCTTGATCCCCCTGCCCGAGAACTGGAGCTATTTCGAGTGGCACCCGACCTACGAAAACGACATGGAGCCCATGGGCGACGGCACGTTTGAAATGGTGGTCCGCAAGGGCGACGGCTCGCAGGACTGGATCCGCCACTTGCGCCAGGCGTACCCCGAGATTGACGTCTGGCGGACGCGCGATCTGTTCGTGCAGAGCCCGCACAACCCCAAACTGTGGCGCTTTGTCGGCCGCCGCGACGATGTCCTGGTGCTGTCCAACGGCGAAAAGTTCAACCCCGTCGACATGGAGGGCGTTGTCACGGGCCACCCGCTTGTCCGTGGCGGCCTGATTATGGGCACGGGCCGGTTCCAGGCCGCGCTCGTGATTGAGCCGATGGAACCGCTCGAGGCATCCGGCCTGACAGAAGCTGCCTTTATCGACCAGCTGTGGCCCACGATCGAAAAGGCCAACAGCGTCGGCCCCGCCCACGGCCGCATCTTCCGGTCCAAGGTGCTCGTGGCCGCGCCCGACAAGCCGTTTGTCCGTGCTGGCAAAGGCACCGTCATCCGTGGACGTACGACGAAGCTGTTTGAAGAGGAGATGGATGCTCTGTACCGAGAAGACGACGCGCCGTCGACGGCTGTGTCAGTTGCGTCCTTGGAGGACGTCGCATCGTTTGTCCGCAGCAGTGTCACTGGCCTGTTCCCGTCGACGGCCGCTGCTCTGTCCGACGACGACGATTTCTTTGCTCTCGGCCTCGACTCGCTCCAGACTCTGGAGCTGATGAAGACGCTGAGGCGTGCACTGGCGCCGCACAGGAAAGAAGGCAGCCCCGATCCCGTCTCCACGCGCAGCGTCTATGCCCATCCTTCCATCAGGCAGCTGTCAGAGTACCTGTTTGCAGCCGTCTCTGGTGGTTCCTCTGCTCCCGCTGAGACTGGGGCCGAATCTGGCGACGACGCCCGCATCAAGGCTATGAAGGCCCTTGTCGACAAGTACACGGCCGATCTGCCCAACATCCACACCCGTCGGGCAGCCTCTCTCACCGTCGCCATTACCGGCTCCACGGGCTCTCTGGGAACACACATGCTCGAGACTTTGTTGAACGATGCCTCGGTCAGAAAGATTTACTGTCTCAACCGCACGGACGATGCCCAGTCTCGCCAGCAGCGCGTATTCGAGGCAAGAGGCAAGATCTACGATCTGGCAAACATGAAAAAGGTCGAGTTCCTCACAACCAACCTCAACGACCCCCAGTTTGGCCTGGAGAAGGCCGTCTTCCGCCGCCTGCGCGACAGCGTCGATGTCCTGATCCACAACGCCTGGAAGGTCGACTTCAACCACAGCCTGGCCTCGTTTGAGGACACGCACATTCGCGGCGTGCGCCACGTTGTCGATTTCGCTCTGCAATCGGAGCGCCGGCCCCACGTCTTTTACGTGTCGTCGCTCTCGTCCGTCGGCAACTGGCCGTCCGTCAACTCAGCTGCCACGCCCGTCCCCGAGGCCCACGTCGACGACTGTCGCCTCGCGCTGGCCATGGGCTACGGCGAGTCCAAGCATGTCGCTGAGAAAATCCTGGCGCAGGCCGTGGCCCGCTCGGGCCTCAACGCGACTGTCCTCCGGGTGGGCCAGGTGGCCGGGCCTCTTGCGGAAGACGGCGGCCAGTGGAACCCGACCGAGTGGCTGCCCAGCCTGGTCAAGACGTCGCGCATCCTCGGCGTCTTGCCGGACAGCATGAACACCATTGAGTGGATCCCGGTCGACGCCCTGTCCCAGATTGTCCGCGACCTCGTCCTCCACGATTACGCACAGAGCTCGTCGGGCGTCTACAACCTGGTCAACCCGACCATTGGCAAGTGGGCGGATCTCGTCCGTGTCATCCAGAAGCAGTGGGCCGACGTCAAGGTCGTTCCCTTCCACGAGTGGTTGGCCGTCCTTCAGAACGTCAAGGAACCCAACCTCGATGAGCTGCCCGCCCTCAAGATCCTTGATTTCTACCGCGGTCTCGCCGCCGAGGCGGCCCTCCCGGAGAGCGCCCGTGTGTCCTATGAGACAGGTCGTGGCACCGCCAACAGTGCCACCATGGCCGCACTGAGACCCATTGACGGCGATGCCATGATGACCTGGCTGAAGCAGTGGGGATTGTAAACAAGTAACCGTGGAAAGAGAACAGAAGAGAAGAGAATTGTATTGTACATAGTATGGAACTAAACAAGAAAATATGAAACAAGGGGTCTATGAAAGGAATGAATCGTTTATGAAATCAAAATCAATGAGTGTGATGGGTCTTTGCTCTCCCCCCCACCACCAGCTTCTCCTTTTAACTTCGCCACTCTCCTCCCTAGAACCTCTTCACTGGGTTCCATCCGACTTGGCGGACACGGATCAAGAAGACAAAGAACGTCCCCGCCAGACAGAAGACGCCTGCAAAGATCTTGAGCGCCGGCCAGCCGCCGTGGCCGGCAAGAATAGCGCCGTTGATCGGGTTGGTTGTCAGGCCGCTGATGGCCATGGTCAATGTAATGATGCCACTCCGCAGGCCAAGCTCGGCCATGGGCGCGATCTGCATGACCAGGGGGACGATGAGAGACACAAATGCGCCCGAGAAGAAGCCAAACAGGACGGCAAAGGCAATGGTGGATCCGTCCGTGCGTGCCGGCAGCCACAGTCCCAGGCACCAGATGCCCGTCAGGAAGCAGACGACAATAAAGACATTGTAGCGGCCAATCCTGTCGCCGCACCAGCCGGCAAAGAGGCGGCCAAAGAGAGAGCCGGCGTTGAGCACTGGCAGCATGTAGCCCGCCAGGTTGGCATCCATGCCGGCAGACAGAGCCTGGACGGGCAAGTAGTAGATGACCACAAAGAAGCCGTAGCTGAACAAGAAGAAGCCGGCCATCAACAGCACAAAATTGAGCTCTGCCAGGGGGTTGGTCCGCTTTGGCGAGGGACGACCAGAAGTCTTATTCTTGGTCTGAGCCGCGGTCTTTGGTGTTTTTGGCGCCGCGTTGTACTGCCTGACCGTCAGGTTGGCCACGACCAACAGTCCCAGAATGACAAACGCCGAGATGCGCATCGACCAGCCGAAGCTGACCGTCTCAATCAGCCGCGTCACCATGATGGGGAAGACGACGCCGCCCAGGCTCGAGCCCGTAAAGGCGATGCCAAAGGCAAGGCCGCGCTTCTTGTCGAACCATCCGGCCAGCGACGTCACCGCCGGCTGGAAAATGGCGGCCACGCCCAGGGCCGAGCAAACACCTTGAGCCAGCAAGATCTGGTAGTACTCCGTGCCCAGACTCGTCATCATGATGCCAGCGACGTGCAGGAATGTGCCGATCGGCAAGAGGTAGCGTGTGCCCGTCCGATCATACATGTAGCCGACAACCGGGCCCAGGCCCATCATGAAGAAGATTTGCAGAGACGGGATCCACGAAATCGTGCTGGCCGAGTAGTCCTTGAGCAGAGTCGTCTCGTAGTACGCTTGGAACACGCCAATGCTGTTGAGCCACCCAAAACTGCAAAACGACGTGCACCACGTCCCGAGGACGACCATCCACGCTGCAAGTCCGCCATCAGGGGCAGATGGAGGCATGGCGGTAGGTGCAGCGCTCTTTTCTACGTCGACTTGGGGCGTTGATGGCAACGATACTCGTCGCTCATCGGTAGAAGACATTTTAAACAAATTGGGAAGGTGTACTCCGTAGGTCGGTGTAAGTCCGTGTAAGTCGGGGAGTCGGAAAGTCCACTTGGCAAGTTTGTCAAGTTTGTCAAGCTGTTCGCAGGTTTCGGTGGGTGCCAAATTGTTTGACGTCGTGAAAACAAGTATCTTCTGGCTCTACCATCGTCATTTATATGTCAATGTGTCTGCCGGCAAAGAGATGAGAGACCGCCGTCGTTGCTGCCATTCATCTACCACGGCAGGCCCCGTCCCACTAACACCGGTAGCCAAGACGTGTCGGCCCTAAATGCTTAAAATTAACACCGAGACAGGGCAGTGACCCGCTAGAACTTTGACAGCGCTAGCGTCCTCTGACATCTCGGTCGTAAAATCACCTGTTTTAATGCCGCGTTTTCCTCTCGACGGTTTTCTTACAACAAAATAAGAACGGCCGCTGTCGTGCCACCTCCTCTCTTTGCTCGCTTTGCTCGGGGACTGTCCATTTCCTCGGGGACAACAGCTTCCACACTTACAACAAAATGAGCGAACAGGAGTCACTCACAGTTAACCCCGTGTCCGACGCCGGCGATAGTGGTACTGACCAAGAGACGCTGGGCGGCAGCTACAGTGGGACACCGCCTGTCATCAGCGCCGAGAAAGAGAAACAGCGTCCACCACGCTCCTGTCTTGCATGCAAGGCCAAAAAGATACGATGCGACAAGGAGCAGCCGTGTGCGTGCTGCTCGCGGTCGGGCCGGTCGTGCGAATACCCGCCGGCCGGGCCTCGCATTCGCCGGTCGAAAAAGTCCATGATGGCCGCCATGGCATCGCGGATTGCCGTTCTAGAGAAGCAGTTGAAGGAGAAGTCGCCAAATTCGCCAAATTCGCCAAAGCCGACGAGAACAACAAAACAAAGGCAGCAAAGGCAGCCTGCCAAGTCACAGCCTATACCAGCGGCCGTCGACGATGTTCTTGTCGAAAAAGGCTCGTCGAGCCAATACTTCAACGAAGTCCTGCTGTCACGCGTCATTGCGGGCGATGATGACGGACGCATCGGCCACAGTTTGTCCGAGTCGGCATCGCATACGCCTCGACCAGCCGACTCGCCGTCAGCCAACAACCCCTCTCCGTTCAATGCCATGGGCATACTGTCAGCTCCTTTGCCAAATCAACAGCCTTCCAGTCTACATCCACCCAAAAACATGGCCGTCCGCCTGTGGCATACCTACTTGGAGAATGTCGACGGTTGTTCAGGACTCAAACTACTCCATGTGCCGACCGATGAAGTACGCGTCTTCTCGGTCATCCACGAGCCAGCCTCTGCTTCATACGAGAATCTTGCCCTCTGCTTTGCCGTCTACTTTTCCGCTTTGGTGTCGTTGGACGAGCGAGAGTCGAAACTGCTGCTTGAAGGCCAAGATCAACATGGCACCACGCGGACGAAAAAAGAGCAACTCAGTTTCTTCAAAACCGGCCTCGAACAGTCTTTTGCCCACGGTGACTTCTTGGACCGACCCACGATTGTTGGCCTCCATGCACTCGCCATCTACCTGGCCGCCCTCCGGTCTTGCAACCGCGGAAAAGGCATCTGGGTCCTCAATGGACTTGCCGTCAGAGTCGCCCAGTCTATGGGCTTACACCGCGATGCGCAGAGACTAAAACTAAAGGGCAACTCTCTAACCCCCTTCCAGGCCGAAGTCCGTCGCCGGCTATGGTGGCATTTGCTCTCTCGCGACGGGCGGGCCAGCGAAGACTACGGCCTCGAGAACACGGCGACTCTGGGCGGAGGAAGCAATTTGCTGGTCGAGTCGGATGTGCGATTCCCTCTCAATGTGGACGACACGGACCTGACGCCAGACATGACAACGTTGCCCGTGCCCAAACAAGGCTGGACGGCCATGACCTTCTCGTTGATCCACATTGAACTATGTCGGACGGCACAGCGGCTGGCCGTCTTGGCTGCAACAAGTGTCAACGAGGCATCGCCATCTTCGCCATCTTCGCCGTCCGAAGAGACCCGAGCACAGATTATGGAAACCCTCCGTGTCGATATTGAGCAACGTTTATCCTACTGCAACCCGCTTCTTCCCCAGCAGCGAATGACCATTCTCTGCTCCCAGTTCCTCTTTGGAAAACTCGACTTTGTATCGCGTCTTCAATGGGCTCTTCTTGTCGGCCGCCGAGCCGCTGTTGAGCTGGTCACCGACGCCAACATGGTCGAAGCGCTGGCCATCCTGCGCCCCCGTCTCTTCAAAGAGGACGGCCTGCTCCTGAAGTATGCATGGGCTCGTCAAGCGTTCCCGCAGTACCACGTTGCCATGTACGTCTTGTGGCACCTTTGTCTGAAGCCAGCCGGGCCGCACGTCGACGAAGCATGGGACGCTGTCGACACTTTGTTTTCGCAAGAACTCAAAGAAGCACAGACAGCCAGCAACACCACCACCACCACTGACTCCCCTGCCTCTCCTGGCTTTGGCTCCAAATTTGCCGTCTTGGCCGCCCTCAAGGCCAAGGCCGAGGCCATTCGAGGCAGAATGCAAATGCAGGCGGGGGTGAAGGAGAAAACAAGTACATATACAAAAACGGGAGGGAGCGCGGGAAAGGTGAACAAGCGGGCGGCCAGTACGATCAACGTCGATACGTCGACAAGCAAAAGTCTCCTCCATGCAGACACACCTAGATTCGAAACTGTCATGGAAACGCCCGCGCTGGCCTCTGAACTCCCGTCAACAGGTTTGTTCAACGACTTTGGCATGGAACTCAGCCTCGACATGGACAGCGGCATGCTCGACTTTGCTCTCGACGACGTTTGGTCGGCATGGGGCGACGACCAGCCCATGTTGATGTGAGGGTGGTTCCGACAAAGGTGGCGTTGTGTATCTGGCTGAATGAGTCTTGGAAGTTCTTCTTCCCCATTTTCTCCATTTCCCCTTTCGTATCATTCGAGTCGTCCCCTCGCGTCAATTTGGCTGCATTGACACCGGGTACTCTCCAGGTTAATGTCGGGATTTTTTCCCCTTTCAATCAAATATCAAATAAAAACACATGGCTGGACAAAAGGAGGTAACGTCCAGGTGTGGGGAGCGGCTCGTGTAATTAAGGCAAAGTGCAGGATCCAGACTATTCGCTCGAATCGTGCAGTTTTTGTATAGATAAATAGACTTACAGGTCAACACGAGTCAGTCCACGATTGAATTCGCAGGCCATCTCAGCTCATTCGCATAGACTCCCGACCATGGCCAACGATCGAGTGACGCCCCTTTGGGCGAACCAGCGCGTGCTCGCAATCACCGCCCTCATGGCACTCGCCAACACACAATACGGCTTCGACGCTGCTGTCATTGCCTCCTTCCAGGCCATGCGCGGCTTCCTCGAGATCTTCGGCTATCCGCTACCACCGCCACGCACGGGCTATGAAATCGCCACCAAGACCCAGCAGCTCATCACATCCCTTCTGAACGTCGGCACCTTTGCCGGTGTGCTGTTCACGGGTCCCTTTTCGCGTGTCTTTGGCCGTCGTCCGGGCATTTGGGCCGGCGCTCTCCTGGGCTTTGCCGGATGTGCCGCCCAGATCGCCTCGCGCAGCGTCGCCGGCATTTCTGTTGGGCGTGCCCTCGTGGGCGCTTCCAATGCCTTCTTCATCACCTTTGCCAACGCCTACATTGCAGAAGCCGTGCCCGCGCACTTGCGCAGCATGTGTTCTGGGGTGTTTGGCGTCACCACGACTGTCGGCGGTCTTCTTGGCACCATTGTTCCATATTTCACCAAGGACATTCCCGGACGCCTTTGCTACCAGATTGACCTGGCCTGTCTTTTCTTCTTCCCGCTGTGTCTGGGCATCGGCGCCATTTTCATCCCCGAGTCGCCGCGCTGGCTTCTCGTCCAGGGCCGCGCCGTCGAGGCAGAGCGTGCACTGGCAACGCTTCGCGATGGCTCCCTGAGCCCGACCCAGTTCCAAGAAGAAATGGCCGAAATGGTCCACGGCATCGAAGAGGAGAAAGCACTGGCCTCGTCTACATCGTTGACAGCATCTCTTCGCGACATGTTCCGCGGCACCGATCTCCGTCGCACACTTTTGTGCATCGGCACTGTGACGTCTCGCGCCGCCTCGGGTGTCTGGGTCTTCATTTCGTACGGCACCTACTACTACAAGCAGGCCGGTATCCACGATCCGTTTGCCATGTCGATTGCCAACCTGGGCGCGGCCATTCTCGGTGCCATTGCCGCCGTCCTGTGCAGCCATCTCTGGTTCGGACGCCGCACCATGATTCTGTTCGCCACAGCCGCTGCCGTCCTGACAATGATTGCCGCCGCCGTTGGAGGCACTGTCGCGCCCGCCCCAGGAAACCAGGCCGCCGCCAAGAGCTTCGTCGCGTTTTCCGTGATATACAACGTTCTGTACGGGTCGTTTGCCGGCGCCGTCACCTGGCCCATCTCGGCCGAGGTCGTGAGCTCGCGTCTGCGCGTCGTCACGCTTTCCGTGGCTACAGCCATTGACTATGTCTTTGCCTGGCTGACCGCGTTCTGCTCCCCCTACTTTATCAACCCGGCCGCCCTCAACTGGGGCGTCAAGTACTGCTGGCTGTGGGCCGGGTCCAACGCCCTGGCCTTCCTCTTCTTCTACTTTTTGCTGCCCGAGATGAAAGGCCGCTCGCTCGAGGAGATCGACGAGATGTTTTCAAAGAGAGTGCGCGTCAAGTATTTCAAGACATACGAGTGCGACTGCTCGCGGCCGGCCGCTCTGGAGAGGAGCGAGTCCAAAGTTGAAGAGTCGAAGCCGTACGTGTCGTATACATCGTGAGTTGAGTGTGGAGGTAGTTTTCGTTAGGTCGGGACGAAAAGTAGCAGTCAGAATTGAGGAAGTAAACAAAACTAAAGAGACGTCAAATTAAATCCATTTCTGGTGTTTACCTCGAGATCTTTAGCGCGCTGGCGCTCTGAAGGCCGCTAACCAAAGGCAAGGTTGTGCCTTATGATGTAATCGCTCATACCTCTGTAGAGTAGACCAGATCTGGCCAATCAGGGGGCTCCGTCGCCCAGCTTAACCCCGCTAACGATAAAACAGAAGGCACATTCCTGCACGCCCCAGCCTCACATGTTCCCCTCGTCAGTTTTGAGAATCGCCATATCACGACCAACAACATACGTTCAGACAATCGGACAACCTCCTCTTCTACACAGTTTTTCAGTCTCTAAAACAGCACCTACAACAATATGGCCGACGAAGCTGCTCCAGAACGCGCAGAGCGTCCTGCGCATACCCCTCCTCCCGCCGATGCTCCCCGGCCAAAGGGTAGGTGATATCTATACATGATATCTATCACGAGAATCACCGCTTGTGCTACGGAACCTGCTGACAATACAGGCATCCTCAAACGCTCGTACCAGCACTCCCCTCCGACGTCACCTCGCTCCTCGGCACCCCCCGTCGTGCCCTCCACCGAAGACGCCGATCACCCTTTGACTGACAAGGAACGCACCATCATTAATACCCAAGTCAATGCTGGCCACCGCCGCTCGTCCTCGGCCGCCCGCCTGGGCTCCCGCCGGCCGTCCAGCCGTACACCGTCCGCCCATGGCGGTGATACAACCGATCTCGACCCGGCCGCCGCCGCCGAACAGCGCCTCAAGTGGGACGAAGTCAATCTGTACTTGACAGAACAGGAGCGCACCGCCACCATGAAGATTGACGAGCCCAAGACACCCTATGCCAAGCACTACGACCCGGCCGAGGACCCGTCCGACGACGACGAGCCGCTCGACGGCGGCAACGGCTACTTTCGGGCGGATCGCGAGGGCAGCATTCCGGGCCTGTCGCTCGGCGAGCCTGAAGAAGAAGTCCCCGAGGGCGAGTTTGCGCCGCCGCGGCCGCGCACCACCAAGGTGCACGTCGACGACTCGGAGCACGGCAGTGTCCACGGCGGCAGCGTGCACGACGGCGACGATCCGATGGCCGGCATGAGCGCCGAAGAGCGCGAGAAGCACCTGCGTTTCGAGGCCCTGCGCAAGAAGCACTACGAGATGCGCAATGTGGCCCGCTTCCTGGGCCACTCGGAGGAGATCGAGGACATGGCCGACGAGGACGACGATGAGGCGGGTGAAGGAAACGGAAACGCAAATGCAAATGCAAATGCAAATGCAAATGGTGCGGCACCACCGCCGGTCCCTCCTCTGCCGACGAGCAGCTGATTGGGGGCCGTTGGCGATGTGATGGATTATTGAAGTTTATGAGTGGGGCATGCTTAGCTGGGTGCGAAATACGGCGTTTGTTACATCTGGTTTTGTCTGGTTTGTTTTCCTTTGAAGTTTACTTTTCTTTATCCATCTCATCTTCGTTCATACTTCTTCCATGTCGTTGCTGTTGCATCTCTTTGTCAATTGAAACACGATTCTCAAGTTATCAATTTTTCCCAATGTCCATCGTATCTCGCTCGTCTCGCAGTGCTGTCCCGTTATGGAAATGGCATTCCCGCTTTTACCCAGAACCCAGACCAGCAAAATCACAGACTCTCACTGTCAGCTCCTCCAGTGCTGCATCGAAGCCTCCCAGCCAACCGTACCAAAACAAAGACCCATGTTCTGCTTCAATTTGGTCCCCTGTTCTTGTCAGGATTTGCCCACGTGAACCGGCGACAGTCTCGCGTTTTCTCTTTTCATCTTTGTGTCTTCCAGCCACTTCACACCGTTTCCTTTCTTCATGTTCGCATTTTCGTTTCGTTGCACAACAGTGGGTCCTGCTGCCTGCCTTGCCTGGCGCTCTGCCTGTGAGCCGCTCGTTCTTGCACCTTTGTGTTGCTCCTTCCCACCATCCCCCAGAAACAAGATCAGGCAGAAAACTGCCGCCAAGCCCAACGGTCTGCCACTGCCCCCTGCCCCATCACTCTAAAATACCCCCCAAAATCTCCCTAATGTTCCTAAACTCTACCAAAATACCGCCAACTGCCTAGCGCTGTGGACGGACCAACACCCAAGCGGCTGTCCGAGGCTGTGCCTTGTCTCCTTGTGCCAGCTTGTTCCTGGGTGGTGCCTGCCTTCTTTGAGTTGACGTCTGGCGTAGCTTCCCGTTTACTTGTTTAGCTTCGTTTTCGGTCGCTGCTTCCGCGTTTTGTTGTCTATCACTTTCCCAAGAAGCTTCATCCGCTCTCGCATCCCCTTTTCGTGTCGTCTCCGCCCTCATCCTGTGCCCCTTTTGTGCTTTTTTCTTTTAATCTCGCCGTCTCCCACCTTTTCGTCCTTCAACTCTTCCTCCCCTCTCCTTCTTTTTCCTCATCTCTCACCCTTCTCGCTCAATTGCTCATTTCCTGCTGAGCTCCTAGCTTGAATTCATATCCAACTTGAAGCTTCGGCTCTTTACTTTAAGCTTCAGCTTTTTACTTCAAGCTTCAATCGCCATTCGCTTCACATGTCCACTTTATCTCTCTAATTTCTCATCACTCCCACCTCACCTCTCCACACAATGCCTCCTCGCAGAAAGGCCGCTGCAAAAGCAGCTCCCGCTGCGCCTGCAACGCCGCCGCTCGATGGTCTCAAAATTGCCATCTGTGGTTCCTTTCCTCCCCCCAACTCCCAAGCCGTTTTGAAGCAGACCATTGAGACTCTCGGTGGAAAGCCTCTGGCTTCTGTCACAGCAGATGCCACGCACCTTATTGTCACCCGCGATAACTTTGCAAAGCCCACAGCCAAAGTCGCGACTGCTCAGAAGCTGGGCATTCCCATTGTCGCCATTGAATGGCTAAAAGACACTATGGCGTCCAACACGAAGGAGGACGAATCCAATTATCTCGTTGCCAATCTACCCCCGTGGAAGGGCGTTGGCCTTGCCCCGAACTCAGCCCCTCCTCCACCGGCCCCGGTCCCGGCAACTGCGGCACCAGCTCCTGCTGCGCCGGCTACAAAGGGCAGAAAGCGGGCTGCCCCGGCTGCGGCTGCACCTGCTAATGGCACGAACGGTACTAACGGTACAAACGGAGCGGCCGCGCCACCGTCGCCGACAGCAGCCACCGCACCTGCGCCGGCTGCAAAGCGTCAGAAGAAGGATGCTAAGAGCACCAAGAAGGACGCAAAGGCCGATACCAAGGCTGACTCGCAGCCGGCCGCCAAGCTTGTCGTGCCTGTCGACGAGTTCTGCACTCAGACGGGCATGGCCGTGCACATTAGCGATGACGGCACCGTCTGGGACGCGTCGCTCAACCAGACCAACTCGGGCTACAACAACAACAAGTTCTACCGCATCCAGCTGCTGGCCACCAGCACGGGCAAGTACAACACTTGGACCCGCTGGGGCCGTGTCGGCGAGCGCGGCCAGTCGGCCATGCTTGGCAGTGGCTCGTTTGACGACGCCGAGAAGAACTTCAAGAAGAAGTTCCGCGACAAGTCTGGTATTGCATGGGAGAAGCGCACCGATGACCCGCGGCCCGGCAAGTACGCCTACGTGGAGCGCAACTACGAGCCAGACTCAGACGACGACAACGGCCCCGAGGACGAGGACCCGCTGGCCGAGTTCAAGAAGGAGGAGGATGAGGAGGATTTCAAGATCCCCGAGTGTACGCTGGCGCCGCGGGTGGAGAGTCTTATGGAGCTCATCTTCAACCGCCAGTTCTTTGCCGCCACCATGAGCGATCTCAACTACGACGCCAACAAGCTGCCGCTCGGCAAGCTCAGCAAGGCCACCATTACTCGTGGTTTCCAGGCCCTTAAGAACTTGTCCGCGCTCTTTGACGATCACTCGCTCGCTATGTCCGAGTACCACCAAAACTACCCGAACGCCGTCGAGAGCCTGTCCAACCTGTACTACAGCGTGATCCCGCACGCCTTTGGCCGCAACCGGCCGCCCATTATCAGCGACAACACACGCCTCAAGAAGGAGATTGAGCTGCTCGAGAGTTTGAGCGACATGAAGGATGCCGAGCTGCTCATGAAGGTCGACAAGGCCCGTGCGGGCGAAGACCGCTCCATCCACCCGGCCGACAAGCAGTACCAGAACCTGGGCATGGAAGAGGTCACGCCGCTCGACCCTAAGAGTGCCGAGTTTACCGAGCTCGCCAACTACCTGCAGCAGACGCGTGGCTCGACGCACTCTGTCAACTACAAGATCGAGGACATTTTCCGCATCGAGCGCCAGGGCGAAAAGGACCGCTTCGACGCCTGCGACGTGTCGTCCAAAGTCTCCAAGGACACAAACACGCGTCTGCTGTGGCACGGCTCGCGTGTCACCAACTTTGGCGGTATCCTGGGCCAGGGTCTGCGTATTGCGCCGCCCGAGGCGCCCGTGTCCGGCTACATGTTTGGCAAGGGTATTTATCTGGCCGACATGTCGTCCAAATCCGCGGGCTACTGTGCATCCTACATTTCGGGTGGCACGGGTTTGTTGCTGCTGTGCGAGGCCAAGCTGGGTGACCCGATGCAGGAGCTGTTGTACTCGTCATACGAGGCCGGCGAGACTGCCAAGAAGGGCGGCATGTTCTCGACGCTGGGTAAGGGCCGGACAGCTCCGCCGGCATGGAAGGATGCTGGTGCCGTGCACAAGGACCTTGCGGGTGTTAGCATGGTAAGTTGTGCTGGGCGAGCTTTACTTTTTATTATTCGTCACGTTTCCGTGCTAATTTTGTCTCCAGCCCGACGTCAGTTCAGTACCAAAGGACACGGACGTCCAGAACGCCAGCCTGTACTACAACGAGTATATCGTCTACAATGTCGATCAGGTGCGGCTGCGGTACTTGTTCCGCGTCAAGATGTAGGTGGAGGCTGGGGTGTCGAGATGTGTACGATTTACGAGGTGTGCTGTTTTTCTTTCTCCTCTGGTGGTGCGCCTTTCCTTGTGTCTTTGAGGCCACGATCCACCGAGCGGGATTTGTCCTTTTTAGTCCTTTTTATATTTACGGTTTTTCGCATGTTTTGCTATTTTTGCTATTTTTTTTTTTTTGCTTTATCATCTCCTGTCTGCAAGCCGTTGCAGCGTCCGTCCACGAAGTTTGAATTTCAAAAGCTACAATCATTTCCATTTCCCGCTTTCGTTGCTTTGATTTTGTTTTTCGTCAAAAAGGTTTGTATTGCAATCGCTGTGATGTTTTCAAACACTCCTATCTATTCCCTCATTCCCCCGTCGTCGTCGCCCACTCTAGAAGCCCAGCTTCGAGTTGAACGCCGCCGCCGTGCTGGCGTCCTTGGTGGTCAGGCCCGCAACAACGGCCTTTGCCTGTGTGCACAGATCCTTGGCGGCCTGGTTGGCGTCGCAGACGTTGGTCAGCTGGTTGCAGATGGCGTTGGTGATGATGTTGGGGTTCAGGGCGTCCTGCTGGCCCTTGGCGACGGTCGGGTCGGTGGGCAGGAAAGTGCCCTCGGTGGCCTTGCGGCCGGGGCGGCCGAGCTGGAAGTCCATGGTGGGCGTGCACGAGCCAAAGTCGGCAGCAGCGCGCAGGTCGAGGACGGCAGCGTGGGCAGTGGCGGCGGCCAGGAGGGTTACAAGGATCGTGGAGGTATGCATTTTGAATGGCTGCGTGGGTGTGTGTTGACACTTGAGTCTGTTTTTGACAAAAGGAGTTAAGGTAAGGACTGTGGTGGAGGGTGTTATTGAAAATTGGTGATGTTTCTGGTCTGATCTGATCGAATGGGAAGAGGCAAGATTAGACGTCGGTGATGTGATCGAAGAACTTGTGTCGTCTTTTATACAAGTCTGTCCTCAGATCTGTCCTCAGATCTAACCTACCAGTTTACTCAACACCACCAAAACTCGAAACCAGGAAGCGGCAGAGCATCGTGCATCATCTTGCATTCAACGTCCTGCATCTCACATATTTTCAAGCCAAAATCGGTCCTCCTCAGCATCGCTCCTGACGAGTCAAACCGTACGTCGATCGGATCAGGCACCAGATCGTATTCTGGAACAGAATTGGGACGAAGCCGATCCTTGGCAGGAGATAGAAGAGGCTTGCTGAAAAAAATGAAGGAAAAAGCAGAAGAGTGACAAGAACCACCAGGCAAAATGACAGGCGAACGGCAAGCGACAGACGACAGACAGACAACAGAAAGCGGTGATCGGCTGAGACGGCATGGAGATCAAGAGACGGGCGTAACAAGGTTGGCAAAAAGTCTGGATGAAGAACTGCGAAACAGCCGCAGGACCACGGGTGGAAACTGACGCAGAGGACATGGAAATCGCATGTAAGTTGCTGTGTGTGCCGTGCGCCTCTGAAAAGTGAGCGTTTGATCGCCAAGCTCACCAATCGACCACGGCAAGCCGGCGACTGGTAAAGTGTCGACACGACAGAAACTGTTTCATAAGAAGAAAATGATTCAGAAGAAGAAAAAGAGAATGTGAGGGTTTACCATGCGCATTTCACGAATTGCATTATTTTTGTCGGGTTCAGGACAAGGGGCTAAAAGAAAACAACGCATTGGCTACAGTCAATAGACTCTTTGTTTGCTTTCTTTTTATTTTGCTGTCTTCCTTTACAAGAAAACTGTCACCAAAGAAATGTTTACCACAGTAAGGGAGGGAGATCTGCTCAAGGCAATTGATTTAACCTTACGTTGATTTACTATTTGTTTAATTTTTTTTATCCTTATTTTTTTTTTTTTTTTTTTTTTTTGAGAAATAAAACTTAGAATTATTTTTGACTCGTTTTTCACGTCTTTTTTTTTAAAGCCAATTTTCATGAAAAGGCATAAATAAAATAGTAAATGTAAAACCATATATATTGAAACCCTCGCAATGCTGCCTCTATTCTATTGAGTCGATTGTTCTATTTCTCCCACACAACGAGACGAGTCATGGTCTACTGCACCTCCTGCTTACAACTTGAGATACTGCAAGTTCACCGGCGTGATGGCCTTCTTTCCGTCCAACACGGCCATAATGTTGCGCATGCTGAGCTCCTCAAAGCCGATATGCGTCTCCACAGTACCGCCGGCATTGTGGCAAGTCAGCATCAGGCGCGCCGGGATGGGTGAAGCTGTCGGTCCAGATGCCGACAGAGTGGCCAGCTTGACAAGTCTCGGGTTGACATGCGGCTCGTTGGCGTGAACATCGATTGCGGCCGCACTCAGCCCACCCTCCTTCTCCAAAGCATCTGCGAGGGCCTCCTCGTCGACAAGAGAACCGCGTGCGACATTGACAAATCGACCGCCGGGCTTGATCTGGGCCAGGGTCTCGCTGGTGATGAGCGGTTTGCCATCGGTCGAAGCCGGCGTGCACAGAACGACACAGTCCGAAACAGCGAGCAGATCTTTGAGAGAAGCATGGTAGGTGGCGCCCAGGTCCTTTTCCATGGCCGGGGCTTTCCGGTCGACATCGTAGTAGTGGATCTCCATGCCGAAAGCGATGCAGCCCAGCTTGGCGGCAATGTTTTGGCCAATGTTGCCCATGCCGACAAGACCGAGCTTCTGGCCGCGGAGGTTGTGCGACTGCGCCGTGGCCAGGCTGTGGCAGGCCGCAAAGGCAGCGCTGGCCTCGGACGCCGCTCCAGGGAGGGTCGCTGCGCCAATGCACCACGCCAGGTGCCGGAAGGTCGAAATTACCATGGCCACGGCGAAATCGGCCACCGCCTCGGCCGCCGCCAGACCCGAGTTGCAGTAAATGATGCCTGTCGTCAAGCAAGTTAGCAAATCAGCCCATCGACGGATACATTCTAGTAGCTGCCTGCTGCATGCACGCACCGCGCTCTCCCAAAAGCCGGGTGTCGGCCCAGTCAAAGCCTGCACCAGCACTAGCAAAGACCCTGCAGCTGTCGGGCAGCAGCGCAATCAGCTCGGCGTCCCACGCCCCCATCTCACCGCCACTTCCCCAAAACGGCCGGAAGATGGCTGCAAATTGGCCCCAGCGGTTTTCTTTGAGGGCTTCGATAAAGGCAGGCCGCTGGCGTTCAGCAAGGCCGGGGCGGACGACCTTAAATCTGCGGGCGAACTCGGCATAGGTTTCGGGGTTGTAGCGGGTCTCGTCGCCAATGTGGAGGACAATAGGGCGAGTGTCTCCATTCCCGTTGACGCCGTTCCCGTTGACGCCATTGACTGGCGTTGTCGATCTCGGCGTGGCGCCAGGGACGGGCGTGCCGTAGACTGGCGTCGCGCCCGGAACTGGTGTTGCGCCTGGGACGGGCGTATTAAACGGTTCGGCCATTGGTTCTTTTATCGCCTTGCGTCTTTCGTGGGGGCCGTTTGGAGTATTGGAGATGGGAGGATTGGAGGTGTCGGAGGGGTCAGTCGATAGCTCGTGAGAGATGGGTGTTAAAAATGTGTAGAGTGATCGGGGCGTTAAAGTCGAGAAAAGTAAAGAAAGATGAACAATAAAGAGGAAAAGCCAAAGGAAGAGCAACCCAGAATGATATCAGAGAAAGGAAGGGGACAGGAATTAAGAAAAACAGATGTCAAGATTAGAAGGATCAAAGGATAACAAATTCAAGGCCTTGCCAGCAAAGCTCATGTGGGTATCATGCAGCCAAACAGCCCAGGCCATGCAGGCAACAATAGACCACAATGGCCAAGGCAGGCCTGAATAGGAAGCGGAACCCGAATTTGCTGTGCTATGTTCCTGAGCCGGGAACCTTGGGACGAGAAAAAAAGAAGAGAAAAAAGAAGAAAAAAATTCCCAACTATCTGGGACAATGGCGCCACAGAGCGAATGTTGAAATCGAACCAGCTTCTTCGATACGTTCTCGAGCCTTTCTAGTGGGCACGGCACGGCTGACGGGGGTCAAGTGATTCAGCACGGACGAGTACCGAGGAACTGTGGCAAGGCTGGGGCAATGGCGAGATAAAGGTTGAATGGGAGGGAGGAGGATCCGAGTGAAGCTACAATGAGCGAGGTTAAAGACGTATAATGCAAAACACGAAAAAAAGCGGGTGTGAAATCAAAACACACTTCAAAACTGTCCATTGGGTCATAATATTATGATTGAGGCAAGCAGCCACAATCGATTGCGAACACTCTAAACTATGACGAGAATCCCCAAGATAACGATGCAGAGATCACTGAGAATCTGCAACGGTCACTCCACCCAATCCCCAATAACCTAGAGTGCATGTGCCGAGGATCGGAGGGTGACAAGTCCCAAACAAAAGCCCAGGCAAACCACGCGCTGCACCCCCACGGAGCGCTGCTGCAGGTCGCAAATCATGTCCTCTTCCTCGGCGCGTGCTTTGCTGTTTGCTTTGCGCATTTTGGGCGCATTCTAGGCTTCTGAGTTTGTACTGCAGGGTCCTTGTATCGCATGCAATTGCCTAGGAGAGAGCAAAAGAGGCAGGATATTCCCGATTTCTAAATCCGTGCCGGCAAAATTCTCGTGACTGTTGGATATCGGATTCTTCTGAAACAAAGACCTCTGCCGAACCATAAAGAGAGACTGGACTTAGGTCGGTCAGATAGCTCTGCCAGATCCGAAGAGCCGTGGTGTGGGCAGCCGGCAGCTTGTCCGCCGAAGCCTCTGAAATGGCTTATGGCTTATTTTAGGACTGCTGCGATAATCACATTCTCTGTTCGTTCCTTTTGGCCCAGTTGCATCGTGGTGATGTCGATTCTAATATGTTGGCCATCATTGGGGGTTGCAGAACCACGGTTGCGGTGTAATAGCGGATTGTGTAGAGACAAGACGACTTTGGAGTCATATTCGTCGTGTGATAATCATCATTTATCGTCAAAACGTGTTGTAGATAGGGTCGGTAGATCCCGTCCATCAGCACCCTTCGTTCCTTTTCTCACTTGAACAGCCGTTTGCCGCCTGTTCGTGCTGGAAAGCGCTCGACGCCCGTACTTTGCTGCGTGTGCCACAGGTCCAGTGCGCCGGCCGTCTTACTTTGCACCGAAACCTTGTGGCGCCGCCATGCTTCGCGCAGGTGGTCTGGCCGCAACGGGCCCTTTGGCGGGTCCCGCAGAATGTGGTCGGCCGATTCAGGCTCCCACTCGGGGATGGCAAGGGACGACTGCTTCTCGTACAGGGCGGCCACTTCGGGCTCGCCGCGTGCGAGAACCATGCCGGGCCAGGGTTTGCCGTCTTCTGTTTGTGGTTCTCGGCCGGCGGCAATCCATTCGTCCTGCACAGCCTGGGCACTTGTAATAAGGTCCGTCAAAAAGTACTTTGTCACCGACCGCACAGCCGTGACAACGGACGACGGCACCGACTGCGAGACCGTGGCATTGACGAGTCGCCGGATGACAGCGTCGGGCAGTTTGGCCGCACGCCACGCCGAGATTCGTTCGTACTGGTCGCTATCCATGCACGCCACGAGCGCGGCGCGCAGCCGCTTCTCCTCTTTGCGTTCCTCATCGGTCCGTTTTGCTGTCGCCGCGCCCGAGTCGGGCATGTCGCCATCGCCGCCGTCGTTGTCGTCGTCTTCGCCTGCATTGGCCCCCTGACTGTCGCCTGGTGCCCCTGTACTGCTCTTGGGTCCACCGCCGTTCGCGCCGCTCGTGCCGCTCACAGCACTCGCAGCTGTTGTGGCTCGCCCATTGGCACCGACGGCACTTGGCGTCTGTTCGCGCAGCTTGTCCGCCTTGGGTTTGCGGCCTCGCTTCTTCTTCGTCGACGGGCCGGTGCCGCCTGCGACCGAGCTGGGCCCGCCGCTCACGAAGCTGGCATTGTCGTTGAAGTCGACGGACGGCGAGCGCGCCGAAAAGGGCGTTGACGCGTCTTCGGGCGGGAATGAGGTCTGTCGGAGTGGATGGTTGGCGGCGGAAAAGGAGGCGGACGAGATGTTGGAGGCCTTGCGACGCTTCAGGGCCGGCGACTGGGGGGAGGCATCGCTGGCGGTGCGCTTCTTTTTGGCAATGTTGAATGACGGCGACGAATATGGAGATGCCATCGTGGCGGTTGTGTGATGGCTTGACGCGGGCGTCGTTGAAGAAGGAGGAGTGTCGGAAGGATGCAAGTTGACGGCGATGTGAAAGTTAAGCTCAAATGGACGAGCTTTGGTCTCTGGAGGCAATAGCGACCGTGACAGCGTGCAGTTGCGCGTTTGGGCCTGTGCAGCACTGGGGCAGTGGACAAATTAAAGTGGACCTTGCCCACCGCCTCACATGAGTCGGCACGTGGGAGCAAACCCCATTTCCAGAGATCCCCAGCCTGACGTCAAAAGCAGCAATTGACAGCGAAAGCGGCGGACAACGGCGACCGGCTAGCAGCGGGCGATAAGATAAAGGTCCCCACGCAATAAAGGCGAAGAAAAAAAAGTTGAAGAAAAAAAGTAAGTTTTCCGCCGGGTTGTTTCGCTGTCGCTAGCAGGGAAGTGGTTACAATTGAGAAGAATAGCACGAAAAGAATAGCACGTTTTCGCAGAAGAGCGTAAGACAGGGTAGAAAAGTTTCTCCTTTTTTCTTTCTCTCTTTCCTCACCTTTCTCACATTTCCTTTGCTCCTTTGCAACACTTGACTCACTCAGACAATGTGACGAGAGAATAATACGACAAACCTCTCTTCTTTCCTTCCCTCCCCGACAGCGCAACGTTTGTTGCACTAGGAGCGCAATTTCGGGTGTTCCTTCCCAACGAATTGCGTTTTACGAATTGCGTTTTGCGTGTTGAGTAATTCGATATCCCGCAAATTCGTTCCTTCCTCACCGACGCTCGACGATCGCGCCTTCTCTTTCCACCCCCACCAAACAGACATCCATCCACAATGGCCGACAACGAAGCGACCGATGTGGTCATGGCTCTGCCCCACGTCAACGGCGACAAGACCAAAGCAGCAACAGCGGCCGCAAATGCCTCTGCGGCGTCAGGAACGTCCACGCCCACCGACACAAAGCCCGCTAATGGCGGCAGTGCAAAGCGGCGCAGACACAAGTCGGCCTCGTCGGCCCGGCGGGCAGCCAAGCGCCGGCACAGCATGAGCAAGGCGGCACGTGATCCCCGCGACGAGCCCGAGAGCAGCACGAGCGCCAAGGCGGTGACGCGGACACCGAGCCCCGACGGCGGCAAGCAGAGTGCCAGCGCCGCCGTGACCCGCTCGCCGAGCCCATTCATCGACTTTGACGGCCTCAGCCGGCCGAGCATAGGCACACGCGCGCGGCTGGACGAAAACGAGGAGGAGCGGGCGGTGCGTCTCGAAAAGATGCGCGGGGCGGTGCGCACGATCCTGGAGTGCGTGGGAGAGGACCCCGACCGGGCGGGCCTGCTGGGAACGCCGGACCGGTACGCCAAGGCGCTGCTGGACTTTACACAGGGCTACCAGTCGAATGTGCGCGAGGTGGTCAACGGGGCGATTTTCCACGAGGGCCACAACGAGATGGTGATTGTCAAGGACATTGAGGTGTACAGCCTGTGCGAGCACCACATGGTGCCGTTTACGGGCAAGATGCACATTGGCTACATCCCGTTCCACTCGGTGATTGGCATCTCGAAGCTGCCGCGGATTGCCGAGATGTTTAGCCGGCGGCTCCAGATCCAGGAGCGGCTGACCAAGGACGTGGCCAATGCGATTATGGAGATCCTGCAGCCGCAGGGCGTGGCGGTGGTGATGGAGTCGAGCCACCTGTGCATGGTGATGCGCGGCGTGCAAAAGACGAGCGCAACGACGATTACGAGCTGTGTCTTGGGCTGCTTCGAGCGCAAGGAGAAGACGCGCAACGAGTTCCTGAGCCTCGTCGGCGTGAACCGTCATTGATGGGCCCTCGTCTTTATTTTCTTATTTGTTTTTCTACTATCTCTTCCTAGTACGGCCATCATGCCTCGCGGCATCGATGGGTCACGAGATGACGACGTGTATTCAACAAGACACGTCCCGTGGCGACCTCTCACAGAGGCAGGCATTTTGTTTCGGCGTTTTCTTCTTCTTTTTTTTTTTGTTCTCTTTTCTGTCAATTGTCCATGATCTGTTATTATTTGTTGGCTCAACACGGCATTTGGGGGTGCTTTTGGTTTATCTCTTCTTCATAATTCATTGTCTTTTATTGTCTTTACGTCCTATAAAGGGTTTTCGATGGCGATTGTGTCATGTCACCCGACGAACCGTTCGACCCAGCTCGCCGCGCTCGACGGCCGCAATGCGTTTGCTCGCCACCTTCCACACGGCGTCGGCCACCTCTTGGACTGTCGTCGATGCGTCTGTGACATACAGGTCCTCCTCCTCTTCTCTGAAAATAAGATCGTGCGACGATGGCGGATGCTTGTCGTTGTCGGCGGCCGCGCCTGTCTCGGGGTCAATGCGCCCCAGACTCAAGCCCCAAAACAGCTTGCGCACCTTGCGCTGCATCTCGGCCTTTTCGTAGATCTCGTCGCCCCAGCCGCCGCGCTTTTTCGCCTCGTCTTCGGTCAGGTCCAAAAAAACGACCAGGTCGGGCCGTGGCAGACCGACTTCGGGCGCGCGGGCCCATGGCAGCGAGAGCGTTGGGTTGTGCTTGGCGGCCGAGTAGACCATGCCACTGTAGTAGTAGCGGTCGCAGACAACGGTCGTTCCTTTGGAGAGGAGCTCGGCAATCTTGGTGACAGCCTCCCAACGGTTCGCCGAAAAGAGGAGATGGATAACGTGGTCGTCCATGGCGGCCTGGCTCTTGAGGTACGCGTCAATCATCTGGCCGATGGGCGTCGTGCGGTCTATCCTGTCAGCGGGGTTCGCGGGGGTATAATACGTAATATCATCTCACTTTAGGGGTCTGTGGACTCATGCTCACCTGGAAAGCGCATGACTTGCACGTCGCGTCCTTTGCTCGTCAAATGCTTCGCGAGCAGCTCGACCTGGGTCGTCTTGCCGCTACGATCGAGGCCCTCGAGGACGACGAACGCGCCGCGCACAGGGCCCTCGCCGGCGCCGTATGTTGGTAGTGACTCGGACATGCTGGTGTGTGTATGTGTATGATGTTGAGAAAGAAAAGAGAAAAGAGAAAAGAGGAAGAAGGGTGTTGACGAGGCTGACGTTAAATGCCGAATTGCCCAATTGGCAGTCACCCCACCATGCCGCTTAGCTCCAGGGAGCTTCATCGGCTGATCGCGCTGTGCCATCACGTGGACCCACTAAGACATGAAGATGAGGCCACCCTCTTCTCATGGGACTTTTTCAAACGGCTTCTGCTTCTGACTTGATGTGATTTTCCTTGACGACAGGTATTGTATTAAATCGTTTGTCCTATCTTACTTGCATCTTATTGCGAACTACCGCCCTCAGCAGCCTCCCTTACCGCATATGAAAACATCTGGTTGGAAGGCTCAGCGTTCTTCTCTCTCAACTTGTTGGCCGTCTGGATGCCAGCCACAGGCAGCCTGTACTCGAGCGTTTTGTCTGCAGGCTGGCCGTCGACGGGGTATGGGAAGGGGAGGTACTGTGGAAGAAGGCCCAGTTGTGCCAGCACAGTGCCTTGGTCCCAGGCAATGTGTTCATGGTACAGACGATCGCCGCGAATGTTGACAACAGCCGTGAATGGCGCCTCGACTTTCTTTCCAGTCGGCGGAATGCCAGGAAGCATCCAATCGACCACTCGGTCGTGTGTGAACGTGTACAAGAACTCGTCAACAACGCGGTCAATACCGACCGTCCGGCTCACCAGCTCCAGCGCTGTGTCGGGGCTGTTGCAGAAGATGAAGTGGTCTCTGTAGAAATCCGAGAGAGACGCGCGGCCGATACCACCTGTCAGTGTTGGGACATGGTTGACATACGGCTCTTGGACCATGGTGGCCATGGTATGCTCGACAGAGCGGTCGCCAAACTCGTAAAAGGTGTGCTCGTCCCAGAGCAGCTCGAGATCAAAGTAAGGGCCGCCCATCAATGGTTTGAGAAAAGTCAGACTGCGCGTATGCGCAACAGCTTCGGTGGCATAGTGGAAGTCTGGCTGAAATGGGACGGCAAAAAGACCGGGAGATGACAATGAGGCGACGGAAGGATACCAGTAGCGAGTTCGTCCGGCAGAGCGCTCCAGAGTGCGTCCAGCGCTGGGTCCGGGACCGCCGAGATGTTGAACAACTGGAACCGGAGAAGCAATGAGAGACTCGGCCTCGGTTGCGCCGGCATAGACAACGGCGCCGACAATATCGCCAGCCGGGATGGCGGCCGCCAAATCATTCCATAAAGGCGCCCCGTACACTGCAATGTTAGCAAAAGTAGCAACAATGACGAATTCAAAAGGATGACAGATCAGTACGTACCCACGATGCCGACTTTGCCTTTGGGCGTGCAGTCTTCGCAGTCAGCCAATGCTGCCAGTGCGTCTGTCAGGGTCTTGTCTGCGCCTTCTGTCAGGGCCTTTGGCTGAACATGGACGACTGTGTAGCTCTCTTCGGCCCATTTGATCAGTGGCCATGGAATGCCGTTGACAATGGCCAGCGGATCGGCCGTCTCTGGACAGACAACAATCAGGCCAGGCCCTGTTCCTCTGCGCGAAAGAGGAGGCAGCAAAGACAGGCCTGGGCGCAGCTCTTTGCGCCGTGGCGTCGGCAGTGGCGTTGGCGGGACAGTCGTTGGTGTGAACATGCTGGAGATATCGACTCTGTTTGGTGGTCGTCAGTAATGCTGTGAGATGTGAGATTGTGCGGAGTTGAGATGAGTTGCGTTCGATGGAACATGAGGGGCTCTCCTCGGTGTGTGATAGCAGTATGGGTATGAGTGGAGGTAGGAAAAACAATTCAAGAACAGCCTGCAAGCTGCCGCGAATTAGCGACTGTGACGCTGAACTTCCACTATAAGTGTAAAGTCCGGGGAAAGACGCCCCACGAAACCAAACATTCGACTTGAACAATGCAACTAAGTGCCAGAATCATGAGATAAACTCAAGAATTTTACTCGATTCGGGTAAAGAGTCTCTTGACTTGACTGTCGTGACATTCAGAAGAAGAAGCTAATGTTGCGACCTGTGCACACAATAAAAATAGATTACAGAGAACGATATGGTCCACAAACTGACAAACCTGACCAAGACAGGAAGCTTTGCTAACTTACACGAACATGCTCCATGGTCTGTCTGACTGCAGTTTGCAGAAGCCCCATCACAGTCTCGCGTACGTCTAGCCCTAAAAAATTAAGAAATCAATCAAGAATGGATACCGGCTCGTCCCTGGTCCATCCCGAATCACGGAAGTCTTACTTCTCACTCGCATGCTCCGTATTGGGCATTTTCATCGTCAACTGTACAGCCCTGTGATGTCCCACTCGGGCACTTGATAAATGTAATTGGATACGGACCTCTGTATTTGCGCGGCCTGGCGGGGATGTTTTCGTTAAGTCCACCACCGTATGAGATATATCAAGGATATGCCCCCCCGCTTGACCAATTCGTGGCCAAACGAAGCCGCCACCTTTATCGATAAATAATCACAATGAGCGAGAAAGAAATCACACACACCGCGTTTGGCGTCGACGACGTTGCCGACAGCATATCTGACGGTGTCGTCAAGATTCCCAGTCAGAATGCATCAGACAAGACTCTCGTTCTTGACACGGTCAACGCCGCCGAGAGCCACTGCTATACAGATGCCTACTACAGCTGTGCCTGACGCAAAATTGATTTTATTTTGCTGCCCGTGATGTGGTTGTGCTACGGCATACAACAAGCCGACAAGATCTCCGTGTCGGCCCAGGTCACGTTTGGCCTCTTGGCGGACACACATATGCACAGCAGCGAGTAAAACTGGCTCACAACGGTCTTTTAATACTTGGCAACTCCATCGGTGCTCAAATCTTTCAGGCTCGCTGGGCTCCATGATACATCCCGGCTTTGATTGTTTGTGCCGTCGCGTATGGGCTGGAATGTATTCTGTTTCTGGTCTGTAGGGCATACTATGGCCGTGAGAACAACCGGCGCGACCATCTGGTCGCTGCATCGAGTCTGACGGTCGAACAGGTTGCCCACCAAGGTCGTCTGAATAGCGAGTCCGACATGACGGACGCGGAGAATGTTCACTTTCGGTACAGCATGCAAGTTAAGTTGGGGAGTTATAAATGTTCAATTGATTATATTTCATATTCTGCGATGCGATGCAATTACATCCGTTGCACATAGGAGATAGTACAGTCACAATAGTCGTTTAATGCGGCTCATTTACAGTTATCATTTACAGTAAATAGAACAATCCAACATCGCCAGCCAAAGATGAGTTGAAGCATGATGTAGGATGTTGACCTGGCCCCACATTTTTCATACTAACATTACCACTTACACTGACATGTAAGCATGCTGTTATCTGATCGCAATTTGCTCCACAATCGGCATTGCATCACCGTTTTCTTCTGCATCCCTCCCGCAGACTCCAGCCCGTACGGAGACCGAACGGATGTAGAGACGATGTCTATCTTCCGTCTTTCCGTTACCCCCCACGAATTGGCTGTGTTTGTCAGTTTTCAGGGTGCTTTTCGGTTACATTTGTCAGGAGCATCTTTTTTAGTATGCAGATGGTCCGATGGCAACATCATGGCGCAATCCAATCAGAACAGTTGCGCCATCCACGACTGGCCGAACCGGGTTGTCTGCACGGCCTTTCGATCACCATTGATAAGTATCAACCGGCGGCCATAATCCGCAAATGCACGCGAATACCAACACGGTAAGCATATCTTGTCTTTATCCTTGGCATTGATATCGATTCCAGTGTGCGATTTATTACCTTTATGAAAAAGAAACAAAAAAGAAACAACAGAGCACAATCGGTCACGCTGCAACACCATCACCATGACCTGGAAGGTCGCTATTATCGGCGGCGGGCCGGGTGGCCTGGCCGCCGCCATTGCCTTGACACGCCTCAATGAGCAACACAGCAAAAAAGGGGAGCCGCCGCTGGTCGACTGGACGCTGTACGAAAAGAAGCCGCGGATCAGCGAGACGGGCGGCGGCATCAGCATCCAGCGGCACACGTGGCGGATGCTGGAGCTGCTGGGCGTGGCGGACCGGGTCGATGCGCGGGACGTATTTCGGCCGGAGGACGGGCGGTCGGTCGAGCACCGCAACGCGGTGACGGGCGTTTTGATTGCACGGCGGTTCCACTCGGACGACACGCCGCCGCACCAGGTCAGCGGGCGCATGGTGCGGGCGAAGCTGCAACGGGCGCTGCTGTCGGCCGTGGACGAGTCGAGAGTGAGGGTTGGCAAGAAGCTGGTGTCGGTGGAGGCGATGGAGGCGGCCAATGGAGACGGAGCCAGAGCCAACAACACAGCGACCGGCACCCGCGTGCAACTCAGATTCGACGACGACGACGAGGTTTCCACATTTGACCTGGTCATTGGCGCCGACGGCATCCGCTCTGTGGTCCGTTCGTTCCTGTCGCCCACGCACACGCTCCAGTACAACGGTCAGTCGGCATACCGCACCATTCTGCGAAAACAAGACGTCGCGGCGATCAACGGCATCCCCTCGGGCCCCATATTTTGGCAGTATGTGGGCGGCAAGTACGTCTACACATGCCCGCTCGGCGGCGACGATTTCGAGCTGACGGCACGGATCCGGCCCGACGACGACAAGTCGGAACAGACCAGCTGGGGCAAGCCGTACGACTTGAACAACCTGCTGCCGGCATATGCCGATTTTGCGCCGCCACTCCGCCAGATTCTGAGACTGGCGGCCGACGTGGGTGGCACGCAAGAATTTGCCATGTTCAACGGCCCGAGACTCGAGACGGTCGTCAAGCCAGTGGGAGCGGCCGGTGAGAGCGGTGTTCTTCTTCTGGGCGACGCTTCCCATCCTCTGTCCGGCGCTTTTGGTGCTGGTGCCGGGTTTGCGTTTGAGGATGCGTACACCTTGGCCCGCGCCCTGGCATGGGCACACGCGACGAAACGCGGCCTGGCGGATGCCCTGTGGATCTACGACAACACGCGGTCGCCGCATTATGCCAACCTGTACAAGGAGCTGGACCGGGGCGGCGCCATTGTCAAGGACGTCGCCAGCAAGAAGCTGCCACTGCACGACGAGATTAACGAGCGGGTGCGGAGGCTGTGGCTCGACGATGGCTCAGGAGGCTCAGGCTGGGTGTACCTGTACCATGCCGACAAAGTGGTCGAAGAGGTTATCCATAAAAGAGAGAACGAGCTGTCCAGCGGAGCAGAAGATAAAGATACCGAGGTGAAGCCGACAGAAGACGCCTCATCTGTGGAGGAGCCGACTTTGGCAGCTGCCACCACGCATGCTGTTGATGGTCCAGAAATAAATGGGCATCAAGAGCAGCCAGAATCGGTAAAAGACGTCGTCGTACCTGTTGTCCAAGAGGTGGCTGTGGCTGCGGCATGACCATAGACATGATAGATCTAGAGCAGTAGACTGTTTCTGATGATGCTTGATGACATATAACACACGATTAACTTGTTCCAAATGAAATATTGTGCTACATCCTACAAATGTTTGAAGAGTCATGCCGGAGTCGTCACGTCTTTGCAGATATGAATGAGATCTTCATGCTTGGTGCCAAAGTCGTCTCCAGCAACAGCTGCTCGCGCAAATCTAAATCAGCTACCAAAATACTGGAACACACGTTTCTTTCATGGATCTTTGGCAGCTTGGCAGGATTTGCCAAGTATGCTCGTGACAATACTGAAAAATCTCAAAAAGCAGATAAGAAAAGCACTCCAACATGTGTATCGACCTGTCCAGATCCACGTCGAGCAAACGCCACAGAATTTCGCCATCTGTCAACTGGTGGCAGAAGATTTTCGTGGGAGACCATCGCCTTGTAAGGGCGTCAGCTCGCTTAACATGTGGAATTATTGTCGACGACGGAGTATTTTGGGGAGGGAAGAAAGAAAGCCAAAAGAGAAAGAAAGAGGAAAAGGAGACTGGCTCTATTTTGTCATATTTGTAACAGGCAACAAATATGAGTTGTGGCACACTGACACCAAAGTTTGTAGCGGGTGGCCCACTGGCGGCCCGCTGTCTATCTGGGGATCTTGGGGCCTTTCAGGGGTTAGTTCCGCTGTAAACAAAGGGCAGAGTAAAAGTGCTTGCCAACGCCACGATCGATGGCCTCATAGTAGTGGCCATGCGACACTTGGAAATCACTGGAAAAGTAATACTAAATAAAATAAGAAATGAAAGGTATGAGAAATGGTCCGAGAATAAAACGTCCGCTGGCGCATCATTTCGGTTATTTCACTTTGAATGTGCGTCTTGGTATCGAGTCGTAATGATGTTTTTTTCTTATCTGCGGCCCTGTCTCCGCCAAATGCTTTTGTCGCTCTCCAAAAAGCTGGTCAACAACCTATCAAACCTGCCAAATGCCGCCAAATATGCTTAATCGGGACAAGGCTGCTTCGTCTTGCTTGTCGCCTTGTCCTGATTTTCCATTTTGAACTTTGACACCAGAAACATGGCATCTTCCGTCATCCTCGATCTTGGCAGTAAACGTCGCTGTAAAGTGATCGACAGCGCTGTAAAGTGCTAGCCTCCAGGCCCCTACAGCGCCCGTCTCGCGGCACGTCGCGGACTTGGACGAGGCTAGACAAGCCAGCCTCTAGGCTTTGATGGTGTCATTGGAGCTTGGCCGCATCGACGTATAAGAGCGCAGAACACCCCCAAATGTCGCCATCCAGCCAGCCAAAGACGATGCTCCGGTCGGCAGGCAAGTCGACGTGGAAACGACTGCAAAATGGCAGTCAAACTGCGTGTCAAAACTGCGGAACTAAAAAAGTAAATAGCAAAGACTGAAAAATATGCAGGATTGACAGGAACTTGGCCAAGAAAAGAAAAGAGAAACTCCAGTGAACCAGGAAAATGGATCCGGCCTCGACCCCGACCGTACATGAAGAGCTGTACGACTGGATACACCATGGATGTCTGTAGATTCCCGGTCATGACTCGGTCCTGCCACACGCGGATCGGTATATAAGCTGGACGGATGTGCTTGTTCCCACGTTTCCACGTTTCCACCTTTTCTGATTTTTGTTCCCCGTTTCCATGTGTCTGATCCTTCTGTCCATCGGGATCGACTGATCTGCTGTTTACATCTCGACTTTAGTTATCTTCCCTTTCTTCATCATGGCCGACCTCAAAGGCGATCTCAAGGCTGCGCCGTCGCCCACAAAGCACGAGCTGGTCTCCTCGTCCACGGCCGATGTTTCGTCTGAAGACGACGTGCGGCCGTCCGAGAACAAGCGCACATGGCGGTCCTTCTTCTGGTCGTGTAAGTCAACACACCCGTGAACGGCTGATATGAATTTAATATTAATTTACGTACTCACCCCCCAGCTCTCGACGTGTCTAAAGAAGAGGCGTACTTCTTGACGAAACTCGACCTGACGCTGATCTCGGCGTCTGCTCTCGGTGTCATGTGCCGCTACATTGACCAGGTCAACATTACGAATGCATTCAGTAGGTTTACTCCCGACATCTTTTCATATTTTGCTTTGAAATGTCTGTTGTCTCCTAACAAAGTGTAGACAGCGGAATGAAGGAAGACCTCGAGCTCTACGGAAACCAGCTCAACTACGCCAACGCCATCTGGAGTGCCGCTTACGTCTTTGGCCAGGTGCCTTCCAACTTGCTGCTGACCCGCGTCAACGTGCCCCTCTACATTGCGTTCCTCGAATTCTCCTGGAGCGCCTTTACGTTTGCCCACGCCGGCGTCAAGAACGTCAACCAGCTCTACTGCTTCCGGTTCTTCGTTGGTCTGTTCGAGGCCGGCCACTTCCCGGCCGTCATGTACATTGCCTCGAGCTACTACAAGCCGCATGAACTGGCCCGCCGCAACTCGCTGATTCAAGTCTTTACCTCTGTCGGTCCCTTGTTTTCGGGCTTCTTGATGGCCGCCGTCTACGCGGGACTCAACAATGTGAACGGCCTGGCCGGTTGGCGCTGGATGTACATTGTCTGCGGCGCCATTTCCGTGCCGTGTGCTCTGTGGACTGCCGTCGCCATGCCGCAGCTGCCCTCGCGCGCCAAAGCCAACTGGATCTTCACCGAAAAGGAGTGCGAGCTGGCGCGCGCGCGGATGCCGACTGAGAAGAAGCCTCTCACAGGTCTCTTCAAGTGGAAGGATATCAAGCGATGGCACAAGACGTGGCACGTGTACCTGTGTAAGTCCGGGACCTTGTTCGACCGTATCTGGCCTTGTTTTGTTTTTCGGCTTGTTCTGAATGCTGTGAATCTGACATGGAGTTTGCAGTCCCCCTGTTCTTCACCTTCCTCTCCCAGTTCGGCCAGTCGGGTGGTTCCAGTAAGTCTAGTCTTCCATGTAATCCCTGATATATCGACCGTCCTTCTAACCTCCCATCAGTGATCTTCTGGGTCAAGAGCTACAACGTCAAGAACCAACCCCTCGTCTTTTCCGTCGCCGAGATCAACATCATTCCTCTGGGTGTAGGTTATCCCAAGCTCTCGAAATAATTGTTTTTTTTTCCTTTTATTCCTCATGCTGACCTTCTAGATCAACCTCCTCACCATCTTCTTTACCCTGATAAGCTCCTGGATCTCGGACAGCTTGCCAAAGTCCCAGCGCTGGCCCGGCATGCTCTTTGCCAGCACCATAGCCATCATCATCCCCATTGCACTGGCCGCGACGCCCGTCCACCCTACCCATATCGCCCAGCGCTGGGTTCTGTACTACTTGACCTCGCTTGGCGGCACGTCCGCCGCCATCACCTGGACCTGGGTCAACGAGTCCAACCGCGAGGACCCAGAGAAGCGTGCCTACATCTCCGCCATGATGAACGCCTTCGCCTACATCTTCACGGCCTGGGTCCCCATCTTTACCTTTCCCACCAGCAAGCAGCCGTACATTGTCACCGGCAATTACATCACCGCCGGTTTCGGTTTCTGTGCCGCCCTGACGGTCCTGACCATGCGCTGGTTCCACAACCGCGACGTTGCGCGCAAAGAGCAGGCGGCCGCGAGTGTGGTGGATGTCAACGATGTCGAGAGAAGTCCGGTGGAGTCGGTGGTCGAGAAGTTTTAATGGAGAAAAGGAGAAAAGGAGAAAAGGAGAAAAGGAGAAAAGCAGAAAAGGGAGGGCAAAAAAAATTATGTGCCGTAGCTGTTGCTGTTGTCAATCGATAAAGAATCAAGTACCTCCTCTGTGGCCAGTCTTAAATGGTTTGCCAATCGTGCTCGTCAGTTTTGTAGGGATTTGGACGATCATATCGGCGCTGTTGATCCCTCCGTCGAGTATATCCCCGGCAAAGGAATAAACGTGCGCTGGAATAGAAGAGCACAAAATTCAAAGAGACGCCAAGGGACGACACTGGCAGTTCGCATCATACTGGCTTCTTCGTTGCCTTGTTCAATGTATAATGCACCCGATCCCAAAAGCAAAGACTGTCGGCCAAACACTCCACAACTACGTAGATGGCCTGACATGGATCGGAAGAAAAGGCTCCATCGTTCTCGACCTAGACGATGTCTACTTCTATCCGTCAATGACTGCCTGCCACGTCGTCAACGGCCTGTTGCCCACAGCTACTGGCCGTCCCATCGGAGCCGGCGTATCCAATGAAGTCTGGTTTGGTTATTCTTTATCGACGGAGAAGGATGAACAAAAAGCAGGCAAAGCCTTTGATGATGGTGGCAAGTTTCCAACGCACAAATTTGATACAAACGAAATTAAGGGCAGTCTTTGCCAATATACTCCGTACTCTGTAATACAAGAGGAAAAATCAAATCAAAAAGGCCAGCGGCCAAAAATAAACTGATCGTCGACTGATCTTCGCTCAATCAGATACTCGTACAGCCAAACTCACAGGCGAAAAGGTTATTCCAGTTGACAGCCCTCTTGATCGGCGCCCGACGCGACGCAACCCTCCACGTGTGCTCCGTAATTTTAAACCTTGCCCGACATGCTTTTTCTCTCCTCACTTTCTCCCGTTCTGGGCATCTGGGCATCGATCCTCGCTAACCATCTAGTCATGCTGGAAGACCGCTTCCAATGCTGGCTGGGCATGCTTCCGAATAGGTTCTCGGCTCGTGACAGGTGTGTGGGTACCATTTGGAGACACAGCTTAGATCCAAAAGAGAAGAAGTTGCGAGGGCAAGAAAGGGAGGCTGCAGGTGGACTTGGGCTGCATTTGACTGCAGTTGATGGGGACGAAAGAGGAAAAATAAGATGGCCTCACTTTCTTCTCTTTTTCTCTCTCTCTTTCTTGGCCGATACTCAGTATGGACAAAGTACAACATACGGGGTCTTACATTGTAAATAGACTTTCTCCTCCCTGCGTGCGGCCCGTCGCTGGTGGAGGCGAATAACACGCTGCACAACAGTTCGTCAAAATTTATGTGAAGAAATGCAACTGTCTTTGGTTTCTTCATGTTGGACTTGACTGTCTCAAAAGCTCTCTTTTTTTGATATCCAGCTTCAACATTCACATCAACAAACACCCAACACTTGCGGCATCCGGACAATGACTCGACCGCATGCCCGACGCACATGCTCGAGTCTTCTCGGACTTTTTCTTCTTCTCTTGACCTTCAATTCAGAAGGATCGCCCATGGATTTCCTCTTTGCTCGAAATATTGATTTATAGTGGCATCGCGTAGGTTTTCGGTTTGTCGCCTCTTTTGCCTCTCTTTCTTTGTGCTGTTGCTGCAAGGAACATCTTACTTCTTTCCCCCTCATCACATTCGTATCGCCTGCCGCTGTTCGTCATATCTCTAGGCTTAAAAAGTACCTCCTTCTGGCTTTATTAGTACTGCATTTTAACTCTGGTCGGAGCTCCGTCCGCTCACGATTCTCCGCCTATGAGAAGTCAGCCAAAAGCACTCGCTCGCACTGGCACTGGCGCCGCTCCTTCCCACACTCCTACTCCCCACACCGGCTCGCCTGTGCGCCTCCTTCCCACTCGAGCCACTCTACCACTCTGCGTCTTACTGCATTTGTTCCCACTTACACCACTTCGTAGCCCACGGCACTTGCCCAAACTGGGGCTAGCGGCGGACCACTTTCCCCTTCCCCGCATGCATCGCCGAGGCCAAACGTGCAAAGAAAACTGAATCTGGGGAATATTGGCCCGTGATTGTCGTCTTTGTGGTGGAGGTTGTGTGAGAGATGCGAGAGGAATTTCTTGTTCCTGGCTATTTCGACACGGCACTGGCTTTGGGCGCCCCAGCAAAACGCCACCTGCGTAACGGCCGATTCTTTGTCAACTTTTCTCTCTCCAGGCACCCCAGGGAGCAAGGCGAGCAGAATGTTGCTGTAGCTAGGGCAAGTGCTTCTTCGCGCCTTCCACCCAGGTCTCGCCCGCCCGTTTATTATCCGTTACTACTCAGTATTTAAATTTTTACTTTTTTTTTTTTTTTCAGACGACAATCAGTCCCCTATGCCCATCCCTTTTGACAGCTTTGTGAAGATCAATTTGTGTCGATCGATGCTCAACGGTCGAGCAGTTGGTATCGCTGTTGCATCAACAAAAGTTGAGATCGTGAAGTCAAAATCAGAACAGCCTCAATTGCTCAATTATTTA
Organism: Sporothrix mexicana; assembly: GCA_021396375.1. Taxonomy (NCBI): domain Eukaryota; kingdom Fungi; phylum Ascomycota; class Sordariomycetes; order Ophiostomatales; family Ophiostomataceae; genus Sporothrix; species Sporothrix mexicana. The sequence goes on from WNYC01000004.1 coordinate 156,281, forward strand.
ATTGTTCAATTGTCCCTCAATTGTCCAATTGCCCAATTACCAATTGGGATATTGTCACAAGCTTTTTTCTTTGTCTAACCCTCACCCATGGACTTTTTGAATATTGACCGAGCCACCCACCCTCCTTTTGAATCTCGTCAACTCTTTTCGGCCACTTCGTGTTTGGGTTCCTCGATCTGACGCGCTTATATTTGCTTTTTCCTTCGTCTTTTGGCTTTGCGTTGGGACTTTTACACTTGCTTTCTTTTCCCCAGCGAAGCTTTTCCTCCTTTTGCCTCCTTTCCTCATTTTCGTGCTCCTCTTCCCAGCATCCTCTTTGTTTGTTTGCGCCTCCCCCGCCCGGCTTTCCGGCCCCAACCCTCACCAAAAAGCCCACCAAGGCGACCAAAATCCACCAAAAAGCCCACATATTTCCAGGCCTCCTCACGTCGTCGACGCTTTGAAGAGGAAACCTTCACGAACTCTAAAAAGAAGCCACCCCGGCCCAAGCATGTGAAGAAGCATCGTGCATTGGAGCCCACCCCCGCTTTTCGTAACCAAATGAGGCTTGGGGTTGCAATGCTACCCAGACGATGGCACCGAACCGGGGTGGTTGTGACTGAAGGAAACAAAAAAGTCGTGGTGTGGGAGTGTGAAAAAGAGACGGAAAGGAAAGATGAAGGGAGGGTAAGACTACGGAGTAAAAGCTTATGCGGTACGGTGGCACGGTTTCATTTTGTTCCTTTCGTTCTTTCCCATTGCTTGAGGGACAAGTATCTCACTCCCCAGTGGACAACACATGTATCCTGATTCCTCGCAATGTGAAGGTTATGATATTCAGTTCAGGTACTTCGTCAATGTGTGTACAAGTCGTAAGATACATCCACAAACAGCGCTCCAAACATCTTTCGTCTATTCATTCTGACCTCACCCCTCCTCCCCTCTCGAGTCATTCGCCTCAGTCCACTACGGATCATTTTGAGGAAAGAATTGCAGAACCCGAAGGGAGGGGTGTGTGGCCCAAATTCCCAGTTTGGGGAACCATTAACACACCACCTCGAGCCTCTCATCCCAACCTCATCTCCAAGAGGGCGAGTAATAGCAAATAAGCGTCCGGCGCATGCAAACAAAAATATGCAAAAAGGGCATGGAAAAGCGGTGCAGGTCCTGGATAGGGCAGGCAAGTAGGCAGCTAGAGCACCTCGAATACAACGGGATACCACCCTCAGGGAGAGGCTAGGAGGGATAAACAGGGGAAAGGGGAAATCGGGAATGAACAGGGGAATTGTCACCAATGTCAGTGAAGGGTACATGTATTCTGTTTTTCTCTCTTCATTGCCTCCACCGTTTTGCTTACCCGTATTCACTATGGCGCCCACTTTAAACAACAAGGCCGGCTCGATTGATCCCGAGTAAAAATAAAAATAAAAAGCGAGTGGCACACCACAGTAAAGGAGGCGCTAGCATGGTATCTCTGGAGAAAAGTAGAAAAACCAAGGCTAACAAAGGCACTTCTCGCTGAAATAAACTTGAGGGAAGGGGGAGCAAAAGATGGGGATGGGAGGGCTATTTCTAAAAAGGGGTCGAAAATTCAAAAGACTTTCAAATTGAGGAGAAAGAGGGCCAGAAAAAAAGGATAAGAAAAGAGGACCAGCATAACATCGATCCCGCATGGGATATTCCTGGGCCCTACCAATAGCAGATGGGACGGAGAAAATATACTCGTCTAGTGACTTTACAACAGTAGACGGCCAAGACTCCGTACTTTGTTTGGCACTGTTACAACATATTGTTCTCGAATTCAAAGAACAGGCAAGACGCGCAGCCCCCAAAAGTACGCCGTATTCCGAGCATAAAGAGCAACAACACCCACTTGGCAAACCCGCATGACAAAAAAGAGGACTTTCTACAGTGTTTTTGGAACGGTAGCTTTTTTTTTTTTCAATAATTCAATATTTCAATGCTTTAACTACAAAGTACACATATATGACAAGGCAGGATAGATGGGACTGAGAAACCCAGAGGCCGGGTCGGTACTAAACTCATGACAACAAAGAGGGAAAGTAAACGGGGGAAGTAAGGACGTAGAAAAAAAAAAGGAGAAAACAGCGCATACTTGCACGCCGCTCGTCTTTTGGTACCATGTGCGTAATTCATGGAAATTCTCCATCCCCTCATGGCCGTCTTTAAAGCTAGAGATACTCGAAACAGCAAACAAGATTGCCTCTCATGCAGCAATGCGGATAACAAGGCATACCAAAGAGGTAAGACACACATACAGAAATATCGAGAAGAAAGCATGGCCACACATACGATGAGCATATGCTTTACTCACCATCGTAGCACGGTTTCTTTTTATCTGTTGCTGTCGCTGTTTTTCGGCGAAATCGTAAACAGGACCTTTCACAGCAAAACATGTGATATCTCGTAAAACGGGATAGAAGGACGTCAACAAGTGGAAGCAACCAGGACGAATATGGCGTAGACTGAAGTAAGCGTGCATGGCCAGGAGTCTAAGAGACAGAAAAGGAAGGAAGGCAGAGCAAATAACAAGAACAGCAAAAGAACGAATAAGAGGAGGTGCCGCAAAGAAAAAGAAAGCAAAAAAGCAATTTGGTGCAACCTCCCTGCTTCCCGGAATGGCCACTCCGCATTGGGCAGTTCGTCCGTCTGTCAATTTGGGACCTTTTTTGCTGTGGGGGAAGGCACCGTGAGGAGAAAGGAGAAAGAGAAAAGCAACAACAGGCAAGACAATGAGAAAAAGACCACGGAAAGGCACAAAAAGCAACGTTGTGGGCCTCAACGCATGCAGAAAGTCTGACTTTTTGCCTTTTCGCTCTGCTCCATGGCCCACTGGGCGGCGAGTCCAAAGCAGTGGTCAGCCACTCCACCGTGACAATGGCACTCCATACTCCGTAGGAGTATGTCTCTCCAGTCTTTCGACAACGACATATCCACACCTTCCAACGTCGCCCTCCACCTCCACCTTTTTTGCGTGCGCGAGTCGTTCACAAAAAAACACCAGCAAACAGCAAGCTTTGAGGCTTTTGAGGCGTTCCACGCTGTGGCCAAGGACCTCTTCATCCTGCTTGGGGGAACGACGAGCCAATGTCGTATTGCTCCTCCCAAGAGAGTCGTGCACACAAATTACACACCCTGGTACACCCATCTGGTTTCCCACGCCCCCCTGGAGATGTCGTCTAATGTCTTCACGAGCGAGTCATTCTCCATCCGTGCCAGCCGCCTGCCAGGCTCTTCCTTCCTGTCGTTCCCTCAACCCTCCCTGTCCTTACCCGTCTTCCCTGCTCCCCTGCTAGCATCAACTGGCCCAGACCCAGACCACCCTTCCCCCGCTTCCTCTGGGGTTCGCCGACGGTTGGGATGCTTGTCTTCATTGCATGTGGTGGTGGATGACACGGAAGACGAGAGCGAGAAGAAAATAGAGCAAGAACAAGAGCAGGGAGAAAAAAAGTCCCCAGTATTTTTTCGAGGGGAAGTGGGATGGGGGATGATCGTAGCCCCATCCTATCCCCATCCCCATCCCCGTGGGCCAGACCGGCCGCACCGGCCACAACCGTTGATGCATTGCATATAAGAAGGCCAGGTCCGTGGCGTGCTTCTTTTTCTCCTTTCCGTCCTCTTGTTGCTCCTCCTGCTTCGCTATCCTTGTCTTCCCCCCGGATCGGCAGCCTGACTCGACAAAAGAGAAGTTTGTTGTGTTCATCCTTCCAGTTTTATTTTTATATCACAAATAAAACAGTCGCTCGTTTTTTGAAAAAGACCATCACTCTTCCCTCTCCAATCCACCAAAACAAGCTCAAGACAAACCCACCATGAAGTCGTTTATGCTTGCCGCCCTCATGGGCAGCAGCGTCATGGCCCAGGCCATCACGCCGCCCGACTGCGCCCAGTGCTCGGCCGCCATTAACGCTGTGCCCGCCTGTGCCACGAGCTGCATCGTCTCGGCCGCCATCACCAACGCTGGCTGCGCCGACGCCAACTACCCCTGCCAGTGCGCCAACGCTGGCGCCATCCAGAATGCCGCCCTTAACTGTGTCGTTGGTGCCTGTGGCTTTGCCACTGCCCTCAACGTCTTGCCGGCCGTGAGCTCCGTCTGCTCCTGCGTCAGCTCCAGCGGCTGCAACGCCGCATCCTCGTCGGCCCCTCCTTCGTCCGTCCCTTCGTCCGTCCCTTCGTCGGCCCCCGCCTCGTCGTCGGCTGCTTCTTCGTCTGCTCCCTCGTCCGCCCCGGCCTCGCCTTCGTCGGCTCCTTCGTCTGTCCCCTCGTCCTCGGCTGCTCCTCCCTCGTCGGTGCCCTCTGCTTCGGCTTCCGTCTCGGCTCCCGCCACCCCTGTGTGCCCCAATTGTGAGGCGCAGGTCACTGCTGTGCCCGCCTGTGCCACTGACTGCATCAACTCCGCCGCCGTGACCGACGCCGGCTGCGTCTTTGGCGATTTCTCGTGCCAGTGCAACAATGCCGGCGTTATTCAGAACGCCGCCATCAACTGTGTTATCGGTGGCTGCGGCATCGACACCGCCCTCCAGGTCCTGCCGGCGGTGAGCGCCGTCTGCGACTGTGTCTCGGCCAGTGGCTGTGTTGGTGCTTCGGCTTCCGCCTCTGCTTCCGCCTCTGCTTCCGCCTCTGCTTCCGCCTCTGCCAGCGCTTCCGCTTCCGTTTCGGCGTCTGCCTCCGAGTCCTCCTCTGCGGAGGCTTCGTCGTCGGTTGCTGCCTCGTCCTCTGCTGAGGCCGGTTCCTCCTCTGCCCAGGCTTCGGCCTCCGCCTCCATCTCGGCCCCTCCCACTCCTGTCTGCAGCAACTGTGAGGCGCAAGTTACTGCTGTGCCCGCTTGTGCCACTGACTGCATCAACTCCGCCGCCGTGACCGACGCCGGTTGCGTCTTTGGCGATTTCTCGTGCCAGTGCAACAATGCTGGCGTTATTCAGAACGCCGCTATCAACTGTGTTATCGGTGGCTGCGGCATCGACACCGCCCTCCAGGTCCTTCCCGCCGTTTCGGCCGTCTGCGACTGCGTGTCGGCCAGCGGATGCGGTGGTGCTTCTGCCTCCCCCTCGGGCTCGTCGTCGGTCCCTGCCTCAGTTTCTGCCTCTGCCAGCGCCTCCGCCAGCGCCTCCGCTTCGCCCAGCGTTTCGGCTTCGGTTGCTTCTTCCTCTGCCCCTGTCTCGAACTCTGGTTCTCCCTCGGCCTCTGTCTCGGCTACCCCCGTCTGCACCAACTGCGCCGCTCAGATCACTGCCGTCCCTGCTTGCGCTACGGACTGCATCAACTCTGCTGCTGTCACCGACGCTGGTTGCGTTTTTGGCGATTTCTCGTGCCAGTGTGCCAACGCCGGTGTTATCCAGAACGCTGCCATCAACTGCGTTATCGGCGGTTGCGGCATCGATACCGCCCTGAACGTCCTCCCTGCCGTCTCGGCGGTGTGCGACTGCGTGTCGGCTAGTGGCTGTGGTGGCCCCTCGGCCTCTGGCTCGCCGTCTTCGGTTCCCTCGTCGGTCCCTGCCTCCAACTCGGCTTCGGCCTCTGCCTCAGCCTCCGCCTCTGCTTCGGCGAGCGCTTCGCCTTCTGGCAGCGTTGTCCCCAGCGGCCCTTGCACGCCTTGCGCTCCCCAAATCTCGGCCGTCCCCACCTGCGCCACTGCCTGCATTGAGTCCGCCGCTGTGACGAACGCTGGCTGTGTTGCTGGTGACTACAACTGCCAGTGCGCCAACGCCGGTGTCATCCAGAACGCTGCCGTCAACTGCGTTGTTGGTGGCTGCGGCATTGATGTCGGTCTGGACGTCCTGGCCAAGGTTAGCGCTGTGTGCAACTGTGTCACGACCAGCGGCTGCGGTGGCCCGACCCAGTCGGCTTCCGGCTCTGGTTCGCAGCCCTCGTCGACCCCTGCGTCGAACTCGGCTTCTGCCTCTGCTTCCGCCTCGGCGAGCGCCTCGGCCAGTGCCTCGGTCCCCACTGGCCCTTGCACTCCCTGCGCCGCCCAGATCTCGGCTGTGCCCACGTGCGCCACTGCCTGCATCGAGTCCGCTGCCGTCACAAACGCTGGCTGTGTTGCCGGTGACTACAACTGCCAGTGCGCCAACGCCGGTGTCATCCAGAACGCTGCCGTCAACTGTGTCGTTGGCGGTTGCGGCATTGATGTCGGTCTGGACGTCCTGGCCAAGGTCAGCGCCGTCTGCAACTGCGTTTCTGCCAGCGGCTGCGGTGGCCCCACCGGATCCGCCTCGAGCTCTGGCTCGCAGCCCTCGTCGACTCCTGCTTCCGTCTCGGCCTCGGCCTCGGCCTCGGCCGTTCCCTCGTCGGGCTACACCACCTCGACCATCTACTCCACCACGACGTCCACGATCCTGTCGTGCGCGCCCACTGTCACTGACTGCCCTGTCGGCCACGTGACCACCATCACCTACTCGGTGACCACCACCATCTGCCCCATCTCCGAGACCCCTGCCCCCACGGGCGGCTCGGGTGGCTCTGGCAGCGGTTCGGGCTCCGGCTCGGGCTCTGGCTCTGGCTCTGGCTCGGGCAGCGGCTCTGGCTCTGGCTCTGGCAGCGGCTCCGGCAGCGGTTCAGGCTCGGGCTCGGGCTCGGGCTCGGGCTCTGGTTCGGGCAGTGGCTCGGGTTCTGGCTCTGGTTCGGGCAGCGGCTCAGGCTCCGGCTCCGGCTCTGGCTCTGGCTCTGGCAGCGGCTCCGGCTCTGGCTCTGGCAGCGGCTCTGGCAGCGGCTCCGGCAGCGGTTCGGGTTCGGGCTCGGGCTCGGGCTCTGGTTCGGGAAGTGGCTCCAACAACGGTACCTCGGGCGGTTCGGCTACCACTTCGTACGCCACCAACCCCACGACCGTTGTCACTGCTGCCGCCAGCCGTGGCTCACTCGCCGCGTTCAGCGTCTTTTTCGGCACCCTCCTGGCTGCCATCATGCTGTAAAGTAGTCATTGGTATTGATGGACATGATGAACATGATCTTTGGGTGTTAGTCGGCTCTCTTTCCTAGCCTTTTTTACTTTTCTCATACTTTCGATACATACCTTTTTCTTCATCCTTAATTTAATCCATAATAGATGCGTGTTCATCACTGATTGCTCAGCCCGTGAATTCCTGTTCTGTCAAAGTCTGCCGTATGTTTGATGAACATCGAAATAACTCGTAGAGTTAATCACGAGATGAAAGCACGATATGTCGTATCAACGTGCACGTGTCGGGGTAGCTTCGGCCCTCCTAACTCGTGCCGCAAACGCATGGCGATCGCGTGTTCGTCTGGTCGTTTTGGCATGTTGAAACTCGGTAGGGAATGGCCTTAAAGGTCGTGGGCCTCGAAAGCGATGGTTGACGGTGTCAGGGAAGAGTTAAACGGGACTCGGAGTCGTTCGGTGTGAAAATGCACAGAGATAAGAATTGGTAGGTAGGCCGTGCGACGTATAATTTACAAAGTACTCTGTACGTCGAGAGATTTGGTGGGGAAAGAGCTACCGGCCAGTCGAGCGGTTTCTGCTATTTAGTGCTACTACTTAGCCAATTTTTCAACTAGCAAGCAATCAGCAAGCAAAAGGCAAGATGGCGGAGTGGTTAACGCGCGGGCCTGCTAAGCCCGTTCCTTCGGGAGCGAGGGTTCGAATCCCTTTCTTGTCGATTTTCTTTTTCGTTTTTTTTTTCTTAATTCTTTTTTTTTTTTTTGGTCAACTTTCTTCAGAGCCCACAACCTACAGCTTAAATTTATTTTTGCCTTCAACCTTTTAAATAAATCGTACATTATATTATTTACCCTAAGAAAAATGAGTCTCAGTTATTGAATTTATTTTACTTAAACCTCTACTTTTTATTTTTTTGATCAGTTCTCACCTATCTTATTATTAAATTACACCAAATCAATGTTTCGTATTATTATTTATCGTCCAGATTCCATTTGTTTTCATCCGAAGGCTTTCAGATCCTTCCACCATCAGCCTTGTGTAAGTGCCCAGTTATGTGCAAAAAATTTGCCTCGCAGGAATAGCTTGTTGTCTTCTATCTCATTCACAATATCGCCTCTTTGTCCTCATATGGTCTAATCCGTACTCATACGCCTTCAATCTCCCACATTTGCCCGTCATCCGCTAGCTGTCATCTCTCACAGTACGACGTAAACACCAGAAGACTTCTATTGGCCTTTTCTTTTCCCATTCGTCTTCCTTCTTCCTTATTTTAGGGGTACGCCACCCGCATCGTCACTTTCTCACTCCTTTGTCTTCATTGCCAGATCTATCAGCTATCGCATCAGTTCCTAAATGGGAAACATGAGCATTGCTCGGGAAGTAAAAAAAGAACGACGCCAGGAAATGGAAATATCCGAGGGGCTGTGGTTCGGTCGTCAGAAGTCAAAAAAGGAAAAGGGGGCTGTGCCTGGAAGAGTGGGCTAGCGTTTGAGAGACAGGAACAGGGCTGGATACAGAATGGCCAAGGCCAGGAGGCGTTGCCGTCCAACGGTGGAGGCAATACGAGTGCCGTGAAAGGGATAAAGTGCTGAATGGCGTACGCTAGCAGCTAAGTTTGGTTCAATACGGGCATGCTCGTCATATCATTCTCGTTGTGCCCCCCATTTTGGTCTGTCTTGGAGATAGGCGCGACGGCGGCGGAAAGCTCGCAGGCAAGGAAGGAACGATGCAGGTACGAAAAAAGGGGCAAAATAAAGATGGCGAAAGGACCGGACAGACTGTGGAAAGTGAATTGTGAAGCACGACGTATTGCGATGTAATTATCTTGCAAGTGACGGACGACGGAAAGGGACGGCAGAAAGCGAGTCGCAGAACGGCCAGCCGAGAGGCAACAGAACATGCGGCAATGTAGATCGCCCCGAATGCGGCCCCTTTGGCATTTCCAGTCTCACTGAATGACACTCTCGCGATAGTGAAGACCAATCTAACGATAGTTTGTCCACCGTGACTGGCTCTTTCCTCTCCTCCCCCTTCCCTTTCCTTGTCCATCGGCAACAGCAGCCACTCACTCCTGCCTCGCCTGTGAGACGCCACTGTCAAAGCACTGGACGGCCACACGCTAGTGATGCCCTAATAAAGTGTGCAGAGAAAAAGAAACGCCGGCGCGGTCGCCGCAATACAGAGGAATGCTCGCAAACAAAAGACATCTCAAAGGACTCTGGGCTAGCAAGATCTAAAAAGATCTAAAAACAGGGCATGGAGCCACAAAACACCACTAGCGTCGGTGCTGCGCTCTTGGTAACCTGTAGCAACAGGGGTAAAACTAGAAAATAGCTTCCCGATGGACCCTGTGCAGTTCTGACGCAAGAATGGAGAAATGTGGCCACCTGGACAGAAGGGTTCAGATGTTCATATGCTCGATGTTGGGATGGGCATTGAATGCTCAAAGCTGGGATGGGCACAGGATGAATGATGCAGGATGGCCCTGCTGTTGTTGTTGATGATGCACGGCGATGCACGGCACAGGGCGTCGTAGGGCTTCATCTCACCGCATGCCGGTGCAGTAGTCAGGATAGTGCGCCTGATTGGCCGGCACGGTGTACTGGTCTGGCCAGACCATCGCCCAAAACAGTAGTCATAGGCTGAGAACCCATCTGAGGATCACTGAGGCTGTTAGCACGTGGGGACGGGCCTTCCCCTTTGAGATACTGCACCTGTGTTTTGGGTTGAGGGTTTTGAACACATCCTTCCTTCTTCCATCGTGCATCGCACAGAGTACACCGCATCTTGGAATCGCTTGCGGAAGTTCACACCGTCTGTTGGCTCCTTCCTTTCTTGCTTGTTTTACGTGTTGGAGCTCTTTGTCTTCTGCCTCCCCCGGCAGTTTTGTGTATCCCTTTCCCGCAAGTGCTTCGTTGGCTGGTGATGGGCTTTGTCGGTCTGGACTTTGTTGTGTTTGTCTGTTGGCGATTGCCCCATTGCCAGCCCCGTCGCACGGAGTACCGTACGTGTGTGGACAGCCAGGATGCACCCCTGGGTCCCTGAGCTGCTTGCCGGAGCACTTCCAGCTATTCGTATTACGATAGCTCCGCTCGTGCTGTTTATTGTGTGATACTCCGTGATCCTGCGCTCCGGCCACTCGCTCCTTCCGTGCTAGAGTGCAGAACCACCATCGTACACAATCATATTCAAATATATTCAAATATACACAAACTTTGGCCGTCCGGTGATAAGCCAGTCGCCGTTTCCCGTGTTCTGTCCTCTTCGTTTTGGAAGGCGGCGTTTCGCCTCCACAGCTGCCGCTCGCCGCGCACCACTGGCCAATGCCCAGCTTCTACCACACACTGTGTCCACCCCTCTCTCACGCACCTCTCACCCCTCCTCTTCCTTCCCCTGAACCTAGCTCCCCACCAGTGCTCACCACCACCACCACCGCCTCCAAAACCCAGCCAAGGCTGTTTTTTGCCCTGCTCATGAACCTTGTTCTCTTGTTTTTGCTGACCGTTGCTGTTGTGGTTTTTTTTTAGCTCTCAAACACCAAACACGGATTCCCCATTGAAGTGCCTCCACCTTTCGTTCCCTTCCTTCCCTCTTTTCCATAAATCCTCGTCTGCTCCTGCCCTCTTTTTCCTTGTTCCGTATCCCGCTCTTTCTAGCCCGTATTCTCTGTTCTTGCCTCCTTCATCCCGTTCTCACTTTCCTACTTAAGCTTGCGTCGTCGCTTCATCGCTCTTTCCATTCTCAGAAGCTCTCTCTCTCTCCTATTTATCACATCCTCTCTTTCCCAATTTCAACTCCAGGCCCCGGCAGTCGTTTTCTCACCCACTTTCAGCCTCGCCCACCTTCTCTTCCCCTCACCGTTTCTCACAACCTCACAAACATCACAAACTCGCCGGCAAAATGTGGTACGTAACGCTCCTGCGCCTGTCTCCTGCTCACAGCTTCTGTGCAGCATCACACGAGAAATCAAAATCAGCTCGCTAACAGGCTACTTTTTCACAGTGGCATTTTCGGCTACATCAACTACCTGGTAGAGAAGGACCGGAAGTTCATCCTCGACACATTGGTGAACGGTAAGGTCTCACTTGTGTCTGCCAGGCATTGCTTTCTTTTTCTGCGATGCTTCGCGCACGTCTCGCAGGGCTGTCACGAACTCGAGCTAACTCATAACTTTCCCCCCTCCTTTTAGGTCTGTCTCGGTTGGAATACCGCGGCTATGATTCGGCCGGTCTCGCCGTCGATGGCGACAAGAAGAATGAGGTGCTTGCCTTTAAGGAGGTTGGCAAGGTCGCCAAGCTCCGTGAGCTGATCGACGAGGCTCACGTTGACCAGACCAAGATCTTCGACTCGCACTGCGGTATTGCACACACCCGCTGGGCAACTCACGGCACGCCGTCCCGTCTGAACTGCCACCCTCACCGGTCCGACCCCACGTGGGAGTTCTCCATCGTCCACAACGGTATCATCACCAACTACAAGGAGCTCAAGACGCTCCTCGAGAGCAAGGGTTTCAAGTTCGAGACCGAGACCGACACAGAGTGCATTGCCAAGCTGGCCAAGTACATCTACGACCAGCACCCCAACCTGGCCTTCACCGACCTGGCTAAGGCTGTCATCTGCGAGCTTGAGGGCGCCTACGGACTGCTGATCAAGTCTGTCCACTACCCCCACGAGGTTATTGCTGCCCGCAAGGGTTCGCCCCTCGTTATCGGTGTCAAGACCCAGAAGCGCATGAAGGTCGACTTTGTCGATGTTGAGTACGCCGATGACAACAGCCCGCTGCCGGCTGAGACCGCCTCGCAGAACGTTGCCCTCAAGAAGGCCGGTGTCTCGGGCAGCAATCTGCTGTCGCCTGACGCTGCTGCCGGCGGCCTGGCTGCCCCCGACAAGTCGCTGCTGCACCGCTCGCAGTCGCGTGCTTTCATGACCGACGATGGCATGCCCATGCCCACCGAGTTCTTCCTGTCGTCCGACCCTTCGGCCATCATTGAGCACACCAAGAAGGTCATGTACCTTGAGGATGACGACATTGCCCACATCCACGAGGGCTCGCTCAACATCCACCGCCTGAAGAAGGCCGACGGCAGCTCCAACGTCCGCACCATCCAGACCCTGGAGCTTGAGCTGCAGGAGATCATGAAGGGCAAGTTCGACCACTTCATGCAGAAGGAGATTTTCGAGCAGCCCGAGTCCGTCGTCAACACCATGCGTGGTCGTTTGGACATTGAGAACAAGAAGGTCACCCTCGGTGGTCTGCGGTCGTACATTTCGACCATCCGCCGCTGCCGCCGCATCATCTTCATTGCCTGTGGTACCTCGTACCACAGCTGCATGGCTGTCCGTGGTGCTTTCGAGGAACTCGCCGAGATCCCGATTGCTGTCGAGCTGGCATCCGATTTCCTCGATCGCCAGGCACCTGTCTTCCGTGACGACACTTGCGTGTTCGTCTCCCAGTCGGGTGAGACCGCAGACTCCCTGCTGGCCCTCCGCTACTGCTTGGAGCGTGGTGCCCTGACCGTCGGTATTGTCAACGTGGTCGGTTCGTCCATTTCGCTGCTGACCCACTGCGGTGTCCACGTCAATGCCGGCCCTGAGATCGGTGTCGCCTCGACCAAGGCCTACACCTCGCAGTTCATTGCCATGATCATGTTTGCTCTGTCCCTGAGCGAGGACCGCGCCAGCAAGCAGCAGCGCCGCGAAGAGATCATTGAGGGTCTGGCCAACATCTCTGGCCAGATCAAGTCGGTTCTGCTCCAGAACGAGGCCATCAAGGACATGTGTGAGCAGAAGTTCAAGAGCCAGAAGTCGCTGCTGCTGCTCGGCCGTGGCTCGCAGTACAGCACGGCGCTCGAGGGTGCTCTCAAGATCAAGGAGATCTCGTACCTGCACTGCGAAGCCGTCATGTCTGGCGAGCTGAAGCACGGTGTGCTGGCGCTGGTTGACGAGAACCTGCCCATCATCATGATCCTGACCCGTGACGACCTCTTCAAGAAGTCGCTCAACGCCTACCAGCAGGGTATGTATACTCCTCCCGCCTTCCCATTTTCTGTCTACATTGTATCACTAGCTAACATTATCCAGTCATTGCTCGTGGCGGCAAGCCGATTGTTATCTGCAACTCGGATGACGTCGAGTTCAAGGCCGCCCAGGCTGAGAAGATCGAGATCCCCCAGACCGTCGACGTTCTGCAGGGCATCCTCAACGTCATCCCTCTGCAGCTGATTGCCTACTGGCTGGCTGTCCTTGAGGGCCTGAACGTTGACTTCCCTCGCAACCTGGCCAAGTCGGTGACGGTTGAGTAAGACCTGAGTCGGAAATAATAAACCGGAAACGAAAACTAAAGAGAGCGGCGGGATGATACCATATTATACTAAGGAGTTGGATTTTTACTGTTTTTGTTTGGAATATTTTCCACAGAACAAAGATTTAATTACATCAGGGAAGCCCAATTGTGGATAAACAAGAGGGCGAGACCGTTGGCTTATATAGCAAGCGTCTTTTGAAGGATTACGGAAGCAAAGTCAAGCGATGTAGAGATAAAGCGGTCTGGATATGACATGATTTTACTTTGTTTAGCTGGTAATCGGTTTTTTAACTTATTGTTCTTTATCTACCTCTTGGTCATCTATTGATTCATGTTCACGCACTCCACTGTCCATATTTGATCACAAAATATATCACTTCGCAGGGTATACTGTTAAACGCATTTTGTGATAAGAAACATTAATTCGGCTAGTTGTACATGACGTGTTTGGTTCTCCCATAATGCTAATGGCTCTCTGCATCGTAACATACTGCTCCTGGCTCCCCTCCCACTCGCCTTAGGCGTTCCTCCGTGGTGCTGTGCGAATCTAACCCAGACCGCTAAAGTATGTCAGGCCGTTTCTGCGAGGGGGGCTCTCAGATCTGATGGTGAGGCTGCTGGCACGACTATTGGAGTCGTTGGTATCCATGTTTTCAAAAGCATCAAGGCTACCGCTCCTGCCCCTGTCTCTCATTCTGTCTTCTTCAGTATCCTAAACCGTCTGAGTGCCGTAACCGCGGATGCGCTCTGCAAATGCCCAGCTCTGCCTCTCCAGCTTCTCGTCCGTCGACACCTCGACGCCGTCCTTGGTCACAATCGCAAGGCTGTATGTGTCCAAGCTGCGTGCATCGCGGTAGTACAGCACCTTCATGCATTCCTTGATGACCTCAATGGCCTGTTCCTGCGTCAGCTCTGCTGCCTGCTCCTCCGTCTCGGCCACCCGCCGCATAATGGGCTGTGCCAGCGCCGCGCCGTAGCCCGTGGCCAGGCTAGGTGCTGCGTAGGTGGTGCCGCGCAGGTCCACGCACGCCAAAAACACGTCGTCGTTGTTGTCGAAGCCGGCCACCAGGACCTGGTTCCACAGAGGGTCGAACTTGTTGCGGCGGCCGTAGAACAGCTTGCCGAGGTAGGTGTGGAGGTTGGCGGCGTTGAGGCCGTTGTTCTTCTGCTGCTCCTGGTCGTCGTCTTCTGCGGACTCGACCTGCTCGTCGCCCTCGTGGCTGTACGACTCCTGGATCTCCAGGTTGTTGAGGTGCCGGTCGAGGAACTGCATGTCGGAAACATCGCCGCTGAAGCCGACGACGGCCTGCTTGCCGAATTTGCGGAGGCGGAGGGTGTCCGTGAAACGGGCGAGAGAGCCATACGAGGCCAGGTTGTCGGCTGCCATGACAACACCGCCCTTGAACTTGAGGGCAATGACAGATGTGCCGGTGACGATGGGTGCTTGTGTTGCCTGCTTAGGGCCGTTGCTGGTCAGGTAGGAGGCATCGTAGGCGCCGTAAACATCATCGCGGGGCTGTCAGAGAAGGAAAGTAGAATGTCAGTACTGGCAATGCTCAATGAGGCTCAAATCGATGGGGAAGGCTTATCGACATACACGACCCCAAGCTTGCGGTGTGTGATCCATAGTGTGCTTGTTTGGAGGGGAATTGGAGGAGGTGGAGGGGTGGCTGAATCGAAGATGCGAGAGATAAGAGGTGTTGTGTGGATGTGCGATGCAATAGATGAGTCGTGTTGTCAAAATTGGGTTGCTGGGTTCGTGATGGTTGGATTGTCGTTTCAAAGCTGCACGCTCTCAGGCAGGTACGGATTGGATGGCGTAGCTCACTGCCACAGCTTCGCGTCCCAGCTGTTGCCTCTTAGGAGGTGTTTTCTGCCTGAGGCAGGAAATAGTGGTGGTAGCTTCAAGGCTGGTGCTATGTTTGGCAGATTGCTTATGTAATAGTCACGTGAGGACCGTTGTCACGTCTTTTCAGAACCGCGACTCTCGCTCACTACACTTCATGACTTACACGCCTTGTCAAGCATTGCAGTTTATGTAAAATTGTCCAAATTTTGGCCAAAATGGCTGGTCTCGTTGGGTATGACAGCAGCGACGATGAGAGTGACGGTCGCGAACTGCCGCAAGTCCAGACACCGGTATGTATTTACAAGCCTCCATACAAAGCCCATAACGTTATCTCGTTGCGTGCGCGTCAATATATCTAACTTTGTGTTTACGTTGCAGCCGAAAGGCAAGGAAGCTGCCCGGAGTGCCCTAAATGGGGCAGAAACTGCAAGAGGTAAGTTGCGTTGTTTTTGTCTGTCTTTGGAGAGCATTGCATAGAGCTAACGAGCCTCAGACGAAGAAAAGCCACGACCAACAGTGGTGGAGAGCGAGGACCGGACAGAGACGCCCACAGATCGTCCGAGGATAGAGGATCCAGTACCTGCAGCTGCCGACAGCAGGCCAGCAGCCTCCGAGTCAACAACAGAATCGGCACAGGAGCCAGCAGAAGGTCCGGCTCTAGGGCCGGCTCTTGGACCAGTTCCGGGCCCAGCACCTGCAGGCGATATTTTCGGCCCGAGCCGGCCACCAGCGGATAGCACTGCGGCAGCATTCGAAGACGACGATGAAATAGACGGCTACAGCGCGAATGGCAACCCAAATGAGCCACCGCTATCGCCCTATTCGGCTGAGCGAGCGGCCGTCCGCCAGTTGACGATGCCCAGTGTGCCCGATTTTGATATTCCAGGCAGCCCGGACCCCGACGCCGCGGCAACCTCAGCAGCAGCTCTGGCAACGCTCAACAAGAAGTTTGCCACGTTCCTCGAACTGAAGCAAAAGAAAGACACGCATTTCAACGCACGGCTGGCCCAGTCGGACGCCATGAAGAATCCAGCGCTTATGGACAAGCTGATGGCGTTTGTGGGCATGCCGGCCAACGCGTGGGGAGGAAGTGATCTTGACGCTGCAGATGAAGAAGGCGGAGGCAGCAGCAGCCTCAAGGGCAAGCAGAAGGCGGACAAACCGGTGGACACGGCCCTGGTCTCTGCCCAGTATGCCACAACACTTCCACACGACCTGTGGGATCCGGCGGCGTTTCCCCCAGAGGCATACCGGAGATCATTGCGCCGTCTACAAGAAGAAGCGGCAAAGCAACGGGCCCGAGCTCCTGGCGAGCGAGTGGAGTTTGTATCATCTGCCGCATCCACGTCATCGACACCCGGGATCGGTGTTGGAGGTCATGATGGGAGCGAAAAGACCAGTCGTTCTGGAACACCAGCAACAGGGAAGCGCAAATCGAGATTTGACTGAGACTTTCACACAAAGCGAACATTCATGAGTTTTTGGAGTCACGGAAAAAACGGTGGTTTTATCTTGGTTTTTTAGTTCATTTTAACATGGCGATTGCTTTTATTTATTTCTACAATATATCAGACCGAGATTTCACGAAGTTTTAAAGTGATGACATGCTTTCTAACAGCCATGCTTACTTCACTGTGTCCTGTGTGCTTTTGGTGACCACAAGGTAAGCACGTCGTAAGTCTTGGCATAATCCCTTTTCAATAATTACACCGCCATCACTTGCCACCCACAAGATGTGATGTGCAGATGGGTTCAATACAGCGAATGGTAGGATTCTCCGGCAGCGGAGAACTTCACCTTTCTGGGAAGGCATGTCTGGCCCACTTTTCTCACCTTGTGGCCATGATTTTGTTACTAACAGGTAGAGCAGACGCTGTCTGAATTTGTCCGGAAGAAAAAATGGAACATACAGGGAGATCACGGGCATTTTCATCCATCAATTGTGCTTGTGGAAGATAAACATTGGGGGCGGAATAAATTGCTGAAATGGAAGAGTGGGTGGCTTTTTTTAAGGGCACATTGGCGTCACCAGACTTTTGGTACTCGGCCACTGTGCTATTTCCACACCGGAGAATTTTACTGTATTCGGAGCACGTTCTGGAGTGGGATCGAACATGATTTCAAGGACGGCAAGAACGATGGAGGGCACACCGTCAAGAACACGATAAAACGTAAATAATGAGGAGTCAGAAACGAATTGGGAAAGAACAATGAGATGTGAAATTGAAAATGAAGGGCAGGTACGAAATTAAAAATGAAAGAGCGGCAAACCGACTGTGAGAATCCCGACACAGAAAGAGCTCTGGCCGACAACCACGTTTCGGACAAATTGCTGCCGAGAAGGCAGGTCGACGCGGCATCTTCAGGCGGGAAGGCGGATGACAAAGGCGGAAGAGGACGAGAGTGGGCTTCAGTGGATTTTCTGGGCCCATTCTCAAGCTTCATCCCCCCAATCGCACTCATGGCATTCCCCGCAAAAGCAGGCGAAGTAAGCCAAGTGCCCCCAAATGCACCAATGGACCAGTCTCTTTTTGTTGTGCAATGCGATCATCGGCAATATGTCTCCAAGAGAAACGAAAACTATGTAGAATTCCTGGTCGGCCATTGCACCGTCTCCAGTTCCTGGGTCTTAGTTTAGCGGGCGGAGGTGCTGTCGGTTCGGTCTGCATTTCGTTCCTGCCGTCCTCTTTCGTCTTTCTCGTCATAATCTATTTTTTTTCTTCTGTGCTTCTCCTTTGCCCCTTCTCTATTCGCGTCTCGCTCTGCTCATTCCGTTTTCGTGCTGTCTCCTTTTCGTATCGTGGTCGTTCCTTCCTGGCCCTTTTATCTTTCGCCCTCACAATCGCCCTTTCTTAAACAGTAACAGCTTCGATTTCCACGAATCTCGTTGCACACATTTCCCCCCGTTTTCCTGCCTCTCTTTCGCTCTCTTCCTCTCACTCTCTTTCTTTCGTCTCCGACCTCTGTGATCGCTTCACCGTCCAATTTTGGAAACACACGACCCTGTTCATCCGGCATGGCTAAGATTTACGACGCCGAGGAAGGTGAGCTTCTGTAAACGGTCTGTTGGTTCCGAGATCTAGGAACGACAGCCTCGTCTACTTCCCCAGATTTCCCAGCCTCGCACAGATTGCTAACGTGTAAAATCTCTGCTCAGTGGCCAAGCACACGTCTGCGGACAGCTGCTGGGTCATCCTCTATGGCAATGTGTACGACGTGACCGAGTTTCTGCCATCGCACCCCGGTGGCTCACGCATTATTCTGCAGCTGGCCGGCAAGGACTGCACGGAAGATTTCGACCCTATCCACCCGCCCGGTACGCTGGACGAGCTGAGCCCCGATGCTCTGCTCGGCAAGGTCGACGAGGCGAGCCTGAAGCGGCTCGAGGAGAAGGCCGCAGCGGCGGCAGCACAGAGCTCTGGCGGCAGCAGCTCAAGCAGTAGCGGCGGTGGCAGTGGTGGCGGTGATGACAACAGCAACAAGAAGTTCGAGGCACCGCCAATGGAGTTCCTGCTCAACATGGACGAGATCGAGGCGGTGGCCACAAAGCTCGTGCCCAAGAAGGCGTGGTCCTACTACTACTCGGCCGGCGACGACCTCATGTCCAAGAAGCTTAACAACACCGTCTTCCGCCAGATCCTGCTGCGGCCGCGCGTCTTTGTCGACTGCACCTCGTGCGACATCTCGACTACCCTGCTCGGCCACAAGGTCGGCCTGCCCCTCTACGTCTCCCCCGCCGCCATGGCACGTCTTGCGCACCCGGATGGCGAGGCCGGCATTGCCAAGGGCATCAGCAGCTTCGGCGGTATGCAGATCGTGTCGCACAACGCCAGTATGACCATTGAGCAGATCGTGGCGGACGCCGTCGAGGGTCAGATCTTTGGCTGGCAGATTTACGTTCAGAACGACCGCAAGAAGAGCGAGGCCATGCTGAAGCGCGTGCAGAAGCTCGACAAATTCTACAAGTTTATCGTTCTGACGCTCGATGCGCCCGTGCCGGGTAAGCGCGAGGACGACGAGCGCCAGCAGTTTGGCTCGGCCGCCAGCTTTGCCGCAGCGAACCAGGACGCCTCTGCAGGCAAGCCGGGCGGCGGTGGTATCGGCCAGCAGATGTTCTGGGGCACAGCAGCCGACCTGACATGGCACACGACCTTGCCGTGGCTGGCCAAGAACACCACCCTGCCGATCGTGCTCAAGGGTATCCAGACGCACGAGGACGCCTTCCTAGCGGCACAATATGCCGCTCAGTACCCGGGCACCGTCAAGGCCATCATCCTGTCGAACCACGGTGGCCGAGCCCTCGACACGGCCCCGCCAGCAATGCACACGCTGCTCGAGATCCGCAAATACTGCCCCGAGGTCTTTGACCACATCGAGGTGTGGATTGACGGTGGTGTCAAGCGCGGCACGGACGTCGTCAAGGCACTCTGCCTGGGTGCCAAGGCCGTCGGTGTCGGCCGGGCGGCGCTGTGGGCTCTCGGTGCCGGTGGCTGGCGCGGTGTTGAGCGGACCTTCCAGAGTATGTCTTCCTGCGTAGAAACCTGGGCTTCTCGTCCCTCTTTGGCATTCCTTATCCAGTCTCCTCTGTTGGCCACTTACTAATATCCTTTTTTCTCTTGTATAGTTTTCAACGACGAGATTGCGACATGCATGAAGCTCCTCGGAGCCAAGACAGTCAGCGACCTGAACCCACGACTGGTGAGTGCAGTGCCTCGTTGATGATGCAGACGACCTCGTCGATCCAAGGTTTGCCTAGGCGGCCACACGTAAACGATGAGCTGACCCTTATGTTTTCTTCCTCTCTTCAACAGGTCAACACGCGTGCACTCGAACGGGACATCTTCGATGGTGGCTCGGGACTCGGAGAGATGATGATTCCTGTCAAGGCAAAGATCTAGACGATGCTGTGAATGCGCGGCTAACCTCGGCCGGTATATACTTCGGTTTAACGCAGCTGGCCGCTTCCGTTTGATGGCCGAAACGGCACAACAGTCTTCCAGGATATCAAAGTTAACCAGATATCGCCAGGTTGATGATGCCCAGACATGACCGACCGCTACTATCGGCAGAGACGGCTTGAGGGGCCCACGACAATTGGCTGCCCTCACTCAGCCATGATGAAATCGAAAAGGGGCGATGGTCGAGAAAGAAGCAGGGCCGAGCAAAAAGCGACTTCAGTCAGTTGGTTTCGCCCGGCGCTTCTTTGGCGTGTTTATTTTTTTCTTGTTTAGATCTATTTTGGAAAGGACACTGGATATCGTCAATGTTGGTTCTTCTTTGTTATCTTCAGTTCCTTGTTGTATTTCTTACATCTTGCATATTGCGTCTTTGCATCTGCATGTGCGTCTGCAGGGATTGATTTTTTGTTCCATCGGATTTTCTTTTTCATCTTTATCCTTTGCTATTGACAAGTTTTATTTCTATCTTTATCTTGCTCCTTCGGCTCCTGTCTGCGCTGGCATCGCCATCTGGCCCCAATCGCATCCCTATCTTGAGCAAGGATCCCGTGCTATTGTTTCAGCCTCTTCGTGTCGTCCGCTTTTTGGCTTGTGGGTTACGACATGCGTTTTGCATTTTGCATTTTGCGTCTACCCTTTGAATCCCTTGTCTTTCCTTGTGATCGTGGTCCTTACTCGGTCATTCTCGGCCAATGCCGATTGGTGCCGCCTCTAGTAGCTGCTGGCCCGTTGAAGTCGACGTCGATTGCCCGTGCATGTAGTAATCATCACGGCCTTGAACGTCTCGGATTGTCAACCACCCAGCTAACGTCTCAGCTTGGTTCTGCGCAGTGCCTCATATTTGTATGCCGTACCTTGACTTCGAATCTGCCTCGAACTTCTGGAATAGGAAGTCTTCCGGATTCAACATGGTTCCAGGCCTGTCGACAAGATCCGTCCTCTGGATATTGTTCTGTAAAACGGCCGAGTGCGACGTCTCAGGGCCGCCCTGTGAGATATTGTGAGACGTCTGGCGGCAGTCCTGGGTACACGACCGCCTTACACAGTAATTACAGCATTTTACAGTTTTTTACAGCACTCTTGCTTCACCAGCTTCTCGGAATCGGCGCATCGTGCTCATCGAAATCATGGGCTTACGGTGACAGGCCTTCAATCCCCTGGACTTGGTCCTCCGAAGCCAGGCGAGCCAGGACCAGCCGTGGCCTTTGGAAGGATTCGCAGAGGCCCGTCTTACCCCTGCCGTGAGGGACCACACACTTCGAGATTCCATGCAAGGGCCTCACTATCAGCAGCAAGTGGCTGCAAAACTGCAGGCCTGTTGAGCATCTTCAACGTCTGAGAGACTGAGGGTCACATCGGCCAGAAGCCTGGGCTGGAAGACTGGTCCGGGATGCACCCAGGATTCGCCTAGGATAGTGAGAATTGCAGGCCCGATTGCTGGGCCCATGGTCAATCAGAATTAAAAACCGCAGATAAAGGGGCAGATACGGATTATGACGTTGAAAATGCGACATTCAAACATCGTCTCACGCACAGCAAAACGTGCAGATTGGCATGTGCTTCTTGCTTTTTACAGGGGCCCTAGTCATCTTCTGGCGATGTTTTTCTTGTGCATCTTCCTCAAATCCTGCCGCCGGTCGTCAGACTGCAACACCAAACATCTCACAGCGCCTGCTGGGCGACTTTGGCTTCACACGCTTGATGTCGAGGAGGGACGGCATATGCCGTGGGTGTCGCGGATATGGGTGTTATCGATGACAATGGGGATATCCGCACCTACACGGATTCTTTCGGCGTCCGAAGGTTCTGATAAAGCCGTTAGATATCAAGATATCCAGGGCTTGGAAGTCGTAGCCAATATTTCGAGATATCGCCTTGTCGAAGCATATGATATATCTGCCACTCTCGCCTCTCCAAAATGCCAGATGCCTTGTCCTTAAGGCGACATGTGGATGAGTTGGATGTGACGGCGCACTGTGCCCTGTGTCTCCCTTCGCCTGATCAGAGAAATGGCACCATATTAAGGCGAATTAACAACGACGGTGTTCTCGATACTTGTCACTTGGTTTCTGGCAAGAGGCCGTTGTCTGTTTCTCCATCATTCCGTGCCATCCGAAAGCAGACAGCTTCAAGAAGCTACCCCAATAACTGGATTCATATCGAGGGGTGAAGAGGCGAGTGTAGAAAAATACTCCAAAAATTGACACTCGTACAAAGTACCTCGAAAGAAAGAAAAAAATCCAAATTTCTCCGCCGTTGAAAAATTAACCTTTCGAGCCTCACAACTCTCGTCAAAGCTCTCGGTATTTTGTTCGGTCAACGTTGACCCGTCCTTTTTTTATGGGAATTTCTAAGGGCCTAGAGGGCCCCGGCATGCCCCATAATGTGGGCGGAAGGCGAAAAAGTTCGTGCATCAAGTGCAGTAAAATAGGTGATATACAGCAAAACCTCCCGTAGATTCCGTCTTCGTTCACCAAATAGCGGAAGGCATGTATCTATCGAAAGGAAAAGAGCATTCACGAGCTGTTCGCGGCACTGCTTTCTGCGATGCTAGCGTTTTCGGAGCGATCTTATCTTACACACGCACCAAAATGAACGACACAGAGATTAATACGCGCACTCGTGCATCTCTTGTCAATATGGTCATACCCCACCAGATGACCTCCTCTCCAGCCAATGAGAGTCGAGTAATTGGAGTTGCCCAAACAAAGTCGAAACCCCAAATCTCCGATCCTAGATTGCGCTGTGGCGAGTCCCTCCAGTGCTGGACTCTCACTGGCTGCCCGCTAAAATCCAGGCCTCCAGGCCCTCAACGCCCGAACTCCCCAGAAATCAACAAGAGCCAGTGGCGGACGGCGCAGTTGTTTCCTCCCTCCCGTCAATTCATTCGCCCTGTCGACATGCTGGACTCGCATTTTCCCCGGAAAGGACAGTCAAAAGTCAAGTCAAGTCACTTGGTCGTATGGGGAATTAAAGCCCGCGTCGTCCGACCTGAAAGTCGGACTCGAGACGGACGAGATCTTGTTGAATTTTGGGTACCGAGTATGTCGTACAGGAAGGTATGGTCGAGTCACGGGTACTTGCTGGATCGAGACAAAGGACGTTGGCGGCCGCAGATGGAAAGAACCTAGCACCTACCCAAGACATCACTGAGACATGCGTACTCACCATAGGTCGCATGCTCTTGTCTCTCCTTCTGCTTTCAATCTTTCAATCAGCTCTCTTCGCACTCACTCTCTCCACCCCCCACAGAGGCCAAAAAGTGCCATTCGGCGCTTCTTATTTGCCACTCGGCCGCCAAGGAAGCAGGTCCTGATTTCTTTCTTTCTTTTTTCTTTCTTTTTTCTCTATCGCGTTTTTGGGTCTGGTCGTTTTGTTCTGTTTGTCTCTCACTGTGGCTGTTTTCGACCTCGTACTCCGGATTGTCTCGCCTGCTCTTTCCTATTTGCTTTTTTCTTCTTTTTGTCTTCTTTGTTGTAACCGTCCCGCCTTCCCCAAGTCTAGCTGCCGGCAACAGCAATTAACGACAGTCGCGATGGTCTATCGAGCTGAAATTTTCTGTCGCTGCGGTTTCTTCAAGAGCCAACAACGAAAGAAGGAAATAACAACCCAGGGAGGCGGGAGGCGAACAAGGCGGAAAGGAAGAGGAAAGGCCAGGCGAAAAAAAAAAAAAACATCTCGTAAATCGTATGCTTGTTGGGTTGGCTTGCCCTTGGGGGCCGTCGTACTCCGTATTGTGGCTTTTGTTTCCTTTTTTTCTTTCCCTTCGTGCATTCCCATTGTCTTCATTTTCTCTTGTCAGTGGCTGCTACGTTCCTTTTCAACGGCGAACGCCGTTGGTCGCGCTGCACGTCGACGGCGTGGCTGCAGGGCGGTGAAGCGCAACTCTTCTGAGAAAAGGGTTGTGTTGTCGCCGAGAAACTTGGCAATATTACAGTAAGCCTATTGTGACGTTGGAAAAAAGAAAGGGTGCAATTATGATGCAGGCACTTGTGTGCGGACACTGAAAGCATGTTCTGCACAGTGGTGAGGGGAAGGGGGTCCACAATTTTTACTTCCGAATTGGGACCTGGCTTGCGGGTGCTGCATTTCTGGCACGTGAAAGTCGACCACATCGCATCGTCTCTGTGAAGCAGCAAAGCATATCGACCACAACCATCGAGTTGTAAAGGTACAAAAAATGGCGGATCTAACAGAGACGATGGATTGCATCTTTCAATTGACGTCTTGGCCTTTGCTCCGGATTTTCACTCCGGATTCCTCCATGTTTTGTTCCTCCGGATTTTCGTCAGCTCCATATTCCCCCATTCTCATTCTCCAGTTTCCTCGGCTTTCCGCACCCCGCGGGGGAGAGATGATCAGAAATATAGAAATATAAAAATATAATTGGACAAAATAAACTGGGAACACCGAGGGCGACCAACTTGTTAGTATGGGGAAAACGAACGATTTTCTCAATATGATACCAAGGAACAGGGCTTCGCGGCCGGTGACGGGCCCCATGGCTTGCGAGGGCAGGAACCGTCTTGCCTTTCGTCTCGGCAAAGGAACCGCCCACATGCGTGCCACCATCATTACTGTGTTTGTCTTGTGCATCGAGACCTCGACGGAGCAACTCTGGGGTAGAGAATGTGAGACGCGAGATTGGTAAATCAATAATGAGAGAATAGGGAAAGGCGCAGGTCAGGAACCGGAGGTGGAATTGCGGAGAGTGGGGCCAGGAAATGCAGAGCAGAAAGACATCGATTTTGACATGTGAGCCCGGACAATGCGCCTATTGCGTCGTCAATATGACAGAAAAAGATGGCACGGTCAGTGGAGAAACGGCCCAGCAGCACCACCGCCACGAAAGCACAGGCGCCCAGCCGCCCAGACGCCCAGAGTGCTCTGGAATTGGAACCCCATGTTCCCTCATCTGATGCCCATTGAGAACCCAATTCCCCTCTTCATGCTGTCTTGAGGCAGCCTCTTCCCGTCGTGATATTTTCATATTTCTCCGTATTTTCCTTGACCTTGCAATCTGTGCCTTGCACTACGACATTCTTGGACAGCGAGACGCCCTTTTTGCCCTTCTTTCCCCTCACCGCAGGGTCTTTTCCCGCATCGTAGGGTCGGATTACTATTTCTCGCGATACAGCCTTCACAAGCTGCCTCGGACATCGAGCCCAGTCCAAAATGAGGGGAAATGGGGCAACAGGAAAGGGGGAAAGTGTATTTTCTCTATTATCTATCTTGGCTCGTGTTTGTGTCTGTGTGCACTTCCTTCAAAGTTGGCTGCATCTTCAACTTTTTCGAGGATTTTCGTCTGGACTATTCTTGGTGACCGGGCATTTGCTTCCCGGCTTTTGGCTTGCAGGAAGTAGCACCACAGAACCAGCAAACTGGTGGACTGGCTGGGAGAGCTGTTGGCGTCCTTTTGTGTCTCTTTGGGCACTAGGCCATCGGCTAGCGTGCAGTAGGGTGTCTTTGGGAAGGAGGGGAGGGATGGCACGGGAAGAGAAAAAGGTGAAGGGCAAGAGCCAGCACGATGGCGGAGGATTTTTATTGTGCCTTTTTTGGTCTTCTGGTCTCTTGTCTCTAATACAGCAAAACAGCAAATGCACATGCGACCACTTTGCACCTCGACAATTACACTCTTCTTCACCTGGCGCAACCTAAATTTTAGAACTAGAGGACGGCCGCGCTACTGCAGGCCGACTTTGTGACTTTGGACCAAGGTACCATCCTTTCCCTCCTGACTCTTTCTCTCCTTGCCTTTTTCCTTCTGGGCCTCTGGGCCTCTTGTCACCACACCCCTCCACACCCTTGTTCTGAACTGGGAAGGAGCCTTTGGCCTCCAATCTCAATCCTGTCAGTTTTTACTTCTGGTGTTACTGGTGCTCAACTCGCCTCCTTCTTTTCTCTTTCTCTCCTTTCCAGGTCCCGCCTGGCGCCGCTCCTTTTGCGGGTCAGTGCTGTCGATCACCCTCTTTTTCTGAGTTTTCTTACTTTTCTGCCCTCTCACAGGCCTCGCCAGTTGTACAGGCTCAACAGGGTTACCCAATGGCCCCTGTTGCGGTTGTCAGAGAAAGAGGAAAAAAGAGAAGGAAAAAAACAAATAGTGATTGTCAAGGAGATTGAACGGGCAGAGACCAAAAGATAACACGAGCAAGAACAAACTGCCGGTCACGGACGTTGCTAGGACCTTTGCTGTACGTCGTAGACTTTTACGGAGTACTCCCTTTGCCTCCTGCGATCAACGTTTTAACATCGTGAAACATAGGAGAAGCTCTTGACGGCCCGTGATTGCACGATAATGTTTTGTTATTGAGAAAAAAGTCCGCCGAAAACATGCGCAACGTGGATCAACGAAAATGTCATTGTGCACAGGCAATACAGTGCTACGGGTACTTCCCCAAAAAGGAGCACAAAACGGGCCCCCCAAAAGGAAGGAGCCCATTGTCAGCATCAGAATCTTCACATCTCCATCGCAGTTGTGCATACGAAGTCCACAACGGGTGGCGGCCGTCTGCGCGAAGAAGAGGGAAGAGCGGGGCCCGTTGGTGTGGATATAGCTAAGCCTGTGGCGTGTTTTTGTGGGATAGGGGCGACGGGACTCCGCATTGCGGCGTCGCTGCTCACTGTCCGCTGTCTTTGCCCACCGAAGACAGAAAAGTACCAAATCAAATCCAATGGCAGAATGGCAGTCTCCAGTCTCCAATGGTCCTTGTCCAAGTCAGAATCTTCGGACGAGTTTTACCTTTTTAGCCCGTGAAGCATAAAGCGCCACAACAGAAGAAGCAATAAGCCTATTGCCCAGACTTCTGGGCCTCTTGTAACTGGGGCATTGGAGCATTCACGACTGTTTTGTGGAACACTGTGACTTTTGCCCTGCTCGAAATCGCACGACGGCACAATAACTGAAAGGCGAGTACATGTACTCCATACGAAAGGTCCCCTTTTTGAATCTAAAATTTTCTTTTTTTTTCTCCCCTTCTGTTTCATTTGTTTCGCTCGTTTCTTTGCAGCGTCTTCTCCATACTTTTTTTTGTATACTCCGTAGTGCATCGTCTCGTCTGCCGTTCCCCGTCTCAGTGGTCTCCCGCCTAGCAGGCCCTTTTTGTTGTCCGTTCGTTCTTTCCTCTGACCTAGTGCCAGATCCGGAAGTAGGCCCGGCAGACCAACAGGGACCCCCTTCGAGACCGTTCAGTTGATCTCGCCAGCTATGTTGGCAGTTGTCGGCAGGCGCGATGGGAAGGTTTTACTGAAGATGGCGAGTGAAAGAACAAGCGCAGGCCCATTGCTCAAGATTCCAATTCATGCATGCTTTCGTAGGTGGCTTGTTCCGGTCTGTGCTGTGGTCCGAGTCGTTCGCCATCCTGACTTGTTAGCTGTTCTTTATGTAGCTTGTCCGCATTTCGTCTCGTCGATTTTTTATTTGCTTTCGCCCACTGTCCCTATCTGCAATTTGGCTACCGCTTGGTGAGATGCTTGGCCCGTTGCAACCTGACACCCCCTTCTTGCCTTGCTTTTGTCCTTCCCGTCCCCCTGGCTGCCTTTTTGGCGTATTCCTCTCCCCTATTCGCCGCAGCCCAGGTAAGTCGCTCCTCCCGTTTTGCCTTCACGGTGTGCCCTTGTTTCCTTCCTCTCCTGCCATCCTGCTCCAGTACGAGATGAGTACGAGTTTGCGTGCGCCGATGTGCGCCAGCGCCTTCCAAGAGCACCTTCCAAGAGTGTCCCGGATGTAAAAGCCCAAATAGGGAGGCATGCACACATGTATCCTAGCTGTGAGCAGCTCAGAATAAAAAACAAACGGAGTAAGTCGTACGACATACATCGTACATGCACCGCAATACTTCAAACTGGACTGGCCGATCTCTCCAAGAACATGGCAAATAGCTGGAAACAAGCGCGAGCCATGCACACACGCACGCTCAAGGTGGACAGGGTCTTGGATTGACACATGAAGAAAACGAACAACAAGCGTGTCGAAACCATGGGGCAGGGCAAATTTGTCGTGAGGGGAAACACCACGCGTGCCCAGAAGCAAGGAGGACGCAATAAAAAGAAATAGAAGAAATGTGTCGCAAATCCGAAGAAAAGCTTGATCGTGGCGGGCTGTGCTGGGCAGCCCAAGGCCTAGACTGGGGGGTCCTGGGGTCTTGGCCTAGTTCGTTGTTTCGTTTTTGTCGCTCTTTTCGTTCTTTGCGTGCTTGTTCATTGTTTCCTGTTATTTTTGCTTCTGATTGTCCTCTTTCTCTCCCTTTCCGTCGTGGCTCGTTTGCTCTGTCCCCACGTACAATGGGGAGTATGCGGTGCCGATCGCTCTTGCGTCTTTGCGCGGAAGCAGCACCGCTCGCTCTTGCCTCCTTTTCTTGACATCTGCATACACAGCGCGATCACCGCTACGGCACCAATACCAAGTTCCTGACTCCTCCACTGCCTCTCACTCCGTCACGCCAGACATTTCCCATGTGTCTGTGGGAAGGTTGATGCCGGTCTTCTCCGTTTTGGGTCAGGACCGCCGTAAACTCATGGCAAATGTCTCTCTCTGGAGCCGGGACATGCTCCACCGCCAATCTTTTGCGCAAGTGTGTCAGTTACTCAGTGTATTTCGCAGAGTATTTCTCATCGCAAAGAGTCCATCGTGGTTCGTCGTTTTTGCTCGTGCCATTTCCTCGTGCCTGCGCGCTCTTGCCTCCTCGCCTCCCAAGCCGTATTTTCCGTCCGTCCCTGTCAGATGCATCGCGCGCTTAGAACCGTCTTTTTCTTCCTTTTCTGTTGGCTTTTAGCTGTTAGTTCGGCCTTCTTTTTGGCTCGCCCGCCGTGCACCTCCGCATTCTGCCTCTAGGCCGTTGCTTCCTTCCCAACTTCCCTTCACATCCGTCGTTCTTGCCTCCCCCCTCCTTGATCGCTGATCCCCACCCTCGCGCCTTCTCTCTCAAGAACTATTCCCTCTTTGGGTTCTTATACCGGACCCTCCCAGTTTCCCGCTGCTTCTCATTTCCCCATATCATACCTTACCCCGTAGCTTTTCCTCCTGTCTACTTTTTCTTTCTTCTTACTTTTCTTTTTTACTTTTCTTTTTCTTTTTCACACGCCTCTGTCCCCTCTACCCAATTTTCCTTGTGGTCTACTCAGGACGGGCAGATTCTTTTTTTAACCCACCTTGCTCCGTTTCTTCTTCTTCTTCTTCTTCTTCGTCTTCACTGCCCCGGATCTTGGATCTCTGTTTAATTTCCCTCCCCAGTCCCCTGTTTCTCTGTTTCCTATTTGGTCTCGACCCTTCCCACCCCAGTCTTCTAAATCTCACTCCCGTCTTCCTTCTCTGTTTCTTTTCTTTCTTTTTTCTTTTTAAGCTTCCAATCCGCCGGTCTTCAAACCCTTGTTTTCCTTTCGCACTCTCGCTTCCTCTCCTCTTTTCCTTCCTCACCAACTTCACCCGACAACAACATCACAACGTCAACATCTGCAACCATGTCGTCGTCGGAAGCTGCAGCCCAGATCTCGCACTCTCCCAAGGAGGAGGTCAGCGCCGAGCAGATCGAGCGCGGCCAGCCGCACACCAGCAAGAAGCATAAGTTCTTTGCCCATCTTCGCAAGTGGTGGTGGCTCTATGCCATCCTCGCCATCCTCGCCGTCGTCCTGGCGGTGATGCTCACCGTCTTCGTCGGTGTTCAGAACATTGCCCAGAGCAAGATCAACGCCGCCGTGCTCGATGTCACTGGCATTTCTTGCCGCAGCACCGAGTCCGACAACTTTGTCCTCGGCATCAACACCACGCTCAAGTCGGGCACCACCAAGGCCACCGTCGGTGCTTTCGAGGGCGTCATGTACCTCGAGGACGAGCCGAGCCACACCCCCTTCGTCACCATCCAGTTCCCCGAGACCCAGAACATGCCGTTCCAGACCGTCAACATCAGCCAGAAGGTCGCCATTCCCAATGTCGCTGCCCTGACCACCTTCAACGCCTGGCTGCTCAACAACGAGACCTTGCGCGTCACCGTCAAGGGCAGCCCCACCGTCCACGTCCCCGGCATCAGCAAGGGCTACGGCGTCGACTTCAAGAAGACCATCACCATGCCCGGCCTGAACGGCTTCGCCGGCCTCAGCGTCTCCAACAGCTCCATCAGCGCCTCCAACTTCAGCGATGGCACCAACTTCCACACCACGGCCACCATCCCCAACAAGTCCCTGGTCACCTTTGAGATTGTAAGTGAAGCGCGCCGGTTTCTGTTTTTTCTTTTTCCAAATTGTGGTGTGAAAATTCGCGGAATATGAATTTTCATGTTGGAATTATGAAAAATCGAAAAATCTCTGAAATTCATGAGATTTATGACATGACATGTACTTGAATTTCTCTGCATGTAAAATGAAATTGAATACTAACTAGCACTCCCAGGGCAACGTCACCTTCAACACCTACCTCAACGGCAGCCTGGTCGGCAGCTCGTACATTGACAACGTCATCCTGGCGCCCGGCGACAACACCTACGCTTTCCGCTCCACGATCGAGCAAGGCCCCATCCTCACTGCCGTTCAGACCGAGCCCTGGTGCGAGACCGGCGTTGTCCCCATGGATCTGTCCGGCAAGAGCGTCGTGAACAACGGCCAGCCGCTCCCCTACTTCGCTGATGCCCTCGCCACCCACAACACCACCGTCCAGCTTGATCTCGGCACCCCGCTCCGCAAGATCGGCCTCAACCCCAAGTGCCCCAGCAAGAGCTCTTAAAATTGCTTTGACGGCCTCGCCAATCTCACTCGTCAACGCTGTTAACGCTGTCAACGCTTGATTTTTTTCCAACGGATTTTTGGTTTTTTCTCTTTCGGGCCCAGGACGTGAAATGACGACAATCGCATCACAATCCGCTCACTCGTAGCGCACCACTCATCTCACGCTCTCGCTGTGGTCCCCGGCATCAATTCTTGTCGATTTTTGGCCAACTTCTGTCTGACTTTTTCGACGTTTGTTTTTCTATACACTTTTTATTACCCCTTACTTTTATACCACCCCCTTCAAGGAACGGCCTCGGATCAGTATCTCAATGACGCCAGCTAAGACGGGACTTGCTGGTAAAGGACTCCCTTAGCAGACCTTTCCGACTCGAAGGATATATCAACTATTCACTGCATCTCTCCAGCCCTTGGTCTATTGTTGTCCTTTTTTGATTATGGATCTTGGGTTGGGGTTTATACTGCTCGTTCATTATTCTTTCTGGAGTCATTTTTTTATATAATACTTTTTTTGGATTTCCGCACTCTCTTTACGTCTCTATTTACTGCTCTTTTTTGCAACTCACTTTATTTCTTTGGTCTTTTTTGCTTTTTACAACACCCAAGATGATACCTCGGGAACGGTGAATGGGATTTTTCTCCTTCCCTGGATACAAACAGTTGTTAATTGTTTGGTTATGATTGTGGTAGGAATTCGGGGCAACGATACGATAAAAAAATAGGGGCATACTCAATACCCCCAACCTTGAAAATAAAACGAATAAAAAAGTCAAATAAAAAATACAACAGCAAAACGATGCACAAGTGAAGCGAATTGACCAAGAAATGTCAAAATGTCAAATGCCAAACTTGCATGTGAACAGTGAGGGGAAACGGCTATCGCGGGTCTCACGGAGATGTTGCACTCAACAAAAATGCCCTCAATGCTTTGTGTGGTTGAGGTGGCGGAGCGTAAAGTGGCACATCAGTGAAGGATTTTTTTATCGGCGTCTCCCATGGTCCTGAAAAGGAGGGGGGCGTGGAATCAATACGAGTTTTCCTACTACAGACAAAGGATCTTGACTTTTCATGTGAAAATTGGAGAAACTTGGAAAAGAGGAGGGAGGTGTGGTGGTGAAAATTGTGAAAGAAAAGGTATGGCTGCCAGGAGGAAAAAAGGCTGCAGAAATATCTCAGAATCAGAATTACACAAGTATAATTTTGTGCCGACATTTACCCCGACGAACCGGGTTTAACATGTCACGGTCAATATACAGATAATAAAAAATCATAAAACGTTGTATTATTTCGTTGTGAAACAGAATAACAGACACGGGATATACCATCGTGAAATATCAAGCCGTGTTTTCATCCCATTCATTTGCAAAAGGGGTAACCAGTAGATCTACGGTATGCACAGATTGATGGTATCCACAATTAATAATATCTAATTGAATTGAAAGGCCTATCTGTGTTTACACATTTTGAGATTGCGTATGGAATTTGTTTAGGTGATGACGATGGAGTGATATTGAGTGATGGAGTACCATATATAAAGGGACTCGACAGAAGAGTATAATGGATGAAAATAAACATTAATGTGAATCGTAAAAACTATCCACTGTAAAATGATATTGTTTATTATGTCAATGTTCTGTAGATAAAAGACAACAAAGGATATTGTTTTTCTCGTATTTGATAAAAATCATCTTTTTTTTTTAAAAAAAAAAAGGAAAAAATAAACCTACCAGGAACCGAATAAAATCATTAATGAAATGAATCGACTCACCATGCCAGTTTAGATCCAATCAACATACCACTGGCCTTCTCTTGTCTGCCTGACATCACAATCGCGGAAGCATGCTTTTCACATTTGATCTCAAGATACAGAGAAGACAATAAAGGCACAACGTAACCAAGGTACTGGTGTGCTGTTTTCATTCGCAGCAAGAAACAAAGAAACAAAAAAAGAAGCAGCCGTAAAGTTGAAACGACGTTTTCCCCAACAACCAATTACATATAAAAAATGACGTGAAAACTCCCATCCCCCTTTCATCTATCGAGAAAACCCTCTTTCTAGAGGGACCCATTTAAGATTTTTGTTGCTGTTCCAGGGCGTGTAATCTGTGTTACGCTTTACTCCTCGTCCTCCTCTTCCTCAGCGTCTGCTGCCGGCTCCTCCTCGGCGCCGTTTGTGTCGGCTGTCGCAGCGGCCGCCAGGGTCGCCGGGTCGGCAGAGCCGCCCTCCTTCTCGAGCTTCAGCCACTCGTCCCACTCGGGGAACAGTTCGTCGTCCTCGCCGGGCACGGCAATCATCTTGGCGACGCGGCCCTTCTTGGACTTCTCGAGGCTCTGCTTCCAGTCGGCGACGACGGCCGGTGCAGCGCTGGGCTTGTAGGTCTGGGCGAAGAAGGCGGCCTCGGTCAGGCGGCCAGTCTTGGTGAGGGCGTCAATGCAGCCATCAACGTCGCCGAGCAGCCAGCGGCAGTTGAAGGCGACATTGTAGGCGCCGGCCTCCACAGCCAGCTTGTCGAGGTCCTCAAGGCCCTTGCGGTTGCCAGTGGAGCTGTGAAGCAGCAGGAGAGAGCCCAGGTCCTTGGAGTGCGTAAACGACTCGGTGGCCAGGTTCACATCCCATGCTGTCAGTGCCGCGTCTATATTTTGTGAGCATAACGTCAGTACCGCGGCAGAAAAGGCAGAAACGACCGAAAAGGCCGACGATTACAAAAATGGGGTGATTTCGGCGTAATTGGACGTCGCAAAAAGAGGCCCAGATCGGCAAAGCAAGCAAGGGGGGATCGCAACTTACCACCAACGGACTTCCACTTGTGCTCGACATCGGCAACTCTTGCAAGCTCAAGCGCAATATCAAGGCGGTTGAGCGACAGGGCCAGGTCGAACTTGTGGTCCGGATCCGTGGCGACCTCCAGGGCCAGATCCTTTAGGCCCTGGCCCTCGAGGAATCGGGCCACCTTGTTTAGCTGACTGTCCTCGATTGTTGGCTATACACACGTGTTGTTAGTATGGGTTGCGTTACTAATATCCCTTGCCCCCCCGAAGCTACCCCGAGGGGAAAACATATCAAGCCAAATCTTAGATCTGGGGAAAGCAGTCTGTCGTTTGCGGAGCAGCTAAGCTGCCATCCAAGGTGCGGTTTCGGATGATTGGGGAAAGCAGCAAAACAGGGAAATGTGACCAAGAAAAATTAGAACATTACGTACCAGCAGCTCAGCAGCAGCATCCAGATCGCCGCGGAGAACGAACGTCTCGTACTCTAGTAGGCTCACGGACAGCGCAAACGACGTCACGTTGAGATCCTTGTCGGCAAGGTAGATTCTGGAGTCTCTCTGGATGTAACCAAGGATGTACATGGGCGCATCGGTGTGCGAGATCTGGGAGAGGCGAAATGTTAGCATTGTCTTTCGGATGCCCGGGAATAAAACGATTGCCATTAGGAGGTCGATGGACAACACTTTCCAAGGCACATGGGGGCACAGTAACTTACGGTATAGGTCTGGTCGCCAACAAGGTAGTTGACGCGGTTGGTGTTGTTTGTGTAGACGAAGCAGTCGCCGACCCACTTGCCGGTGCGGACGGTCTCGTTGATGTCGGTGATGACTTCAAAAGCGGCCTCGACACCGTCGTCGTCGATCTCGCCGGCATTGGCCGCCGCAACGTAGTTCTCGCGCGAGAAGCGCAGGACGTAGTAAGTGTCCTCACAGGCCAAGCAAACGAGCTCGCCGCTGTCGGACCAGTACACCTCACGGGGTTCGACCTCGATGCGGCGCACGAGGCTGCCGGTCTGCCAGTCGAAGAAGGACACGCCGCCAGCGCCGCGCACACCGAGCAGGACACCGCCGTGGAGGCCGTCGGCCTGGAAGCCAACGTCGAGGCCGCCCGACTTCTCGACAAAGTTCTTGTAAATCTTGACGGACGTGGGCGACTCGCGGACGGCGTAGTCATTGCTGTTGTCTTTGCTGGCCCAGACAAAGTCCAGGGCGCTGCCGAAGCCCTTTTGCCGCCACGCCAGTGCGGTGTAGATAATGTATTCGCCGTCGCCAGAGACGGCTACGAAGCGGCCGTTGGGCGAGTGCTGCAGGGTCTGCGGGTAGACTTCGCACTGGCCGAGGTCCTTGGTCTGGAGGTTGATGGGGTCGTTGTCCTTGGTGGACGGGTCGGGCTTGATGATGGCGGACACAACGTCGTTGTTCTTGGCAGCAATAACCTTGCCAGAGGCGTCCATGGAGATAGCGGGCTCTTCGCGGCCCATCTTGATGACAACAACACCATCGTCGAAACCGACACCGACACCCTGCTTGCCCTTCTGGTAGGACACACACCATGCGCGCTCCAAGCCGTAGCTCAGCGACTGCTCGAGGCGGTAGGTGCCGCTGTGCCAGATCTTGATGGTGCCGTCCTCGGAACCGGAGACGATGATGGGGAGCTCGGGGTGGTAGACGGCAAAGGAGACGTTGTTGGTGTGGCCCTCGAGAGTGGCCTGCAGGGACTTGGTGGTCAGATCCCAGACCTTGATGGTGCGGTCGTCGGAGGTTGTGAGGATGTAGGGGCGGTCGGAGTGAGGGTAGTAGTCGACGTAGTTGACGCCCTTGGTCTCGTGGGCTTCGAGGGTGAAGTTTGCGGTGCTCGAGCCGAGCTGTACTGCAAGTTAGAGGGATACGGCTTGGCAGGGATGCTCAGGGGACATGTCGACGTACCGACCAGACCTTGACGGTTCTATCCAGACAGGCGGATGCGAACAGACTGGTATCCTTGGGGTTGATGGCAAGGCCCATGACGTAGTGGCTGTGGCCTTCATAGACCTGGACGCACTTCCAGCCCTTCTCCCAGTCCCAGCACTTGATCGTCATGTCGTCACTAGCAGAGAGAACAAACGGCTGTGTCCTGTATTGGCAGCGGTGTTAGATATACGGGCACTGTGTCAAGTATGGGCAATGGCCGAAGTGCAGGGGTTGACTGACGGGTGGACGGCCAGAGCACGGATGTAGTCGGGGTGAGCTTCGAAGCCCGTGATCTTCTCGGAAGTGTTGTAGTTGTAGACACGCATCTGGAAGTCGTCGCTACCGCAGACAATCCAGTTCTTTCTCGCGCTGTAAGGACACTGTTGTCAGTATGTTTGTGCCGCAGATAGTCGAGGAATAAGTTGACAGCAATGCATAATGCATGTCGGTGGGAAACGCACATGAAGCGACCGGCGCGGACAGGCACGTCGGTGAGCTCGAATGTCTTGACCACCTGGCCGGTTTCGAAGTTCCAGATGTGGCATTGGCCTGTAGAGAGGGTGCAATTTCAATGTTAGAGCTGTTTCGCGATGTGTACGCCGATATTATGTCGGTATAGACGGGCCCATGGGACCAAAGGGAGAAGACGTCGTACCAGAGTAAAGCGTTGTGAGAATCCATGGCTCGGTGGGGTGAAAGTCAATGCCCTTCACCCGCTCGCTGCGAGCAAAGAGGCTGCGCTATAGGGACAATCGAACGTTAGCAGCTGGTCGGCATCGGGGACACAGGGCGCGTATGCTGGGGCGGCCGAGGCGGCATCGTGGGCTGCAATGTGAAGCTATCACGAGCATCCCAAAATGGCGGGGAAGCAGCTAGACACGCCGCCATTGAGGCTTGCAAAAAGGGGTAGGGAGCTGTCGTACCTTGACGTCTAACCGCATTGTGATGGAGGGAAGAGAATCGACGCGCCGGGGAGTGTGGTGTGGATGCGGAACGAGCGACGGTCGGGAGATGGTTGTGGCGGACGGGCGATGGTATCAAGAAAGGGGGTAGCGGTCGGCGGCGGCCACGACATCCAATGCAGTCCAATATGCTGTTGTGTCCCCTTCGAAAATGTGGCCGCTGTGTCCTTAGTGTGGGGTTGTGGCTAGTGAGGGGTGGCTTGAGGCTTGTTAGTGCCTGAGGCAACAGACCCCTAAGGGCCTTGCTTATGTCATCTTTGGCTACATTAATGGGTAGTCAAGACCTCCACAGAGACATCACGTGAAATATGGGACTCTAATCCGTATGTTGTGCTGCCATCGGCCAAGGCCGAAGAGTGTCCCCTAACAGCACTCGACCCTGTTTCTTTGGCTATTTCCTCCATCGACCATCTTCCCTGGTTATTGGGGTCCAATGGCGTCGTTCCTCTGCCCTGTTTTTGCCACTTTCCAAGTCTGTGAACCTGTTGCCTGCGGCGCGGCCGTGAACACGACATGCAAGTCATCGAATACTCGGTATTCGATCCGAGGCCTTCTGTGCAGGCCACTGAGGATCGCAGCTTGTAAGGCCTCGGCCTCTCAAAAGGGGAGACAGAAACGGTGGGGCAGGAAGGAAAAGGTGAAGGAGGACCCGCATCACAAAAGCACTGCGGCGCACTGGTTCTCCCGTACGACCTTAGAAGGCCCCATACGACTGTAGAAGACTCCATACAACAATTCAATCAGACAAGTTCTTCACGGTCAATATTCACAGCGAGTCCCGAGTCAAGAAACAGAAGTCAAGGGCAGAACAATCAACTGCCACACGAGTCACCTTGCTTGACTGCTACACACACCCCATACCCGCTTCTTCATGCCCTCGGTTTGTTTCCCATGTTTCCCATTACCTCACAGGCGTGGCTTTTCCCTGTCCCTGCGCTCCTCACGACTCTCGCCTTGATTTCTTTCTACCCATGACCAGCACAGTGAGCGGGCGGAGGAATTCGTCCGGTGTAAGTATCCACCGCACGCACAGGCCTTCACTTTAAAGAAACAGAATCTACTCGAATCCTCCCTCCTTTGACTGCCGTGACAGTCCTTCCTCATTGCCGGTTGTCGTAAAATACGGAATAAAAAACGATGGAAAGGCATATCATTACGACGCAAACTTGACGACCGTTGGCTATTTGATTACCAACCGCCGATCACACCCCGTCGTTGACTTTCTACATGATTGTCAGGCTCGCCTGGCTGTCTCGTTGGCTGCCTCGAGGGCTCAGATATGACCCCCAAAAATGTCACCAGGACCCTTCGTGCAGCGGTTGAGGTGCAATTGACAGCACACCACCGATACAGCAGCGGGGGATCGTCACAACGCATACGATGTGCACAGTACACAGTCTATCTTCCGTAGCTTACTGGCGTTATCTCTGGAGACGGAATCTCGCCAATGTCTCTCTCTTCTCTTTCTTTGGGAGAAACAGGACACCAGTAGCCAACAATGAAGCGGGGCCCGGTCTGCATATCAAGCTCCTGTATTCCGTAATAGAGCGCGGCTCTGTTTTCTTCTGTGAGTAGTGCCAGTCTAGGGCTGCCATAGGCTGGGATCGTGAGCCGTGGCGGCATGCTAAGACAGCCTAGCGAAATCCACCGATCATGGTCTGGAACGACATGGAAGCACAGGGGGGAAAGGTACATGTGCTGTACAAGCTGGAAGAGCTGGGGAGACTGGGGAGAATAGTATTACGTCGTTGGCCTGGAACAGAAGTTTCTGCTGGCGTGGAAAGGGCACGTACGACCTGCAGGATCGCACAAAAAAATAGATACAAAATACACACAAAAAAGGTAAAGCACAATTAGCACAAGAAACAGTAAACAATGTCGACCGCATTGCGCAAACAAGGGTCGTCTGACGGCACCTCGACAAGCTTCCTTGAAAAACAAACAAGCACAACTCTCGGACCAGACCAACCCCGGCCGGCTGGCAGTCTGGCCCGCCTTGGCACTGGCTTGTGAGCTTGCTTTTCATTTTCTCTGGGGCTCTGGGACTTTCTTTGGCTTTTCGCCACACACGGAAACGAACCAGGGATGATCAGGGTTCTCCTTTGTTTCTCGTAGAGTTTTCTTCTTTGTGTATGTCGTACTTTTGTGCAAATCCGCCAATCCGCCAATCGATCAATCCACCACTCCACCACTCCACCAATCTATTTACGATATTCCGTAATTACTACTTACAAGTTAGATGCAGACGTGAGCGAGCGAGAGAGCATTCTTGCCACCCTGCACACGCCCTGCCCTGACTACTGTCAGCTTGTCTCTCATTACCTCATAGGAGGTGCCCAGTGGCCGCTCAACATCCTCTTGTCTGCGGGTCAATGTCTACGGGCCGGGTCTTGGTGTTCGAACCTTCAACCTTCTGTTGGGAATTTGACAGGGGAACTGGAGGGAACGTGTGCCGCACCCGTTAAGATCGACATTGAAAATAGAGACGAGGAAAAAAAAACAGAAAACCTGCCACTGGTTGGCCACCGCTAACAAACGAACACGAAAACAAGGAGCAAAAGCTCGCACAGCGGGAGGCAGCCAGTAAGCCTGCTTTGAGGCCGGTGAACAAGTAAAAAGAAAAAATGAAAAACATGAATAATATAAACGTAAAATACAGGAAACGAAAAAAAAAGACCTCCAGTTCCACCACTCGCACCAGCCACTATCCTTGTTTTACTGAGCCACGTAATATGCACTCGGCACCTGCCTTGGGCTCCACGATAGTAAACTCAATGCGTGGCGGGTCGCAGGTCGTGCCTTCCCACTGCAAACCGTACTATGTACATGGCAACGATGACCACCGGTCGCACCTGCTGTGAAGGAGAGCTGTGTCCACACGCCCCCCCACTTCGCCTTCTCTTACATGCCCATGCCTTGATTGCATTCAGACCCAATGTGCCTAACCCTGATTTCGACTCGGGATAAAAAAAAAAAAAAGAAAAGAAAAGAAAAGAAGATAATCACGACAAAACGCAATTGAGGGGACACGCATTGGGTGGCAAAGACGGTATCTCCAACAATCCCTGGAAGCAAGACTTACCCCTTCCTTACCCGCTTCGGCATGCACCGCACTTACACCTCAGTCGCACCTTCCATTGTTCCCTCCTATAACCGGTGCACTTTCCCAGCCGGTATATATTCAATTCACCACCTGCACAGAGGACTGTTTATGTCTAGAAAAGGGGGAAGGGTCTGGACTTGCAAAAATCAAACATTCCCGACAATAGGTCACCTTGCCCAACACCGACGCAATTCACCAACGACATACACGAGCACAACTAAAAGACCGAGACAAATAATCGATCAGGCCAGGGTCGAGGATCACACCACCGGGCGAACCCCCATTTTGCAACGGCTGTTTGGAGGCGCCAGCTCGGGGTGAACTCAACTCCTGTTGTTTTACGCGCCGATGGCCGATCCGACGAACGCTCGGGGGCAGTCAGCTTCTGCAGAGGCTCGCCTGCACGAAGAGTCGCAACAGCAACAGAGTACACCAGTCCACTCGCCTACCAGTCCACCATCCAACTTTCATCAACCCCCTCCGCAACAGTACTACTCGCCGAGGTATCAGAATCCCCAAGACCCGCGACATCCTCAGCACCCTCAGCTGCACCAGTTCGCGCCGAGCAACATGCAACAGCCTTACTACCGACCTCAGGGCCCAGGAGGCTCTCCTCACCATCACGACAGCGCCTATGACATGCACAGGATGGCACAGAACCTGCCGCAGCCGAATTCCCAACATCAACAACAACAACCCTATGATGGCGTCGTGGCAAACCGAGGCGGACCTCGCGGCTATCCAATAGGCCCCGGCGCTTTGCCAAGCACGACAGGGCACCCTGGCGCGCAATACACGGGCCATGCCGGCGGACCGGGCCCGATGCAACAATCATACTACATACCACAGCAACCGCCGATGATGGCACAGCAATACTATGGAGGCGGTCATATTCCGGCAATGGCACCTCGACACGGCAGTGGTGCCGGCGCCGGCGGCTACGGTTATTACACGAACCAAACGCCTGCCCTAACTGGGTACTACTACCCCCAACCCGGCCAATACACAACTCAACACCACCAGCCCATGCACCATCAAGGGGCTGATTCGGGGTCTGGAACACCACGAAATTACCCGTCAACTGTAACGCACACATCCAGACGTCCGTCACAGCCAGTCGTTGTCACCGGAAAACCCCAGTCCGATGGCGTCGACGTTTCCCCAAGACCCGACCAACGATCTCATCTAGGTAAGGGCCACCCAGCAACTGACCTGGTAGGAAACGATTCGAATACACAACATCGAGAATGCGAGCGAGAAGCAGACCAACGGAGCGTAGAAAATATACACGGTGGGAAAAAGTCCCAGGAAACGGGATCTTGGGGAAGGATATGCAGTTGCACCGGTGTTTTGCACGAATACTTTCGGAGGGACACTATTGACTGACTAACTCCGCTTATTGTTTATTATAGGTCAGGGACACACACAGACGACCAGCGTCGTACGAGGGCCTCCTCGCAAGCCAAAGCAAAGTGGTAAGTAAAACCCATTCAATATTGTTGAAGAGGTGAGCCTATGTTGTTGTGCTGGTGATCTTTCTTGTATTCGTGTATTTTTTGGCGTGAAGTTCGTAACAAACGATATGCTAACTCGAGTCCTTGCCACCTTGTAGGCCATGCAATCTGGATCGGCAACCTGCCCCCACAAACCAACTTGATGAGTCTCGTCCACCATATCTGCCAACAAACAGATGGTCTCGAGTCGCTCTTCTTGATTTCCAAGAGCAACTGTGCGTTTGCCAACTACGCTGACGAGGAACGCTGTTTGGCGGCGCAGCAGAGGCTCAACGATACTTGGTACATGTCGGTGCGGCTGGTGAGCCGACTCCGTAAAAATGCCGTGGAAGGCGCCCAAGGCATCACGGCACCGACAGGACCCGGTGCATCATCAACTACCACAACCACTACGACAACTGGACCACCATCCAATGTGGATGGAAACATATCGCCCCATGCCGCAACTGAGAACAACAATGAACCCACGACAAATGGAGACGACTTGGACATTTCTGCAACGCCAACGCCGAAAAGGCCCGCTGTTCAAACAAGTGTTATAGTAGACGGGTCTGGAAAATCCGGCGTCCGGGGAACGACAGGCCAGGAGGCCGAACGGACTGCAACTACGCCTGTTACACCAGCGGCTGCTAAAGCCGAACGCTATTTTATTCTCAAGAGCTTGACAGTTGAGGATCTTGAATTGAGTGTTCGGACGGGCATCTGGGCAACACAATCCCATAACGAGGACACGTTGAACGATGCTTTCAAGGTGAGTCCCTCCCCGTACCCCGTTATTTATACTGACTGTTTTCTGTGCTAATGCATGGTTTGCATGAAAAGACCTGTGACAATGTCTATCTCGTCTTCTCAGCCAACAAGTCAGGCGAATACTTTGGCTACGCCCGCATGACATCCGAAATCAACCAAGACCCTGCCGCCGCCATTGCCTTTGCTCCCACGTCACAAAGTCTCGCCGGCGTCGACCTTCCGAAAGCGATTCCGACCGAAGCGACCGAGACCACGCCGCGCGGCCGTATAATTGACGACTCGGCACGTGGTACCATATTCTGGGAGGTTCAAGGAGACGACGATAATGAGGAAGGCGGTGAAACAAAGCAAGAGGAGGACACAACTGGTACAGACGGTGCTGATGGTGCCGACGGTACGGACGGAGCAGATGGGTTTGACTCTACGGATGGTGTGGACGGAAATGAGGGCGTCGATGGCACGGATGGTGCAGACGGTGCCGATGGCGTGGACGGTACCGACGAGCCTAAGGCATGGGGCAAGCCGTTCCAGCTCGAATGGCTATCGACGACTCGCCTGCCGTTCTACCGCACGAGAGGCATGCGCAACCCGCTCAACTCCAACCGCGAGATCAAGATTGCACGCGATGGCACCGAGGTGGATCCAGCTATTGGCCGCAAGCTGGTGACCTTCTTCCACCAGCCAGCCTCGGGAAGTCCAGCAAACGCCAGCGGCAGTGGCGGAAACGCAGCACGAGGCTAGATGCCACGGCCGTGAACACGGTCTGCTTCGGCTAGCATGGCGAGGCGTACTACAGAAAAGGAGTAAAATTGAAAGGTCACGAGAGAGTCTAACGGTTCCAAAACGGGAAACAAATCGGCGTATATGATGCACATTCTTCTTGGCGTTCTTGATTTTGGGGCTCGTTTGGGAGTTGGGACTGGTGAGGCATAATGGTTTTGGTTTGGGTCATGATATATGACCAACGTCTTACATAGGTCTATTTTACATTCTCATATTCTCATACTCTCACATTTTAATATTTCTTGATTTCCTTGCCATCCTTGGTTTCTTACGATGCACACACCCTGGCATCCTGGTCTCACAGGCTGCATAACGGTTCATGTGCATCCAAGGAAATCCAAACAAAAATATACCAGTATCTAGTACTTATGATACATCTCCTCATCTATTTGACAAATCTCATGTCTAGCCCGGACGGTTTCCTCCGTACTTCCCCTGCTCAATACCCTTGAAAACGCTCAAAAAACGTCACATATGAGCCTGCATTATATCGTGTGGCCCAAGCAAGATGGCAAATGCAAGACAAGGGGTAGCGAGATGTCGTATAGTTGCTGTTATACGTCACGTGTCCAAGTATAAAAACGACATTGACCATGTTCGGGGAGGTGTGAAGCGGTTGCATCAGCGAAAGAAACGTCAAGGCCAAGGAACCTCCAACAAGGCCCAGAAAACACCAAAAAAAAACAAGTTCTTAAAAGCGATGACGAAAGCGACCCTGAATAGGCCCACGTGTGGGGCACGCCTGGTACTGAACTGACTGTGGGGGCGGGATTCTGTACGACATTTCCCCCCAATCAACCAATTCCCCTGAAGAAAAAAAACGGTCCAGCTAAAAGGGACTAGCCGCTCCAGGAGTAGAATGATGGAAGCAAAGGTGCGAGGTGCAGAAGCCAGGTGTTAGCGTCCTTCTGGGATCGGATTTGGAGAAAAGAGAGAGAAGAGTGTTAGTGAGTTTGAGTTGAGCGAAGCAGTTCGTGCGAGGCAAGCTCGAAGCTGCGAACGGCGTCGAAGCTGGCAGCTATGAGAAACAAAGCACATTTTGCTAGATAGCACGTCCCGAAATTACAAAGCGGGATTCTGGAGCTGCCCTGGAATTCCAGGGGGAAATAGTGAGTAGGCCGCCCAGCTACAGGATCCTTGTGCTCTGATTGGCTGGAGCTACAGAAGCTTCTCGAACCTTCTGGGACTAGCCCGGCGTCCCAGCACTTACACCCACCGAGCGCTGTAATGGAAGCTGTTAGAAGCGTATTAGAAGGGCCTGGAAGCGCTGTTTACGTGGGCCAGGGGCCACAGCCTTGCAGCTGGCACATTCGGGAACCATCGACGACCACGAAATCACCATTAACAATCCGGGCACTATCTCGATGTTGTCGCCTTC
The DNA here is from genome assembly GCA_021396375.1 of Sporothrix mexicana. NCBI lineage: Eukaryota > Fungi > Ascomycota > Sordariomycetes > Ophiostomatales > Ophiostomataceae > Sporothrix > Sporothrix mexicana. The sequence goes on from WNYC01000004.1 coordinate 200,208, forward strand.
CGCTTAGGAAAGCAGTGATTGCGTACCTTTCTCTGGGAGTTTCCAGTTGCCTGCAAGGCAGGCAAGTGCATTGCGCAAATTGCGCCATTGGACAGTAGGTTCGGGAACTATGGCGAGGCTTCGACAAGTGTCAACATGAGATGAGATCTCAGTATAAAGAAGCCACGAACCTCTCGCTCTTGGATTGATTTTGCTTTTTCTTTTCCTCATCAGAACAACAATCAACAGAAAGTCAATCTCAAAGACTCACTCTCATCAACAACTCTCATCTGTCATCTTTCACCATCTTCACAATTCTCTTCTTCACCACTTCAGCTTCTTCTCCTCACATAACTTTCAAAATGCCTTTCTACCAGCGCGCATTCTTCCCGGCCCAGGCCGAAAACCCCTTCACCAACATCTTCCAGCTGATCAACGACATTGACAGCTACCAGCGCGAGGCATCGTCCCCTGCAGCTGTCCCGGCTTGCAAGGCCCAGTGCCAGCCGCAGTCGTCCCAGAGAGTGAGCAAGCCTCGCCATGAGCACGCCGCCGCTGCTGCCCACCACCACCTCCGCAACGTCTTTGGCCAGTCGCGCCCCTTCAACCCGCGCTTCGACGTCCGCGAGACCGAGTCCACCTACGAGCTCCACGGCGAGCTGGCCGGTGTCGACCGCAACAATGTCTCGCTCGAATTCACCGAGCCGCAGACTCTTGTGATTTCCGGCAGCGTCGAGCGCAACTATCAGTCTGCCTCGCCGGCAGTTTCTGCCACGCCGGCAGTTGCTGCTGCCCCCGAGGCTGTGGCTGACACGCGCTCCGAGTCCGACGACGAGATCCTGCCCGACGGTGCTCGCACGCCCGCCGATGAGGATGAGCCGTTCACTGAGGTTGACGCTCCCCGCTCGCCCTCTCCCGCCCGCAGCCACCGCGCCACCGTGAGTGACGAGGCGACCGAGGATGCTCGGGAGCGCGGCGAGGAGGTGACCAACGAGAAGGCCGCCGAGGTTGCCGTTCCCGACCCGGCCGAGTCTGTTCCTGAGGAGCCCGAGACACAGACACCCGCCGCTCCTACTGAGCGCTACTGGTTCCAGGAGCGCGCCGTCGGCCAGTTCAAGCGCGTCTTCAACTTCCCCGTCCCTGTTGACGAGGCCAACGTCCGCGCCAACCTGGAGAACGGCATCCTGAACGTGTCGATCCCCAAGACCAAGCGCGAGACCCGCCGCATTGTTGTCTTCTAAGCAGATTTCTGTCTTTTTGACTTTGAGCATTTCTTGCCTCCTGTCTTACTAGCACATCACTCATCAGCATCGGAGTTTCCGCGTTTGAATTTTCCACATTCTTTTCTACATCGTCTTGGGATTTCACATCAGTGTCAGAGGGCGGAGGATTAATTAATTAGAGGGTTTCTTTCCTTTTTCCTTTGTCATCTACACCTTGTCAGTCTTAGTTGGTTTCATTCTGAACAAATACAGAGCGCACACGATTGCGCATAAGCAATGCAAAAAAAAAAAAAAATTTCAAAATTAATGACTTTTCTCCTTTCGTGATATTTTATGAGTGTTGTTTATGAGTCTTGGCTCTGACGCTCTCCATAGCTACAGAATATCAATAAAACATTTCTTGTTCCCATAAAGTATAAAGTCCTACAGTCTCAACATGAAGTGATGTCAAATTTAAAATGTGAAATGAGCAATATCAAACAAGTCGGAGTGTCCGTCTCAACAGAAAAAGTCCTACAAGGCCACAGTATTTACGAGATTTTTTGGCCGAGGCCGCGTGTCGAGGAAATGCACCGCGCTGTTCGGTCCCAGCGTCGGAGGCTAATGCCAAATGGGGTCCTGTAATACGCTGTAATCCACTGTAACGTGCTGGAGATCAGAATGACGTTTGTGCTGTCAAGTGGGGCCTAGAGCTTCTAGGGCGGGGACCACGGCGGGCCAAGAGCGGCCTCTGTGTTGGGGAAGAAGACAGGGGAAAGATCCGTCAATTTCGCCGATCGGAATACCGGCAGTCGTTGACTCGAACATCACAAGCTTGATAATGGCAAAGTGAAGACGATATAAGAATCTCTGAAAGAACGCCAAGATCGTACATTGAATGCACTCGACTCTACAGCACCACGTCCTTTACCAATCCGCGGCCACTCACAACACACAATGACGACACATCTCGCCCAGGCCGCATCCAGCGGGTTTCACGATGCCGGCGCTTACGATGCCTACCGGCCGTCGTACACGGACGAGGCTGTCACTGCATTTTTAGACGGTTTCAAGAATCTCAATGGCGGCGGTAACGACGGCCATCCCGTCAAGATTGTCGAGATCGGCGCCGGGACCGGCAAGTTCACCGAGTGTCTGTCGCATAAGGCATCTGCCGGCTCTGCATCTGGATCTCCAGCATTTGAAGTCACCGCCGTCGAGCCGCAGGAGCAGATGCGGGCACAGCTAGCCGCCAAGAACCTACCACACGTCACTGTCGTTGACGGACACGGCGCCGATTTGAGCTCTGTCGCCGATGGTACAGCCGATGCCGTCATTGTTGCTCAAGCATTTCACTGGTGAGTCGATGCTGATGACAAATGTAAATACTGTCGTATTCTAAGCCTTCCAGGTTCGCAAACTACGAGGCACTCACAGAAATCCACCGTGTGCTGAAGCCTGGCGCTTTTGTCGGCGTCATCTGGAACATTGAAGATTGTACGTTACAAAGAAGATTGCATATATCATTATATCATGGCGTCAGCATGCCACTAACAGCCCCAGACAACAAGCCGGCTGCATGGCCAGCCAAGGCTGCGTGGGAGCAAGGTCTGAACGACATCATCTACTCTCTCGCCCTGGACGGAAGCCCGCGTTTCCGTGACGGCAAGTGGCAGCAGGCATTTGTCGAGGCCGCCGACGCCAAAGACGGCAAGCCTGCTCTCTACAAGCCCATGACGGACGGCCGTGTCTACTGGACCGTCAAGCTTGCGCCAGAAGCCCTGTGGAAGCGTCTGCTCACCCTGAGCCAGATTGCCAACCTCCCCGAGACAGGGCCCAACGATGATCAGGAAGCCAAGGACGCGACAGCCCAGCCGACTTCAAGAGCGACAGTGCGCCGGCGGTTTGATGCCGTACTGGCACGCGATGATATCGCGCGTGATGCGGATGGCGAAGTGACGATCCACGCGCTGACTTTTTTTGCATGGGCCCAGAAGACTTAATCGGGAGGTAGAAACAGCAAATGGGTAGGCGTGGCAGATCAACACACCAACTTGCAAGACGCTAATTGGATCGTAATTACCATACTTGTGTACACAGTTTCTACCGCATAGTCAGATAATCGGCTTCAAAGATGATAATAGCAATGCTCGTAAAATCGAATCAATTGGCGCAGAATGAGAATCTGCAAAATCGCTAGATATTGTTCAGAACTTCAGATGGTGCCGTCCGTGAATGCGTGCTTTGCAAACGCAAACAACGTGGCACTCTAATCAAGTGCCCGCTTTCTTCGACTATTCATAAAAACGCCGACGCTGTGACACATTTATGCCGCCGAAATGTACATGACTGGGTAGTTAGCACACAAATCACGAACAAAGGGGGTTCACACTAAACGTCTCGTGGCAGACTCACCATTGTTGCCGCGCACAAACGCGTCGCCGTAGGTCCTCCGCTTCACACCGTTGACGTACTCCTCCGTTTTCTCGAGCGCAATGTTCATGTAGCCGTCCACCGACTGCAGCTCGCCCTTGTAGACGACGCCCGAGTTGAGCTTCACCACCACCGCGCTGCCGAGAATCTCAGAGAGGAACGAGCTGGGGTCCTTGCCCTCCGAGTTCCCGCTGGCTGCGCCGTTCTCCATGTTGAACTGTGTAAGGACTTGTGAGATGATGGGACTGGGATGCGCGTACGTCGTTAGCGATGAGATTCTCGAGATCCTGGATGAGATGGTGAGTGAAGATGAGTGGTGCCTCACGGTTCAATGTGGTCGCGTGGCCCTTTAATACGATGCGGAGTCGATTGTGAGGTAGTACTGCCGCAGGAATGAGTCCAGTAGTATCTGGCAGCTCAGTTTCGTCGCTGGTTCGTCGTTTTGGCCGTTGTGGGTGGCTACGTTGTGATATGCCCGTATGAGAGCTCGACGTGCGTTCGCGACTAGCCTGTTCACTGACGTTGAAAAATGGTAGCGGGGATGCACGATTAGTCATTTTGCGACAAGGCCAAGTACGGAGCCTGGCATATTTCATAAGCACTCCGCTCCCGACCCCGCTGGGCGTTCCTGACCACTGTCAAGGCTGTCGAATCTGTTGGTTGGCAGCCATACTTGGACCCACTTCTTCTGTCTTCTGTTTAATTATCTCCAGCTTTGACACACCGTACCAACTCGGGCTCAACCAACGGTCCTCAAGCAAGCATCTTCCCCCTCAGCAACTTGCGCCCTGTTTAGCCATTGTCAAACAGCTCTTTACTCATAGCTTAAAGATTCTCATAATACAACCAAAAGGCTCTTTACAACGCCTCACTCTGTTTTCTCTTCAGCCTGAAAACCAGAGACAAAGAATCAGTCGATTATTTACCCCGGAATTCAATTGAGTGCGGCTCTGCCATTACCGTCATTTCCGGCATTCCATATATCCCGTCCCGAGTTGCGGTCGATCACCAGAACCAATCCATCTGCGGTATCTGCAATCACCGCACTATACTATCGCGAAACGCAAGGCGCCCAAAACGGTGCCCGTTTCCGCACGATCAACAGCGAGGCTGGAGGCCACGACTTCGCAGGACCAACAGCTTCAGGGCAGTCCAGCCAGCGGTCACTCCAACGCCCTGGACGACCCTCAGCCCGAAGTGCGGAAACGTAGAAAGACGTCCCACGAGTCCAGCACCGAGCCCAGCCACGTCGAGGGTGCAGCTGGACCATCGGCGGCCCAATCTGGTTCTGGTCCAACTACTCTCGTGGCCAGCCCTAGCATGTCCAGTCATCTATTCGTCGACTCTTCCCTTTCTCTTTTCAACAGTATGGACGTCGATGGCGGCGACGGCAGCGGCAGCACCGGCAACGCCGAAACCGGGAGCGGAGTGAACAACAACGAGGACTGGACGCAGCACGAAAGCATCTTCAACTCACCACAGCTTGGAGCTGGAGCACCAACTCCCGCCGCTTCATCATCAATCTTGGCACCACCAGGTCCTGCACATAGCGCAAGTGTAGGCAGTGGACTGCACTCCACCACAACGCCTCCTACCGGCGGGCCATACAGTGCATTCGGGCAGCCCTCAGCCTCAACACCGTCACCAAATGCACAGGGCCGCGTCGTCTCACCACGGCCTCTCTCCACCTTTGCCCACCCCTCCTCACACCGCGATTCCATGGCTCACTCTGTTGTTGGCGGTGTGTCATCCGCGTCAGGAGCAGCGAATACAGCTCCGACAACGCGTTCCAAGGAGCGCGAGCAGCTTATGAGCGGGCCTCTTATGTTCCGGTGAGTCTACATGGGCTTACATTAGATTGGAGCCAAGCAAGCTCGCAACAGCCTGATACTGACTCGAGTGCAGAAACCCTCTCTCCATCGCCACAATCGCCGTGCACGGCAAGGAGTTCTTTGTCCACGCGGACCTGCTGTGCCGCAACTCGGAATACTTTACCAGATGCCTCCGCGGCGGCTTTGCTGAAGCCGAGACCCAGCGCGTCGTCCTCGATGACGACGACGTGACCGTCGAAGACTTTGGCCTGTGGGTCGACCTGCTGTACCGCCATCATTTCCAAAAGCCCGACACGTTCGTTCTCCGAAAGGAAGAAACGGGCGGCACTCTGTCGACCAAGCAGATCTTGACGCTCTGGAAACTGTCCGACCGCTTCATGAACCGCACGCTCGCCGCACTCGCCGAGGAGAGCCTCCAGCACCGGCTCAGCCTCTACTCCGTCGAGCAGTGGCGTAAACTGTACCGCACCCGGCCCTCGGCTGACATTAAGTCGCGCGTCAGCCGTCTCCAGGACGCCTACCGCTACTGCTGCGACCAGCAGCTGCCCTTTGTCGAAGATATCGTCATCGCCTGTGCCAACTGCCCGCCCCAGGTGTATGGGGACTGCGTGCCGCTCCTCGAGCCCGACTTCATGATGCTCGTGTCGAAGCGCATGATCCTGGCGCAAGCCGACAACCAACTGATTAGTAAGGAACAGCGTGCGAGCAGCGCCAACGCCATTAAGACGAACGGTTCCGGTGCCGGCGGTGCCAATAGGGCGGCAAGTGGCCAGGGACCCAACGGTGCTGCACCGAACCCCGGACTCTAGGTATACATATACATGGGTCAATTTGCATCTGCCTGTTGTTCTCTTTGGCGCCTGTTCATCAGCCTCTATTTATGTTAATGTTCATGATTTTGTTCTTGTGTTTTACCATCATTTTATACCATTGACGCCTCGTCTTTCCCATCATTCTTCTTATACTGTGGCTTTCACGGCATCGTTCTACTGGGGATGCACTGTTTATGGAGTTTCCAATTCATGTTTGCGGTAGAGGACATTGATTTTTCCCCGCCAATGGCGCCCTCTTTACTGTTTATTATGCGGTTATTTCGCCTAGCATCTTCGTCTGAATTTATTCCTGGGTTTAATGCCTGTTGTCGTCTGTTCTTGCCGAGATGCGCATCAAAGGTGGAAAAGCATATTTTTTTTAATAAAAGCAATAGAAGAGCATTCTGTCCAAGGGATGCTATATAATATATCATAGTACAATGCTGTAGACCAAAAATGAATAGTACGCCGCCAAAGTGGTTTGTATTTTACAAGATGAGTGGACATAAGTGACCAAAAAATGAGAAAGAAACGGATCGGAAAGGACTGATGAAGAACCGAAACAGGATAGGAAAATTATGTGCTTGACGGTCAAGCAATGCGTGCCCAGCCACCTCCCGCCGGTCTTCATACTCACATTCACCTCAACCCAATTACACGCCCCTCACTCTTCCTCTCCGTCCCCTCATCACTCCGCCTGCTGCTCCATGTGCGTCGGCAAGTTGTAGTCGGCATAGTCGGCGTGCACAAACGCCCGGTCGACAATCGGCACCGACTCGATCACGTACTGCAGACTCTCGCTCAAGTCGTGGCTGTCCTTGAGCGACATGTTGGCGTCGAGGACAATGTCCACCTCCACAATCAGCTTGTCGCCTGCGTGGTACGCCTGCAGGCCCTGGATGGCCTTGATCGTCTTGGCGAAGCGCATCGTCAAGTAAAGCACTAGATGGTTAGTGGTGAGCGAAAATGGAGGGCATGGCGGTTACTTACAGATGTTTCTCTGGTCGGCCGTTGCCGAGAAGCCAGACAGGTGCTTGATGTGCTCAATTGACGTGACAGACCAGTTGAAGATGACAACCATGGACAGGAGCAGACCACCGAGTGCATCAAGCCACCAAATGCGAGCATAGAAACCGACTAAATGGTGTTAGTATCATGAAGGACTAAAAGCAGACCGTTGTGGGATGGGAAAACATACTAATGGGGAATGCGATGGAGCCAGCGTTGAAGATAACATCTAAAGGACACAAAAGTTAGAATCGCAGATGGTCTCCGCAAGGATGGAGACAAGGCATCATTACCTGTCATAGCATCAGCAGCCCTGCATTTTGTTAGCAGATAGGTTCAAGGTCATAACTTGACAAAAGTCGGAAGACACTTACAAAGCTTGCACACTCGAGTTTTTGACCAATCGGCACCACAGCCAACAGAGACCCTTGATAACAACCGTGCTTGCCATAATGATGATGGCGGGAGCACCACTGGAAGGATACAGTCAGCAAAATTCTTCGTATAGGCGGGCAGTAGTGAGAGCACATACAGTTCAATGATCTCGTGGTCGTCTGACAGCAGCCGTTGCACGGCCTGCAGCATGACCTGCACAAATGACGTGATCATAATGGCCGAGAACACTAGCACACCTAGAGGCTCCAGTCTCCGCCGGCCGACGGGGTACCGGTACTGGTCCTGGTTGCTGATCATCCACGTCGTTGTCCACACAATCGCCGTCGACAAAAAGTCCAGCACAGCGTCGACCAAACTGGCCAGCACGGAAATAGACGGCACGGAAATAATGACGGCCGTCTTTCCGGCCAACAGGATGGCGTTGGCGGCCAAGTTGATGTAGATGGCCAGCGTCACAATGGGCGCCGAGCTGTCCACGTTCTCGTCGTCCTCGAGCAGCAGCGGGATGTCGGCGAGAGTCGGAGATTTGCTACCAGAACCGCCACTTTCGGCAGCCCCGTTCGCGCCATCACTGGCTGTGGTCAGAGACGTTGTGCCATACGGTGTCGAGAGGTAGTTGCCCGTCAAGGATGTCGTCGAGCTACCGTTGCCAAGATGGCCGCCATGGCCGTCAATCGTCCGTGCCCGCGACCGCGAGCGGTATTCTTCTTCGTCGTCTGGGTCGTGGTCGTCCTCGTCATCCTCGTCCTCGTGAGCCTCGAGCAACGGTGTCGTCTCAGCAGGCCGGTAGATGCCCTTGGGCGTCCGGTTGACCTTTTTGACAGCAGCCTGCGTGGCAGGACTGGCGCCCGAAACGCCGAGACGAGCTGCCTCACGCTCCTGCAGCTGGGCGAACCCGGCATTGGACGGCGACACCGACCTGGGCTCCTCGCTAATGGTCGCCGGGACGGCCAGGTTGCGGTGTGAGGCCGAGTGCAGCTCGTTGTATTCGTTGAGCAGATCGTGCGGCAGCGACGAGTTGAGCAGCCGGTCAATGTACAGGTACTGCTGGATCAGCATGTTGTTCCGCTCATAGTACTCGCGCAGCGGCTTCGTCATGGCCCGCAGCTGCTCCTCCGTCTTCCAATACCGCTCCCAGCGATACCGTTTTGCCCGGCCAATCAGCCGCATACTGCGCATCTGCGGGTTGTTGAGGATGGCGCTGAGGCGGCGCTCGTCGGCGGCCCGGCGGGCGTCTTCCTCGTCGCTGAACGTATCGCGACGGCCGAGCACCGAGCCGACAGGCGTCATCATTCCCGATGGCGTCAGGGCACCGCCGGCCTCTTCATCGTGAGGACTGTGCGTGTACAAGTTCGAGGACGAGCGTCGACGCATAAGCGATGCTAGGGAGCTGCCCCGCGGCGTGTATGGCTCCTCGTGCAGCAGGGACGAGCCCTGGCGTTGCACGTGTGTCGGGGACGCCATCGTAGCAAAGCTGATTCGGGGAGTGGTGCTTGGAGACGAATTGGATGTTGCTCAAATGATTGGTGCGGCTGTCATAGCTCTTTGTCCCAGATCCGTGGAAGCTGCGGTCGTGGTCGAGGCAGGTACGACGCGGCGCGCCGACCAATGTGACTTCGCGTGGTAGTCTATAACCAATCTGTGCTTCCAGGAAGGAGCGATGGGCAGCACCGGGAAGGCGGTATATGCTCCAAAAATGAAGCTTTTCGTGATGGGATCGTGATATGATGTTCTAAGGTAAAAGAACAAATGAAAGAAAAAAATGAAACCCACTGAGGACTACTGTACGAGTATGTAGTACTAGTACGGAGTATCTGTCAGACTAACAAAGGGAACTAGACCAAGGTCCAGGCCCCACCTTAAAAAGTGCCCACGCCCCATAAAGCAAGATCTGGTCGCAAAAGTGCGAGCAAGGCTAAGAACAGAAACGAACTGCGCCAGGCTGGGCAAACGGGCCAAAAAAGACGCGTCCAAATTTCAAATTTCAGAGAGGGAATTTGGAGAGAAAAGGGGTCGTGAACACCCAGTAGATCAGTGGTAAGATCCTGATGTCCCACATAGATGTCGATACGGGAATTGAATTTCCCTGCGGCTCCCTCCTTCCAATCCACTTGTCGACCCACGTCAAGGAAGACCAAGATGCTGTAGCAGCTTGCAAAGAGGGCTCCAGTGCTTGGCTGTTGCCTATAGTCTTATCGTTTGCTGTCTGGGGATGTGCATATTTATCTTCTTTTCTTTTTATTTTTGCATCGGGATCGTTCCTTCCAATTGTGTTGTCGACTCGAGGCATCATGGCCTATTTTTTTTACTCAGTTTACGGCCATCACGGGAAGGTGCAGCTCCGGGCTCCAGTGGGCAAGGAAGGAGCAAAGGCAGATGATATTCTCAGCATCACGGGAGAAAGGCACGCTAACAATTATAAGTACGCACTTACGCATTTTAGAAAACTTGCAGGCCGCTTATTGTCGGCGGATGTTCAGGGACGAAAGGGAGATGAGATCTCCAGTCAGTCCCATCTTGGCAAGACTGTCAAAAGGAGCCAAGAAGCAGCGACTGACTAGCTGTATTTTTTTGCAACTGCAAGAATAGGGAAAGAGCGACTCTGTGTCGTCATCACAGTTCCTTACAAAATACCTACAAATTTGAGCAAGAAGATTTCATGAGAATGAATCAGCCAAAGAAAGAGTCCGGAGATGGCAACCGGGAAGATACCAAGCCGGTTGCCCCGTGATGACTTCTCACTTTTCTTTTCTTCCCTCCCGACACTGAACATACAATCTCCCACCTTGCCTTCAATTGCGAACGGCATTCACGCACTTTTATCTCTTTGCCAAACCATTGTCAACTCCAGGCATGGGCAGCTGAAACAACGCTTCAGAGAAGTTCACATTCCTCAAGTTTTCGGCGACAGTTGACGGATGGCAACCAAGCAGCATTCCAGCAACGAAGGCCACAACGCACAAGTGTGCAGAGGCGAACATCGGTCACAGAATCGACCGAGGTCTTCGATTAGTTTGCCTCTCCAAGGAAAGAAAGGTTGGCAAAAATGGACTCGCACCAGCCGATGTGGGCGGTTTTGTGTGTCATGCCTGGCCTCGAGAATGTGCGCCGGTCGGAGGACGAACAGTTGCGTCTTCTTGCGTCCTTCTGGCGGGTTTGCCGAACTGCTGGCAGCTGCATGTGCGCCTGTTGAGAAAGAGAACGGGCAGAAGAGGGCAGGAAAAGGCAGGAAAGTGCAGGAAACGGCAAGACCTGGCAGGGCAACGTGTCTGGCCAGGACCATGGATCTTGCGAAGGAACTACCGGCCATCTCCTGCCGGCGTACGCGATGTACAGGAGAGTAATACATCTGCGGACGCAACTGCAAGTGCAGGGAAAGGGGCATGGCCGAAGATGCGAGGTGCAGAAGCGAAAAGCAGAGAAGCTCGAACAGCAGCAGCAGAAAGGACAGCAAGTCAAGATATCAGAGGATCAAAAGATCAAAAGGTCAAAGGATCAACGGATCAACGGATCAACAAGCCAGCAAGAGTCTGGAGCTACACAACAGCCCCCGGCATCAATGCAGGCTCCGGGGCACTCCACGCAAGAGCTGTGGGCATGGAAGAGACCAGGAGTTGACGAGGTAAATTGTATCACGGCAGCAAGAGCGTTCAGTTACCACTCGTCGACCACTACTCACTCGAACTTGGAGACAAGCGTCGTCACCGTGACGATCGCATCTGGTTACTCTGCAGAGCAGGTGGCTGGACAAGGCCAGCCATGCTATACCACAACTGAGCCCCGGGCATATGCCTTCTCGCGGCCACGCATTGTGTAACGGATTGAAACGGAACAAGGCAGGTCAGAAAGGACGCGAAAGACATCATGTCTTTTTCATGTCTTTTTTGTATGGTCCAAGTCAAGCGACGGTAGCCAGAAACACACACGGACACATTGAGAGACAGCCTGTGTATCACCGACCGGGCCCAGGGCGATGGATCTCCATCCACCATTAGGTCTATGCTTGAAAGGAGATCTGCGGATATCGATTCTATTGATGTACAGATTCCATCCAAATTATGGCGTTGACTGCGGCAGGTATCGTGGCCGAAGTCTGCCTTATTTATTCTTGATTCAACGCGATGTTTTCCAACAATATCGAAATAACCCGCCTGTTATATGCCGCTAACATGGAACACTGCATCAAAAACTTGTCCGGTGGCACGTCCTGTTCGTATTATTTCCAAGTGGCCAACATTGGCACAGAGATGCATTGTGTGCGTGGAGAGACAGCAAGGGTTCAACGTATATAAATACAATCTCCACACAAAAAAAAAATACGGAGTAATATGGTGGGCATGGAAAGGCATAAAAGCAAAAGAATCTCGAAAAAATCAGGAATAGAACCCGCGAGGCAAAAAATTGGGACCCGGTCAAGAACATTGTCCGCTGGTAGGCAGTATCGACGTGGGTGCGGATTCAAATGCAGGTATTTTGGGCGATGGACTGACTTAGGAGAGTCCCATTCAACAAGGGATAGGAGAGGATGCGTGTCTTGTGGTTGGATTTCTTGCATTATTTTCCAAGACAGGGCATCATATTGTGGGAGACATCCTTCAGAATCCTCTATCCCAATCTTACAACGGGTGAATTATTCAAGTGGTAAAAGTCTACGTCGGACGGAGTACTGGGAACGGTATGTCACGGGCCATGAAGCAAAGGGATGTGGCCAAGCGTCAGATCCGGTTGCGAGGGCCAAGGTGGGCGGTTCGGTAAGCGGGCAGACGGGGCACAAGAGAACAAAAATAGGCAGGGGACGAGGAAGACCAAGAGAAAAGAACCGTAACTTTCATGCAAAGAGAGGCCGGAGAGAAAATAAACAGCGCGCTACAAGTGAGAAGAAAAATTCAAATGCACCTAGACTGGGCCTCTGGGTCTCTTTTTTCGCGTACCGCCGTCAACTCACCCTGGTCCAATACCCTGCTGCCTGCATGGCCAAGCTCCTCTTTCGAATAAGCATGCATCAGTGACCTGCATGAGGGGCAACAACAAGTTGAGAATTCTAGAGTTTGACGGCCAGACGGACACGAAAACAAGAGGATCCTGAGCACTAAAATATCAATGTTGGGAAAGACAAATAGGGGAACAGAAAAGTTGTGCTCAAGAAATTTTTCGTTGGAACAGCGTGGCACCCCTCATGCGATGCATAAAAATAGAGCTCAGGAAAACCGGATAGAGACAAAAGAATATGTCAAAAAAATATGTGAGAGATACGGTCTTGCGGAATCGGGCGGTTGTGCGCTTCCAAGCAAAACTCAATAAGGACGGAAAGGGGTGAGAGGCTGAGTGTACTGACCGAAACCGTACAGCGGCTGCATTATTGCAGTTGTGAGCCGCCGTTCTCGTTCCTTTTTATAATTGATTCTATCAATGACATTGAGCTCATGACATTCACCGCTCAAGCCACGTCCACAAGAAGAAACGAAAACCCACGGTGATGGCGCAATGAGGAGGATGTGCACGAACATCGCCTGTCCAGATCCCAAATCCCATATGCAATGATGGGCACAACGGGCTCCGCCGAAAAGAGTTGTCTTTCTCATCATCTTTGACAATCTACGGCGTGTGAATAGTACGGAGTACATGTACGCATATCCTCGCAATCTGGCCCTGCTCCGGACAGGACGGAAAACATCAAAATGCAATCGAACAAATAGACAAAATGACAGCCCCGTTTCTTCTACCCGCTCGACTCTAGTCCGTGGCCAAACAGTGGCGATCCCTGCAGAGCTGAACAAACCACCCAGCGGGCTGGCCAGCCAAGCCAGACGAGGCCGTACCACACGTGGCCCCTGACATTCAATGAAAACTTTTTGAAAGACTCAAAAAAGAATCCAAGAGGAACTGAAAAGAAGGGATGAGCAGGGCAAAAGCGCCGTGACCTTTTTCCAGCAGGGTTCAAGCACTAATTTCAAATCTATTGAACCCCCCGGACGACCCCTGTTCGCTCAATCTTCCGGTAGGTGTTTACTCCGTATTTGGCTTTTCCCCTTGCCGGGACCCACAGTCCCAAGCGATCTGGCGCGATTCCTTCTGATCAGGTTTTTTTTGTCCGTCCTTACCCTCTCAGTGCGCGTTCGTGTCTTTTGATTTGCCATCTGAGAGGCCGTGGTGCCTGTGGCGGCACCCGCAAGGAATGCTACAGTGCCTCGAGTGCATGCTTGAGGTTCCATCCACCATCCTTCAATGGCTCGGTCACCGTGCGGACATCAAGGCACAATGACAAGCCTGCGGACATGGTTTGGATGGAAGGTTATTACGACATTACCGGCGACGGAGTGTTCCGTAGCTTGTGTTAAGAATAAACAGCTGTAGCAGGTGTACAATATAGGGCAGGCTGTTGACCAAGGAAGCAAGCGAAGCGTCTGCATTATGTATGGCGTATATCAAGGCAAAAGACGAGTTGGAGCTCTCCCTAAAAACAGGAAGCTCTGAAGATCGTGGTTCGTTTGCCGAAAATAACGGAGGAACCATACAAATCCAGCATAGTCAAGGCCGGCCATCAAAAAAGGTCAATAGAGGCAGCAATGAAGAAAAGACCAGCTGAAGGAAGAGCGGTTTGCTGGGACTTTCTAATCTCTTGCAGCGCCCGCCAGCAGGGTTTTCCGGCCAAGCTAGCGCCACCGTCGATAAAATGGAAATTCGAAGCTGCCAGAAAAGGGTCTGAAAAGGGTCTGAAATAGGCAAATCAATAACAAAAGCGCGAAGATGGTGGTCAAGCAGGGGGTCACGATAATGTTTCCACACACACTCACGCACCTCCCACTGATTGCGAGGCCTGGGAAGATCCGTCTTTCTTTCTTTTTAGCCTCTCGTCTTTGGCCCATTCGGGGCTGGCGGGTATTCCTTTCCTCTCAGGTGTTTTTATCTCTTTTTTTTTTTTTCTGATTTTTTTTTATCACCTGGTCGAGTCCCTCGGCGTTCTTCCCTTCCAGCTGTGGCTGCATCGGCAGCAGGGGTCAGAGTCACCGTGGGTTTGGTTTTCTGAGCTTCCGATCTCCAGCCTTGCGCCTTCTCTCAGCCGCTGTCAAAATATTGGGGATTTCCTTTTTGTTGACAGCGAGCGTCGCATCGTATGTTCTTCTTGTCGATGCCTTGTCGTTCCTGTTCACATACTATGTAAAAACAGGTGTGCTTGAATTTGATTCCTGTTTTTGGCTGCATGAAATTTTGCGCAAAAGCTGTCACAAAAGCTTGGCACGGGGATTTGTTGTCTGGCTGTCTGGGTTCTAGGTGTTCGTTTTGCTCCTCCTCCTTGCTGTTCCAGTCTCTATTTCCGTCTCTTTGTCCCCATCGTTCGTGCGTGCGCCTGGCCGTTTTGTCGAGCGCATGCGGACAATTACAGTGAAACAGGCCCGGTCGTTCCTTCTGTGAGTCCGGCATCAGAACTTGGACCCAGCACGCCCCCATCATTCCAATGCCTTCGAGAAGCCGGGAAGGCAACTACGGAGCAACCGCACAGCACCTCGTATCTGCATTTCTGGGCCTCAAGCAGGTCCTGAGGCAGGCTGCGACAACGACATGAGACAAACATCGCACAATTCAACGAGGAGTCTGCAAACGGCCGCTAGAATGGCGATTGTCATGTTGCTGACTGATTGGCGTGCAAAGGGGCTTGTTGATGGTTCTGTCATACACGCCACAGTTGGTGCTGCGTAACTGTGAGCACGGCGCACAACCGCTGCATTTTATTCTTGCAAGAAGTTGGCTCTTGCCTGGTCTCGCTGACTGTTTCTGTCGAAGCCTCGTCAAGAAAGGAAACCGCCACCGCCGTTCCTTCTCTGCCACGTCCCTGTGCCTGGTTGTCCCTGCCCGTTCCTGCCCGTTCCTGTACTTGATGTTAGTAACGGGCGTGGGACCTAGAACAAAGGCAGGTGCCAGCGAACCAGACTCGAGCGACATCGACGCCTAAGAATCGAGAATCTAGCTCAATGCCCAAATCTACACTGGCAAGCTGTCAGGGCCTTCCAACGTCACTTGGACTAAGCCGGGAGGCATGCGGGCTTCGTAAACCATCTTTCTTACTCCGGACCCCGTCCTGTTTTCTTGCTCTTGAAAGCGCAAAACAGAAGAAAGCTCTCTAGCGCGACTTATTTCCCACTAATCCGTTGCTTGATACGAGCTCTCCAGGTCCAGCCCCTAGTCATGCTTCGTTCTGAGTAGACCGACACAAGGACCACACATCCACAGCACATGTCGAAAAAACCATCCACATTTGGATTTGCAAAGATTATGACCGCCTTGGTGGTCTGAAGGAACTGACCACGGCCAGTGTTGGATGTTCAGTGTCGAAAGCATTTTCAGGCTCTGAGGCCCAATACGGAGCACCTGCTTGTCTTTAAACTGTTGGCGCCGTCGTGCCATTCGCTCTTGACATCCAACCATTGCTGCCAGCATCCCCTTGTCCACACGGTCGCCCCCTGGCCCTCTTCTACCCCTCTGGGCCTTCCTCACCCACTCCTCCTTTCAATAAGCTTTTTTCAGCTGTTGTGCTTCTGCTGTCCTTTCTGTTCTGGAGCGGGCCTGCCCTGTAGCCTCCTCGTCGCTGTGTCACCAGTCTGCTCTTTCTCGCTGTGTTTCCCACCCGTCGTACGCCGAGTGATCTCCCCCACCCCACTAAATCGAAGCGCCCTAAGCCCCTTTCTATCCTAAAAAAAGCCTCCACTCTGGCCCAATTGCTTGTTTGCTCCCCTAATCCTCCCCTCCATTAACGATATTTGTAGCCCGTATTTTTATTTTTCATTATTTTTTTCATCGTTGCTCCCGGTCCCCCTGTGCCTCGTCTCATCCCATCCTTCCCATCTCTCCCTTTCGTGTTCTTTCCTTCTCGTTCTCGTCTTCCTGTTCTTTCCTCACCACCAAACAAAACGTATCGTCTACGGTTTCCTCTCTCTTCTTCCCAACTTCAGACTTTCGTTTTACCCCTCCGTCTTTTCTACATTGTTTTCTATTTTTTCGTGCATTTCGTTCAGCACGCCCAATCGTTCTTCCGCATACGGGGTCGAAGCACATCGCATCCACTTGCCGGCCATTAATCACACCTGCCCAATATTATTGCCAGCGTCTCCGTCGTTTTTCTTTCCTTTCTAATAATCTTTCGTTTCTGTTTCCTCTTTTTCTTGGCTCATCTCGACGCCAGTCTTCGAACCAGCTTTCGTGTCTCTTCTCTTGTTCGACGACGTATCACGCCCTCGTCTCTCCTTGTCCTCCTCGGCAGCGCCTGTCCCTCATATAGACGCCCTTTTCCCGGGCTTCTCTCGCGTTACCCGCCGCCTTCAGCCACATACGATCAACAAACAAGCAGCAGCAGCACACGCCGCAGCGAAACAGCAAACCGTCGACCAGCTTGCATACTACACCGACTTGTAGCTGCAGACAAGGAGTGCCACCGCTCGTCACGACCATTCAACGAACCTGTGTTTCGCGCCTTCGAAAGCCCCCTTCTCTTGCTCCTTTCTCTTCCTTCTTCGACTCTTGCTGCATCGACCCAGCAGGCATCGTGTCTCTTGCTCTCTGCGTCACTCGGTTTCTTCCGCCTCCTACGCCTTTGTCTCGGTCTTTCAGCCTACATTTTATATATACCTTGCTTTTTTTCCCGTGTCTCTTATGACCTCGTAATTAAGTCGCATCCCATCAGACGACGGCTCGTGCTTTTCATCTTCACAGCGTGCCTCCAGTAAGTCACCAAACCCCCCAAACATCCAAACACTCAAACGCCAGCATCCCGCCTCTTTTCGCTTCTCCTGATCACCCGTTTCCTTTCGATGCTCCCTGCCCCCTATCTCCTGTCCCTCCCTGCCAAACACGTTTCCTGGATTTCTGGGTTTTTTGTTTGCCCTCCGCTTGCCTCACTCTACTTTCACACTGCCCTGCCTCGGGTGCCTATCCCGTCTTTACTTCGTGTGATATTATCCCCCGTCGTTTTGTGTCTCCCCAACATCCTTCCCATGTTGTTGGGTTGTCCTGGAGTCGATTTTCACTGTTTGCTTCTTGGCTGTTTTCTTGTTCTGCTTGCATTTCAAGTGCCCACCGAAGATATCCCGCGATCATCACGATAGAAGATAAGCACTCTTCTCGAACAAACCCGCATTGCAGATCATCGATCTTGAATTTTTGCCCACAGCCTGCTGTCTTTCCGATCGGCCACACATAATACGAGTTTGTCTTTTACGAGACTGCCTACAAACCCGCCCACAAACCGAATCCCAGCCCAATAACACTGCCCCCCATATTGCCTGCCCAACACTGTATTTATTCGGTTGAGTCGGTGGCGTGGAAGAGCTACCTGTGCTTCTGTTTGAAGACTTGTGCTTCTTCGCATCCTGACCAAGTCGTGGGGAGAGGGTAATCTCCCCAGGGGATGGTTGCTGCTTTGCGCACAAAGCTGTGTTCCTCTTCACTTTTTCTTGTACTTGCTCTCTCTTTTAGCTTTTTCTTGTGTTCCGCAACCCCTTTCTCGGCCTCTAGACCTCGTGCGCTTTTGGATCCTGGCAGCCTGCATTGTTACACGCAGTTCTCCATTTCCACCCATCTTGCACCAAAAGAAGCATACACACCCCCAACATCCTCATTACACACGCGTTCACAAACACACAAACCACGCAGTACGGAAGAAAACCAAGGGAACTACTTTGCTAACTCGGGTTTGTCCTCGCTCTGCAGCTGTCCGTCACATAGCGTCATAGTCGTTCTTCTACTCGTCCCAGGAACGCATACGGCACTCATTCACTCGTTTGTTTGCTGCATTCGATTTTTTTTCGCTCCTACCGACACTCATTATCGAAACCCCGAAAGGCAGCCCACTGCCAACAAAGCCACGACCTCTTTTGTTTCGTGTTACCCACCGGTTTTACGACCCCTGGTGTCTCGGTTTTATTTTACGCCCTCCACAATAATCCATAATAATAACAAAACCATCCGCCTCAACTTCGTCTCCTAGTTGTCGTTGCTTTTTCTCGGTCCGCCCTTTTTCCAGCTCAGGGGTCCCTCTACTCAACTACATTTTTACTTCATATCTCCCCCTCGCCTACTTTCTACATGCCTAGATTTCCGGTTGCGTTCAATCGGCGGAAATCCACCGCCGACAACCTCGACAATGTATCGGTAGGAGGCCCGTCGTTTCGCGTGTTGGATCGTTCCGAGGTTGTTTCTGGAACAAAGAACTTTGATGCACCAAACCCGAACGCGCGTTTGGCTGTCAAGTCCCAGAGCATGCCCAACACATTGATGGTCGCGGATCCGGAAGACGACAACATCTTTGCCAACCTCAACGTTAATCGGTATGTACCCGTGATGAGCTATCAGCATCCTCAGCTTTGGCCACGGCAAGCATCCTAGGATTCATCATCTTCCAATCTTCCAAGAAGATAGTGGGTCCGGGAGGATGCATGGCTAGTAATTTTGAGATTGAGCGCGGTGCTAATGAGAAAACTAGGGGCAGCGGCTCATCAAACACGACAAAGACGACGTCTGACAACTCCTCACGCCACAGCAACGTGTCGACAGCACCCTCTTCTGCCGACTTGAACGCACAACAGCAGCAGCAGCAACAATTCCAGCAGCAGTTCCACCAACAGCAGCAGCAACAGCACCAGCAGGAAGACTTCCGGCTACAGAACAAGAAGCTGTACGGTGACGTCCCTGTGCCCCCGATCCCCAAGTCGAACACGACTAGCAGCTTTCTCAAGTCGGCGGGACGCACATTCTCATTTGGCGGCAACAAGAAGCATCTCCCGATCTTGCCTACCAACAACGACGCCCCACCACAAACTCCGCCGAAGCGTTCCGATACGGGCAGCACCACGAGCCGCGATCGTTCGATGACCGAGTCCACAGTAACAACTGCAACACCGCCAAAACTGGAGGAAGAGTTCACACTGGATCTTGGTGGTGATTTCAGCAAAATGTTGGGTGGTGGCTTTGACAAGAGAACGAGCGTCATGACTCTTCGGGAGGATGGCCGGCCAGCACTGGTTCCACGGTCCCTGACCGGAAACCGGCTGAACCAGCCGACGCCCATTAACGTTGACGGCTCGGCCAAGGTTGAGCCTTCTCCATACTCGTGGGGCAGCCAGCACTCAAATGAGCAATTGCTCAACTCTAATTCGCTCATGGGCACCTCACCAAACGAGAACGCACCACCCGTTCCGAGACACGCTTCTCCGCTTGGCCGTCCACAGACCTCATCAGGAGCCAGTCCCAGTGTCGCACAGAGCTCTATTCCACCAATCCCTACCTCCCTTACCGAATCCAGCCTGAAGAGAACGAGCGCTTTCTTTGGCCGCCGTCGCTCAACCATCGACAATGCTGCTGAAGCAGCCGAAGACGAGGACACTGTTCTCCTGAAGGATTCCCTCTTCTCTGTCAACCGCTTCCTCGCCGGTGCCAACCCGTCCAACACCAAACAGACTTCCTCGCCCAGCAGCCGCTTTGGACGGCGTGACGATGCACTTGGTGTTGGTTACAGCCAAGTGCCTACCGAGTCCACCTCCCCGACATTTGGTGCAAAGGCAGATGCCGATAACGACGACAACCTCTTCGACACCAACCTCGTTAGCTCAAGCAGAATGGCACAGCGCTTTGTCGCCCGCAAGCCCAGCCCTCCCCGGAACAAGGTCATGACGCCCGCTCAGTTTGAACGGTACCGGAAGGACAAGGAGCGGGAAGATGGTGGCCAGGCTGCTAGCTCCTCCAAGCAGGAAGAGCAGCACGACGATGATGACGATGACGACACCTATGAAGACGATGTGGACGAGGCCGAGAAGTCAAGACAGGCTGCGAAGCAACGGCGAAAGCAGGAGGCACACATGGCTGTGTACCGCCAGCAGATGATGAAGGTTACTGGCGAGGCTGCCTCGGGCACGCCTGCCCGCTCGAGCATGCACTTCTCAATGTCAACGCCGAACCTGCCAACGCTCGGCACTTTGGCACCCAATGCTGCGAACGGCACCAGACTGTCTCCGCAGACCGGTTCCGAAAATGAAGGAGAGGATGAGGATGAGGAGGTTCCTCTGGCCATCCTCGCTGCCCATGGATTCCCCAGCAAGAACCGCCCGCCGACCCGTCTTAGCACGATGATGTCGAACCCCAACCTTCGTGCTGCCGCCGCTCCCAGCTACCAGCGCCCCCAGTCTGTCATTGGCAGCGAAGCCCACGGTCCTACCGCCGCCGCAAATGGCGGCCGCCTCCCCGTCTTTGCTCGGAACCTGCCGCAAGACCCTTACGGCCTGGTCAACTCGAACAACCGGGAGACGCTCAACTTCGCCGGTGGCGCCCCTGCCGGTTCACCCCAAGCGAACAGCGGTGGTCTGCCGCCTGGCGGTTTGGTTGGCGTCATTGCCAGTGAGGAGCGGTCCCGTGCTATGCGGAGAGGCAGCCCTCACCTTGATGCTATAAACAAGCCTATGTCGAACATGGGTCCTAACCAGCAGTTCGATCCTACTGTCGGCATTCCCCCGCAGATGATGTATCCTGGTATGGGCATGCCTCAGCAGATGCTTACGCCAGGTGACCAGGCCCAGATCCAGATGACACAGCAGATGCAGCAGTTCATGCAAATGCAGATGCAGTTCATGCAGATGATGGCCAACGGCGGTGCCAACGGTATGCAGCAGCGGCCGATGAGCAGCAGCCAGTATGGCGGTCCTGGAATGATGGGCATGGTGGGTGGCATGGATGGCACGGGTGGTATGGGCGGTATGGGCATGAACAATGACATGGCCCGCCACTCGTTCATGGACACCGGCTCCGTGATGGATATGCAGCTTCCTCGCCCCGACATGCACATGCGCACGATGAGCATGGTCCAGCCCAGCTCGGCATCCTGGATGCAGCAGCCTCAGAACCCTGGCTACACCCCATCAATCCGCATCCAGGGCGCCAACGGCTACGCTCCCTCGATTGCTCCGTCTGAGCGCAGCAACGTCGGTCTTCCTGGCCGTTACCGCCCTGTGTCGCACATGCCTGCTGCTCCCTCGCCATCAGAGCTGCGCAAGTCGATGACCATGTCTGGTGCACTCGGCTCCTCAACCGGGGATGCCCAGACCAGCTCGACGACGACCCCGAGACCAAACACGAGCGGCAGCATGAGCCCCAACGAGAGCAGCACTCCCAACGGCCGCGGCCCAAGCCCGACTGGCTGGGACATGTCGCGGAAGCAGAAGAACGCTTCGCCTCTCGCCCAGTCCAACGTTGCCGATGACGATGATGACGAAGAGGGCTGGGCCGCTATGAAGGCCAAGCGTGATAAGAAGCGCTCTATGTGGAAGTCGAAGAAGACCCTGTCCAGCGAGCTCGGTTCTCTGATCAGCTAAGCTTATCGTCCCGGACCGAGTATAGGCGTCGTTACTCCCTCATACCCTCCTCTCCCACACTCATTTGCTTTGCATCCTGTTTTTCTGTCAATCATCCTTGGGAATTGGATCTACTAGATTTTTTTGTTCTTGGGATACGCGATCATTTTGTTTATTGTTTGGTTATCTTTTTTATTTGGTTTATTCATCATAGGTGAAGCGCGCGCAAGTTCGCTTGCGGTAATTTGGGAGGAGAAATTCTAGGTGTTCTTCTGTTTACTTTTATTTTGTTTCTTCTTTATTCCACTAGACACATCTTGTATATCGAACGAAGAGTAGGGTGCAGCCACAATTTTAATGCATGGTTTAATTATCATATGAACTTAACGGTCACCTCGTTGGTTGACTCTGCTTGTGACTTCTTCCTCTCTTTGAGCAAGGCCGAAATCACATTATATTTTTTTTTTTCTTCAGTTTGTTTGCACTTTCGCTTTCACTTGTCGATTGCCTTGGGCTCATACGCTAGCACAGCATTACCATAATTCTACACTTTCTTAATGTTAAACTTTATCTCATTATTACTTTAATGTGAAAGTGATAATCGGTTCTTCTTTTCAATATATATATATATATATATACTCTGATTTCTTTTTTAAATAAAGAAAGTTGAAAAAGAAAAAATAAATAATTGAATTTTAAGTAAACCCAAATATAAAAGGAAGTGAACACATTCACCTTTAAATGGGATACTTCTTTTAGTAAAAAAAGAGAGATTATGTAATAGGCAGGAGGTCTATAAATAGCAATAGTCAAACCAGCACGGAGTTTCCATAGGCATGCAGGAGGGTTGCGTTGTTTGATTTTGCATTTCATGTGCTTGGTTGCCATCTAAAGGCTATCGGCAGAGACACCAAGTCACTCTAGTCAAAATGACCATTGAATAACCAACGCTTTCTTTTCTTTCTTTTCTAAATATCTCTTAGTTGAGCTTGCCTGCCGCCCAAGCCTTGCGCTTCACGGCCATCTCAACAGCAGCCGAACCCCAGTCCTCGCCGTGGTTGTGGCTGCCCTCAATGACACCGGCGCGCGCTAGACCCTGCTTCTCGTTCAGGACCGTCAGCAGGCCAAAGATGACCGGCACACCGGTGTCCAGCTGAACCCGCATCAGACCCTGCGACACGCTGTCGGCAATGTACTCAAAGTGCATCGTCTCGCCCTTGATCAGCACGCCAATGGCAATGAGGGCGTCAAACTGCTGGGTCGAGGCGCCGGACGAGCCCGAGGCCGTCGGGGCGGACAGGTCGGTCGTGCTGCCGCCGAGGAGGAGGTCGCCGGCGGAGAGGGAGCTGGCCGAGTTGGCCGACTGGACTTGCGAGGCATCGTAGAATCTGGACGGGGAGGAAGAGGGACATGATTAGCAAAATTTCCGGGGACGGCATGCGTCAACAAAGGCTGACGTGCAGGGAGCTGTCGCAGTTTCGCATCTGCGGGGGTACCGGGGACGGGGGATTGGAGAAAAGTGGAAAAGTGCCGTCATTCGCTCTCTTACCTCTGGACGGCTACGGGGAGCTCCCAGGCGCCAGGGACAGACTCGACGACAATGTTGGACTCGGAGACGCCGCTCTCAAGCAGTTTCTTCTTGGTGCCCTCCAGGAGAGGGTCGATGATGGCAGTGTTCCAGCGGGCGTGGATGATGCCAATGCGGAGGCCGGAGCCGTCGTGCTTCTGGGAGATGGGGCCCTTGTCGTGCATTGTGAGAGGTAAATGTGCTTGTTGAGGTTGGATGGTAAAGCGGGGTAGCTAGGAGATGTTGCGAAATGCTGTTCAGTATGCGATGGTGGATGGGAAGCTGAATTGATCGTGATGTAAGAGAGAGAGAGAGAAAAGTGAAGCCAACGAGAGAAACGTCGATGTAAGGCTACAAGAGACGAAAGCTGGCAGGTTTAGTGAGGAGCAACCAGCATAGGTCATTAGAGGCAAGTGACTATCGCACGTCTTTTTGGAGGGGCAGCACCAGTAGAATGCCCCAGAAGGTGAAGCAGGGTGGGGAGCTCTTTCCAGGTACCCGCATTCCGGGATCGGCGCTTGTGATGCGAGAAATCGCAAGACTTAGTCAGCTAAAAATAGTGTTTTACAACTGCCACCAACATGGTCAGGTCAAACATTAGTTATCTTCCGCTTCCGACGGGACGTGGTGACGAATGCATGATGTCTCGCCATGTTACTAAACTGGGTCTCTGTTCTGTCTCTGGAAGAAGCATGCGATGTCCGTTATTGGCTCGCATGTCTTGGGAAATTAACACCCGCAGAAGCAGCCTTTTACACCTTCCACGGAGTTCAACAGCCTGGTCGCGTGTGTTTGCTCCTTCCCCGGATCGCCAGTTTTGAAGATGGGATGCACTTTCCCCACGTGCATCATATACCTTCTAAGATGGGAATTGCATCACCTCAGGAAGGACCGGATAGATCTGGTAACTCGTTCTTTCCTGCACAAGTGCGTAGTGCAGCGCGTCTCCCTAAAATGCGAATCATGACGCTCTCCCCTTTGCCCCTTTTCTTGTCTGCAATGCAAGTTGCATTCTCAGACACACCAGTCACCCATCGGATGATAGCGATCCCTCCGAGGCCTGTGATTGCATTTCCTGCCGAAGTCTTCTCGTGTACGGCAGCCTCAACCACCCCGACATTTACCGGCAATGTCAATAAAGGCTCTACCCGCAGATGCCTGCCGTCTGCTTGGTTCGACGACGGTCATTGCAACTCCAGCGAGTCTCGTCAAAGAATTCGTGGAGAACGCCATTGATGCAGGCGCAACGTCTATTGATGTGATCGTGAGCCCAAATACTGTCGACAAAATTGAGATACGCGACAATGGCCACGGTGTCAATCTCGCCGACTTTGACGCTCTCGGCCGCCGCGGCCACACAAGCAAGATTCGATGTTTTGAGGATCTCAAGACGGTGGGCGGGACATCTCTTGGGTTTCGAGGTGAGGGACTGGCCAGCGCCAATACATTGGGCTATGTGGCCATCACAACGCGCACCTCTGACGAGGCCATCGCGACCACCTTTCGAGTGGTTCCAGGCATTGGGGGAATCGCTCCCGGCAGCCGGAAACTGGTGCCTGCACCGGTAGGCACAACAGTGTCGGTATCTTGCCTATTTTCAAAACTTCCAGTGAGGCGGAAGGTCGCGGTACAAGATGCTTCAAAAACGATGAACGCAATCAAGGCGCTCTTGACCGGATACGCAATGGCCCGCTCCCATTTGCGACTCTCTTTCAAGGCTCTCAAGGAAGCTGTGTCGCCATGGTCTTACCGCCCGACGGCGTCGAGTCTGATGCCGAACGGCGCAATTGACATGAAGCAGGCAGTTGTGATGCTCTTTGGCGCTGAAGTTGGCCGCCAATGCCAGGGGATCACTACATCGACAGATGAGCTCCTCGACGGACAGGCAACTCTATCGCAGGCGATGTCCGACAACCCAAAAGAGAAGCCTGAGAACTTCATTTTCGAGGCCTTCCTCCCTCGGCCTGATGCAGATCTGTCCAAGCTGAGACAGGGCGGGTTTATTTCCGTCGATGGACGGCCTCTTTCTTTCCACAACAATGGCATTGTTGACAAGCTACTCGCAGTTTTTCACACCAGCTTTGGCCGACTCTTGAGCCAGATGGGTGTGCAACAGCCCAAAGTTCGTGGCACATTCATGAGGCTCAACATCCTCTGCCCTGCCGGCACCTACGATGCCAACGTCGACTCGTCCAAGACGGACGTGTTGTTTTCCGACGAGAAGTTTTTATGTGATGCCTTTGCACGGTTTTGCGCAAAGACATTCGTGGCACCCGAACCGCCGAGGTATCAAAATGCATCCGGGAGATATCTACCAAGCACACCGATACGCTTGCAGCCAGACCTTTCCTTTGCTGGAAGTGCGGCTGGAAGAAATTCCATGGCCCAAAGCCAGACACGGCCTTTCCAGCACCTGCCATCTCAGGATGTCGATGATGGCCAATCCCTGGGACATACCCTGACCCCAATTACTGGCAATGCCCGTGTGCCACCTGGCCGTGGAGCTCGTCGTGATGAACAAGATCCAATCTCTCAACTTAACAATATGTTTACAGATTCTCCATCAAGGGCCCCGGCAGCAAGACGCAGTATGAGATCGGCCGGTGGGATCGAGTACAACTTTACGTCATCACGAGGCGCAGGTGCACAGCGTCGTGGCAACTCAACTGCCTCGCGGCATATACGATTGTCACCGATCCGGAAACGGGCACCCATTCGCAGTGTTCCCGTTCGTGGGCTACAAACGCCGCCGTCATCCGGCCACATGGAACAACTGAGAAGTGGTTCTCGCAATCAAGGCCATGGTGTCCTTCAAGACTCGGGAGTTACAGGCATAGAACCTGACGACGGCTTTCGGCAGACCACTATATCGTTCGGCGACAGAGGACCTGTTCAGAATATCCCGCGAGACGTGGACCAGGAGCAGCATGCCCGAGGTGAATCTAGCCGGGACTCATTTATGTCTCCACGAGAACTTTACAACAAGGCACAAACCGAGTCGGGACCACCCCTTCTTGTACCTACCGGGGCCAACAAACACCATACTGGCCGCGACCACAGCACGGATACTGTTGGTCAAAGCATGTCGGGTTTGAGAAGTGAGCCGCCCTCGCACACCATGCCTCCTCGCCGGTTAGTTCACACATTGAACGTTGATCAGAAACAGCTGCGGCGCAGTGCCGCAGCATTTGCACGCAATTCAAAGACTTGGGACGAGGAGCCCGAGTACCTATCCCCTGAAATGGCTGATATCTCGGGCATTAAGAGTCGACTCAGAGCGGCCATTGTCGACTGGCTGGCAAAAAGCAGAGAAGAGAGGAAGGAAACTGGGGCAGGGTCTGTTCAGGTTGAGTTCTACCTGAGGAAGAACCTAAAGAAGAAGGCGCTGTTGGTGCGGGATCTGGGGTAGAAGTGAAATCATACTCACTTCATGTGTCAGGACACGAAAATGGGGTCTACTAGACGGAATTATGTGTCATCTTGGCCGGTGACTACCTGGCGCGGGCAATGTTTTGGAAGGCTATATGGCCGATATTATTTGTTCGTGGAATTTCAAAACGGCTCTTCAAGAGGCGCAGACTCGTGGCATCGTGGCGTTCGCGCTGAAGAGAAAACAAGAGACAGAGACAAGATCAAACAAGCATAAATTTTAGCCCCGTGAAATAAACATATCTTGGCGCAATACGTTGTAGAGCTGTTATGCTCTAATCTTCCAGAACCTACCTTTCAACGAATGCCCAATTCTTTATTGCGAACAGGGGCACTGTTAACCCCCTGTTGGTTGTCAACGGTGAAAGCTTGAGTCTATTTTAGGCTTCTCGTCATTCGTATTGCCGATCGTTGTCCTTCAAGGGCCCTTGCAAAGAACACATAAGCAGACAGGGCTCTGGTCTTTAATGCCTGTGCAACAATCCGCAAGCATCTTATTTACTTGTATCGTTTATGAACAGGGCATAAACATGCTCAGGAGTCTGGAGACTGACGAATGAGTGTGCTGCAACAATTATTTGCCCTGGTTCTGGACGACGATCCTCTCACTCTGGGCCTCCGACCGCAGTGGCTCACCGTCAGATTATCTGCACTTGTACCTGGACCCGGGGCCGTAGTTGAGTCTGCTCGAATGAGAAGTAAAAAGAACGTCACTGGCCCTGCTGTGAGAAGAATAAAAACCACGCTGCAAGCCTTGCGGGGAGGCCGGAATGCACTGCAAGTGGCCGAATCCAGCTCCGCTGTGAATTCCTGGAAGTTTTTACTTTGACCTTTTCTCATTCATCTCTTTTGTTCCCTTTTCAATTTTGATACTATTTTGGATCGCAGCAAGTGCGATATGTGAAACGTTGCTGTCGAACAAGTTGCCGGCTGAGGCCCCTCGTGCTATTAAACGGCGCACAAGTACTCCGTACGAGAGAGTGCAATGCACTGCCGTTTTTGTGCAAGTGAACACGGCATATGAGAGGGCACACGATGTATCTTACGTGCTCTGTAAAAAAAGCTTTGAGTGTGGATTTCTTGTATGCACGCTCGGATGAGAACGATTCTGATATGAGTAGATTGGGGTTGCTGGAGTAAATGAGCAAAAATAAAAATAGGTTGAAATCTGTTTCGAATGATGAAATTGTTTTCTCGTGAGTTGAAACGGACAGGGCTCAACGCCAATTCAACGCTGCCGTCGTAGTGCCCTACCCGAATTTGGCTCTTTTTGGCTGCAAGGATCTAGCTTCATGTCTGATGTCTACGGCACTGTCAAATTTCCCTCAGGTTCAGCCTCAACGGGCGTGGCGTCAAAAAGCGTGTCACTCAGGTCTCAGAAAATTCATACGACACGCGCTGTGGCATTTCACGATAACACGTCCAGTGTGGAGAACAGGGGATGTAGGAGCTGAAGTGGGTCATTTCTTGTTTGTTTCTCTTCACACTTCGCACTGGAAAGGGCATTAGTGATGCCTGGGCTCATTAGTGCCATGCATCTTCCAAGTCAGTGTTGCACGAGCGATGGGGGAGGAAGGCGTGCGCCCACGAACTGTTATTACGGGGAGTGAGGAACGATTGGGTACACAACAGACGAGGAGAAATACTGAGAGGGACGGGACTGAAGAAGAAGGAACCGGAAAACAAGGAATAGGGACACAAAAATGGGATGAGAGACGAGGAAGGGACCTGGAGGGAACGACAATTCGTACCTTCCGTCCTTTGTGCCTCTTGAACGCGGCACCATTTTCGCTTCTTGTCAATGAACAAAGTGCTGACGGGCTGCCGCATTAGCAAGTTATGGGTGGACCATGCCCGTAGGGCCACAAACGCGCGACAAGCCTTTGTAGAAAGAAACTTGAGATCGCGAAAAGAAAGGAACCAGAAAAAATACAGAGTACGGAGTACGGACAGACAAAGCGTCAAGGCGGCATTTGAAGCAAATCGCAAAAGTCGACATTTCGGTGACAGCCGGCGCCAAGAAAAAGCGATACGAAGAACACCGGAAGGAAGGGGCCAGCAGGGAGGGTCTAAGCCTCGCTCTCAGGAGAAAGGGCGGCCGGGCCCAGCAACAGGAATCCACAAGCAAGGAAAGAGCTATGCATCGTCACAGTCCAGTCAAAAACAAGTGAGAACCTCGTACCTCGTATATGAATGTAACCAAACAACGCTGTTGACTTACGAGCGAGTCCAGCACAGAAAATTTGGGTGAGGTTTGGCGACTTTTCCAAGTTCTGAGGTCACTACAGCGTGGCTGTCCGCCCACACACCCCTTTTCCCAGCGATCTCTGCGCGCGCTAACTCCCTTTGACGAATACGAGACTGCCAGCACAACGGACGCGGCACAGGAAGCGTAAGGCAGGCCCAGAAGGCGAGCATGCATTCACTGCAGAGTGCGATTGTGGTGTAATAGGAACACCGGGTGTGGAGGACAGGACAACATGAGTTGAGAGAAAACCAAGATAATCTGTACTTCGTACCCTGGTATCATATGTCGAGGACGCACCTTCCCACGTATGCATGGCCTTTTTGACGTCTGTCGCTCCTGCCCTTAGTGGGTTCCAAGCCGTGATGCACCGATGCAATCGAAATACAGACTACGACGCAGACACCGATCGTGCCCTGGTGCCAACCTCACAAAATCCAAAAAAAGCAACAGCCGACCAGGTCCCATTGACCCCACTTTTTTATCATCGCTCTGGTCGCCCTCGCACTCTTTACCTCCAAAAGTACGCATAGTGGGTACATGCGCTCTATTAGTCCTTCCCGCCAGACGCAAAAAAAGGCCCTGACGCTTACTTGTCTAGGCACCCTAGGCTGCTCGTCCCAGGCCTGAAGCAGCATTTTCCTGTTTCAACTGACGCTGTGGGCACTGTTTCCATGGGCTGAAGAAGGGGCCTTTGGGGCGTATTGACGTGCTAACTGTGAAGGGACTTTCTGTCATCCCGCCGGCTCTCCAAAACAGGAACAGGAAACAAGGGCAGGAAGGGGAAGGACACTCTTTTCCTCCTTCCTTGTCACATAGCCTTGCTGCATCTCGGTATCTTACCTTTGCTGAATCTCCGCTCTGACCAAAATCTGCCTGTTTTTCTCACCTCATTTTTTGTGCTCGAGGGCGCACATTCGTTTTTCTTCTATTCTCTTTGATTTTGGGCCATTTTTCGATCCGTATCCCTTTTTGACTTCCCGCCCTTCTACATTTCTGCCGATTGCTGGCGCCTCCTCTCGTTTTTAGCTGCAGCATCCAACCCCGATTACTTTCGTTATCGATTTAATTGCTTGTCTTAATTTAGGGGGCTGAGGGACTGCAGCTGGAATCACCGGAAGACCAGCCCGCGACCACACGACGAACCAGCCGTGCAGCCTGAGATTTCGCATCTTACCATCTTCATTTGATTCCAACGGACCCGACGACACGATTTGATCGCGAAAACCGGTCTTTTCCTACGAGCATTTCGATTTCGACTGCCGAGCGCGGTGCGACTATCGTGACAATTTTATCGGTGCCCACGCGAGGCCAGCCGAATCGATTGCCTCACAAACGACATCTCCAGCTCCGATTGGCACGACAAACGACTTGACTCGACCTTTACTTTGTCTCTGGCAGACGTGCTTGCCCGTCCAGGATGATGGGGCTCCCTTAGCTGCCTCTCCAAGCCGTCCTGCCTTTAATCCGATTCGAAACCGAGACCTCTTTGTCTGTTGCTCGTCCATCGTCCACAGAAGCACGAACCGACGCTCCTGTTTGCCCAAGATGGACGCCTACTTCGACACACAACTCAACATGGCTGCGGCATCCTCGCCGGCTGACATGCAACCCAGAAACCACTGTCCAAGCCGGTGTCTTCGGCGGCAACCACAGACAGCTTCTTCGATCCCACCCCCATCCACAAGTCGCACACATCGAATAAGACGACAGCCACACATACCCGCGAAGGCGTTCCCACACTTCCGGAGGCCAAGTGCCGCGAGAATGAACCTGATACTCGGCATGCTGGTGGTGCTTTTTGCGTGTATCGGCATCCAGCCAGCTACGGCCGTTTCTGTGCAGTTTGAAAACTGCATGCCCGACGACTATGTCAACAACAAGGATCCCGTCCTGCTACAATGGATTCCGCTCTATGTCGAAGCCTCCTTCGACACCACAACCGGCGACAACCGCAACTTGATCGTCACCATGTACGGCAATGTTACCGGCACCCGTTCATCTGCCCAGCTCCCAGCCTGGGACAGCCCTCTTTGGAACGATCCCAGCGATACCGACGGCAAGATCCTTCGCGAGCCAGATATGACGGTGGCAAAACCCAAGCTCACGACGCTGCACAGCAAGATAGAGGTTCTCACGTACCAGCCCTGGAGCAACGACACCGACTTTTGCGCTGAATCTCTGACCAATGGCGTCTGCCCTCTTGGCCCCGTCTTCAACACATCTGTCATCCCATATACCAACCTCCCGTCGGTTTCCATGTCCAACGTCTTCACCACCTCTTACGCCTTCACCTCCTTCTCGGCAACCTTCATCATCCGCTATGGCGACGCGGATTCTACCACCATTGGCTGTGTCTCGGCCACCGTTACGCCTTCGCTTGGCGACCTGGCGTGGGTCATCAAGTTCCTCCCGCTCCTGGTCCTCCTCACTGTCGGCTTTGCGACTGTCTTTGCTGGTATGTACAGTCCGTGGGGCACTGCCGACATCTTCCACTGGACGTCCAACTATGGACGCGATCCGGACCTGCTGCGCCTGGTTACCCCTGGCTTTGGGGATTGCTTGCAGTACCTCCAGTTTGTCGTTCTAACGGGTGGCCTGACCTTGAGCTACCCTGGCTTCTACCAACCTATCGTGAGCCAGGCCTCGTGGTCGACCCTGATGTTCAACCAAACATTTGTGAGCAAGCAGCCCGGCATCCCCAATGTCGTGGACGGTGTTTACTCGACAAACGGCACGTATGGTTTGCAAAACCTGGGCCAGCTTGCCGGCATGGCCAACGTCTCTGATATTTGGGCCGGTATGATGGTGTGGCTGATGGTGATCATTGCGGCTGTGCTTGTTCTCTTCCAGCTCGGGTTCGCTATTCAGTGGATCTACCGCTCCGTGCGGCGGATTCCCGAGGAGGACCTGCGCTCAAAAAACTGGCCCTTTTCGGTTGGGAACCTTATCCGCATTGTGTTCAACTACTTTTTGCTGCCGGTCGTCTCTCTGTCTACCTTCCAGTTTGTCGTTGCTCCTAGCACCCCCGACTACACTACCGCACTGGCCGCAGTCACTCTGGCCGCCATTCTTGGCTTTGCCGCCTGGTTGCTGTATCTGATCATCAGCACGAAGCCTCGTGCCGTCCTGTTCGACGATTTACCAACACTGCTTCTTTACGGTCCGCTGTACAACACGTTTTCAGACGAGGCCGCTGCTTATGCTCTGGCTCCGTTTATGGTGACGCTTATCAGAGGCATTGCCATTGGCGCCGTGCAGCCGGCGGGTATTGCCCAAATCATCCTCTTGGCCATTTGTGAGGTCGTTCAGATTGTGACGCTACAAGCCATTATGCCGTTCCACAAGCAATCCTCCATGAACGCCTATCACACGTTGTTTGCTGCACTCCGCTTCGTCACAATCATGTTGATGATTGCCTTCATCCCGGCACTTGGTGTCACTGAAGGCCCAAAGGGCTGGATTGGATATGTCATCTTGGTTATCCACGCTGGCATTCTTGTTCTTGGATTTTTCCTCAACGCAATCCAGACGCTGCTTGAGGTTATCATTCGCATGGCCGGCGCCGGTGGCGACGATGTTACCGGCCAGACCCGCGGTGGCCTCTCCAAGATCTTTGGTATGCGCCAGCTGTCAAGACGCATGCCGCGCCGTGTTGCTGGTGCTGCGTCCCGTCAGAGCCAGATGTCGAGCGCTGGTATGCTGGACGAGGAGGCTAGCAAGGCTGGCTACGTCATGCCTGGCGGCCGTCTACGAAGTGAGTCTGCTGGTAGCATCGGCGTTCTCATGAACGGTAAGCCCGGCCAGAGGAGCTCGTCTGCGCTTGATAACTTTAGCGTGGAGGGTGGCATGGCCCAGGCCGGCCGGAACTTGGAGAGCGGTGGTGGATCATACACCCCCACTACTGCTGGCGAGATGAGCAACTTCTCCTTCCTTCCATCACCCAACCCTAATAGCCATCGTCTGTCGGGTGCTACAGCGAACTTGTTTTCTGGAGCAACCACTACACCCGTGGAGGCTAGCGACCCATACTATCGCCAGCCAAGACGCACGAGAAAGCCAACGATCAGCCAGGACAATGCCCCCTCGCCTGCCGACAGGACTCGTGGGTCATGGGCAAGCGGTGATTGGGGACAAGGAAACGGTCCTACTGCTCCCGCAGCAGCTGCTATGGGAACGAATGCGGCAAACGCGGCTGCCGCTGCTGCTGTTATTGCAGGAGGCGTCCCAGCCATTACGGGCGAGCCTGGCGATGGTGACCAGCCGTCTCGTGGCGCAACACCGGCACCCTACGGCCAGCCGGCCTTCTCACCAAGAACCGACTACTCTACGCGCGAAGTCGATTTCTACTACGGCGTGAGAGGCCAGCGTCTCAACTCGGACGCTCCTGGCCGGAGACTCGGTACAGGACCTGCAGACCCGACAGGCCCAATGGCGTCTGCTGCTGGCTGGTTCAGGACACTGATCGGTGGTAAGACCAAAGAGAAGGGCAAGGGCTTCGAGGTTGTCAGAAGCTCGAGGATGCCGCCTGCTATGGTCGCTCGCGGTGGCGATTTCGACGATGAAGGCCCGCCACCTGGTGTTCCTGTCGCTATGGACGTGATCCGCAACGGTCCCATCGAGTCAGACGACGAAGATGAAGCAACGGCCAAGAACCGGCGCAACATCCGCAGCCGCGACCGCCCAACAGGCGAACCTAAGCCTGTTGAGTCGGAGCTTCTTGATGAGGACGGCAACCCTGGCGACGAGAGCGAGGCAGCAGACGAAGCCGGTTTCCTGCGTGTGTCTGATGGTCCCCCGTTGCTGCCCAGCATTGACGGCGGTGACAGCATCCACATGCCGAGCAGATTGCCGAGCCGTAATCAGTCAAAAGCAAGCCGGTACACTGCCGCTGGCGACGGATACAACACTGGTGTCTTCCCGCCGTCTTCCGTCCCTATTCTGGCCGAAGTTCCCAACCTGCCCCGCAAGAGCTCCAAACGTCCCCTCTCACACGACGGCAAGGCGCAGCAAGCGGGCCAATACGCACCGTCTGAGCCTGGCCGTACAGTATCTGTGACTTCGTCTCACGCCGGGCAGTACCAGCAGCCGCACCTGGCACCTGCTATTCGCGTTGAGTCGACCGGCAGCGGCGGAGGAGGTCTCACCAACACGAGACTCCCATTTGATCGCAACAACTCTCTCCAGGGTCGTATGTCTGAGGGTTCCTCTGCTGCCCACACAAACGACGACTTTGCGCAGATCGACCTGAACGACAACTCGTCCAACAACACTGGCCCTGGCCGGGGTTCGCACGAAGATCGTCCGACAAGCTACGGCTATGTCCAGCAGGGCAGCGTCAACCGGATTGACCCTGAGCGGCAGCCGGATCTGCTAGGCACTTCTGCCGAAGTGGTCGACGAACGCCACTAATCCACACTGGCACTTGCATTGTGTCATTCTTTCCTTCACTCTCCTCCTTCGCCAACTACAATCTCCTTACCGGATACGATATAATAACACAGCGCGCTGTATAATGCGCTGATGCACCGGCGGGTTACAAAATTTATTTGTCTTTTTGTATCTGATTTTGACTTATGTTCTGCACACTCTTTCACCCCTTTTCTTTTTCTGTGTTACACTGTCTTGTTTATATTTATTGGAGGGTCTCTGCTTTTCGCTTTGCTTTTGATTTTTCTATTGCTTTATTCTACGCACACAGCGATTTGGCGCAATCAATGGAAAGGAATATCGGAAACGGGGAACCTGGCCGCACAATCAAACACGAAAGCATATATGCCACCAGAAAACAAAGGCTATGCTACAACCATTAATACATCTCTCTCTGCCAGACCCTGGCGATGAAAATTGATTATTTTTTTCTCCTTCTGCGAATTTATGCTTCTATTACAGGGAAGTTTGGTTATATGATAGGAGGAATGGGAGGAACCAGGATACACAAAATAAAAAGTGATTTTCAATTAACTCATTGTTGATGCCCCTGTGACGTCTTTATTGACTCGTGTAAATGCATAATGCTTGTTTACCATCTAATTAGATACGGTATAGCGTGTTTATGCACATAAGCATTCTGAATTTAAAGTGAGATTTTCCATAGTGGGCTTATCAGTGATAAGATTTTTTTTTGGTCCCGCATTGCCCCCAGCTACGACACTGCGACTTTCAACTTTCTCACAGCTTTGCGACAAAGGAAAACATAACCGATTGCGTTTCTCTCATTTTCCAACTTTTCCATAATTTGTTTTCATTTAACTCTCCCATATATCTCACACAATGGCCAAAACAAGGCCGGGTTCGTCCAAAAAGGGACGTTCCAAGAAGCACTCGAAAAACAGCACACAATCCGACGGCGCATCATCTAAGCCCAGCAAATCACCAAAGGCCCTTGTCCAAGATGCTGAGGCGGCCATGACCCAGGGTGATATCCAGGTTGCTCTGGCAGCAGCACAAAAGGCACAGAAAGCGCTCGAGAACGCCAGCAGCGGCAATGGCAACAACAACATTGTGGTCGACGGAGTCGGTCTTGCGGCCGTGTACGCCCTGGTGGGCGAAATTCACCTCGAGAACGGCGATGTGGAGGAGGCACGCGCAGCTCTGGATCGGTCTGTGAGCTTGGATTCGGAGGGCACACTTCCCGAAGCGCTAGGCGGCGGCGTGGACAAGTTCTTGTACATGGCGCAGCTGAGCGAGGAGGGCGGCCGCGACAGCATTCGGTGGTTTGAGCGGGGCGCGGGCGCTCTGCGGACATTGGCGAGCCGGATACACAAGCAGACTGGCGGCAAGGGTGCAGCAGGGGCGGCAAAGTCAGCGAGCGAGGACGAAACCGACGAGCTGCAGGAGGAACTCAGCAACATCAACGCCAAACTGGCCCAGATTCTGTGCGCCATGACCGAAGTCTGGATGACGGACCTGTCGTTTGAGGACGACTGCGAGCAGCAGTGCGAGGCCCTGACTACAGAGGCGACGCTCGTCGACCCGTCGTCGGCCGAAGTCTGGCAGACGCTCGCCAATGTGCGCATCAGCCAGAGCCGCGAGGAAGAGGCAAGGGCGGCGCTGCAGCGAAGTCTGGAGCTGTGGGAGCATCTGCACCCGGCACACCCGCTGGTGCCCGCGTTTAGTGTGCGCGTGAGCCTGGCGCGGATGCTGATGACGGTTGGCTGGCTGGCCAAGGCGATCGAGGTGACGACAAACTTGCTGAGAGAAGACGAGCAGTCGGTCGAGGTGTGGTACCTGGCGGGCTATGCAAACCATCTGCTGGGCCAGCAGCTCAAGGAGGCCGAGGAGGCGGACACGGCAAACACACAAAAGAAGGATCAGTGGAAGGGCGCATGGATCGAGGCGCGTCGCTGTCTCGGCCGGTGTTTGCGGCGGTTCCAGCAGCAGCAGTACGAGGATGAGAGGTTAGGCGAGCATGCGGCCGAGCTCTTCCGCGAACTGGAAGCGGCTGTCGGCCCTGCGACGCAAAAGGAGAAGGACGAGGAGGACTACGAGGAAGAAGACGAAGATGAGGAGTGGGAGGACGATGACGATGAAGAGGACGAGGATGGGGATGAGGATGAAGACGAGGAGATGCAGGATTAGAGAGTGAATGTGGTGGAATTTTGTTTCGCGTGTCTTTAGTATCATTGCGACCTTATAGATGGCGTTTTTGGGCTGGAAAAGTAAAAGAGGTTTGTTGACAGAGCTAGAACGGCTACTACTTGACGGTCAGAGTAGACGTTTAATGACATGGAATTCATTTCGATTATATTTCACATGATAAACCACTCTCTTGGACATAAGCCCCTAATTTGTGCGCCCATCCAAGTGTCAAACAGGTATTTCCTGCCTGAGTGAGTTATATACATAATGGCGAGTCAGTTTAAATGTGTGACACATCCAAAAGAGCCTCATATTTCCCTTGACCGTCTCCCGGTACCTCGCCCAGAAAACCCTCGAAAAAGTGATAAACCACCGACTGGCTGTTTCAATAAACATTCCCTGACAGGCGAGACACAGTGATAATTGTGCCGATATCCAACAGTACTCGTCTCCTAATTTTTTCCCAGATCGTCCGTAACGCCCGGCCCTCATGCGTCGATCTTGAGCTTCTGCACGTCCCCTGTCGGCACACTGTCGTCGTCGTCTGCCTCGTAGTCGTCGTCGCCCTTGCCTGCCAGACCCTGCTCCCATAATTGCCGGCCAGTGAGTTTTGAGCCGTCCTTGTTTAGCAGACCCATACTGCCAGCGCCTCCACGGCTCTTCTTGGCCGCCTCGGCTGCCTGTGCCTCCTCGTCCCGTTTACGCTGTTCGGCCATCTCTTTTAAGAAATCTGCCTGCCATTTCGTAAATGTCTCGGGCGTCACGGGCGTGCCGTGGAACTTCTTGTTCTCTTCCCGCTCCGCAGCCAGCAATGCCTCCTCCTTGATCTTCATGGCGGCCTCGTGCCGCGACACAACCATCTGCTCGGCAGCGTCTTTGAGCGCCGACACAATCGTAAACACCATGGCCATGCCCATGTTCTCCTCAATGGTCTCAGTCAGGCCAGACAGCAGCTCGTCCTTGTCGTCAGCGACGCTAAAGAGCGGGTGCTGCTCGTGCAGCTGCGGCGGCGGCAACAGCTCGAGGTTGGGCTCCTTGTCTGGGTAGTCTTCGGGGTACTTGACTTGGAGGATCATGACGGGAGGCTCGTATTCGTCGTCATACGACGCGCCGGCCGGTCTCGTAGCGGCAATGACATCGTCGGGCAGATCGAGCTTGATGGAGATGCGGAACTCGTTGTCTTCGATTTTGGTAAACTCGTCGGCAAAAATGGACTCGAGGACCTCAGTCTCCTCGATCTGGTCTTCGCGACCCATGGTGAAGGTGTGGTGTGAATGAAGATTGGGAAATTGTTCTTGCAGAGACCCCCCAGTCGCGATGTCGTCAAGTCGAAGAAGGCTTCACGAGCTTCAAAGTGAGGGCAGAATTGCACTGCGGGGCAGCGCCTGTAGCAAGTACCAATAGCGCTCTACAGCGGGCAGGAGGGACCTGCGACTTTGGGGAATGCTGTTGTAAAGAGTGTGGGGCAGGGGGCTTATCTTGATCAGGACACCGCCCGGCAAAATTCTGCCAGATAAAAAAAAATCTCATTATCTCTAGAAATTTTTTGTACTAGGCTCAAGTGTTAGAGAAACGGTTCCATCCCCAGCAAAATCGACTTGCGATTCTCCCTATTCCTCTCTCCCAACTACACGAATTGGCCTCGATTTTGGCACAACACGACAATATACGCAAAACGGCCATACAATAATCGACAGCCGACATGTCCACCTCAAAAAGCGGCGAGAAGCGCAAGGCCGAGCCGTATCGGGCCACGAAGAAAGAATGGACCAAGAAGCCACGGCTCGAAGGCGGTGATGGAAAGGACTACAAGAAGCAGGCGAACGATGACGGCGAGAACAAGAATGGCACAGGCGCATACGAGAAGGGTGAGTCTACATGGATTGGCACAAACAGTGGCGTCCTGGACCAAAATATCGTTCTGACCACTTTCTTTTCAGGCACATCGACGTCTCGCGAGGCACACGCAAAACAAAAGCAAATGGCCCAGGAACGCCGGGCAGCCAAACCCCTGGCCGACGAGCTGGCCCGGTCCAAGAAGCTGTGGGAGCGGCTGCGGCGCAAGTCGCACGTGCCCAAGGACGAACGCCAGAAGCTGGTGGACGAGCTGTTCAGCATCACGACCGGACGTATCCGCGACTTTGTCCTCAAGCACGACGCCGTGCGCGCTGTCCAGACCGCCGTCAAGTACTCGACGCCCGAGCAGCGCAAGGGCATTGCCAAGGAGCTGCAGGGCGCCTATGTGCAGATGGCCGAGAGCAAGTACGCCAAGTTCCTGGTCGGCAAGCTGCTCGTGCAAAACGATGAGGCCACGCGCGACATGATCATCTCCGAGTTTTACGGCAAGGTCAAGAAGCTCATCAACCACCCGGAAGCCTCGTGGATCCTGGACGACGTCTACCGCACGATTGCCACCAAGAAGCAGCGCGCCATGCTGCTGCGTGAGTGGTACGGCCCAGAGTTTGCCCTGGCCAACACTTCTGCCACGGGCGAGCCGATTGCTGGCAACACGGAGCCCACCGCCGACCTCACAGAGATTCTGGAGAAGGAGCCCAGCAAGCGCGGCGTCATTAAGACGCACCTGCTGGCTATGATCAACGGCCTCGTTCAGAAGAAGCTGACGGGCTTCACGATCCTGCACGACGCCATGCTTCAGTACTTTTTGAACGTTCCTGCTGGCTCCGAGGACCACCGCGAGTTCGTCGAGATGATCAAGGGCGACGAGGGCGGCGATCTGCTCAAGAACATGGCCTTCACCAAGTCTGGCGCCCGCCTGGTGTGCTTGTTGCTGGCCCACGGCGACGCCAAGGACCGTAAGGTTCTGGTGCGGACATACAAGGACACCTTCCAGCTGCTGAGCGGTGACCCCTATGGCCATGCCATTATCCTAGCTGCATGCGACCTTGTCGATGACACCAAGCTCACGAGCAAGGCCATCTTCCCCGAGATTCTGGGCAAGAACGAGGAGTCTGGTACCGAGAACGTTGTCTTTGTGGCGAATGACCTCAACGCCCGCACAACCATCCTGTACCTGTTTGAGGGCCCGACTCGGGCTTTGTTCCCGGCCAGCCATGCTGCTGACCTCGCCATCCTCGAGGAGATCCACGCCATCCGCACGACAACAAGCAAAAAGGACTCCGAGGTCCGTCGCAAGGAGCTGATTGCTGCTGTCTCGCCACAGCTGCTGGCCGCCATTGCTGCCGCCCCGACTGAGCTTGTTGCTACGTCTTTTGGCTGCCAGCTGGTGACTGACGTTCTCCTGTTTGCCACTGGCGACAAGTCCGAGGCTCTGGCTGCGATTGCACAGACAGCCGCTGGCCCTACAACGACTGGCGATGATGAGGACGAGGAGGAGGGCGGTGTTGCTTTGGGAGCTGCACCCGCACCCCACGTTTCCCAGTCTGCCTTTGGCACGCGTCTGCTTAAGGCGCTTGTCGCCGGTGGCCGCTTCGACAAGGCCTCGGGCCAGGTCAAGCCCGTCGACCCTCCTCTGCACTTTGCCGACATCCTCTATCCCCAGATCCGGGAGCACATTATGGAATGGGCCACGGGCGCCGCTAGCTCGTTTGTACTTGTTGCCCTTCTCGAGTCGGCCGACCTGTCGCCGGAGCACGCCAAGGAGCTGAAGAAGACGCTGGCCGAGAAGAAGAACCGCAAGGCTCTGGAAAAGTCGTCTGTCGAGGAGACCTCGGAGCAAAAGTCCAAGCGCGAGGCGGCCGAGGCCGCGGCCGCGGCCAAGGAGGAGGCTGCTAAGGACGACAAGAAGGATAAGAAGGACAAGAAAAACAAGAAGAAGACTGCCGCGGCGCCGGAGCGGCCCGTGGGCAATGCGGGCGCCAAGCTTCTTCTGGAGAAGCTGTAAAAGTTTGGATTGTATGCTTTTTTACGTCGTTCTTCATCATTGTTCGCTCTAAATGGTTGGCATATCATGCTCTTTTCCCTTTCCACTTCCATTTTCTTGTCTTTCCCATCATATCTATGCATAGAATAATTCTCTTGCGCGGCGTTTGGCAATTTACTCTGTATCATTCTGGACACCCATCCTGTTTCGTTCCTTTGATTTCCTAAGTGACACAATCAAGCTGAGCCTTATGCAGTACAAGACTCTTGTTTCTGAGTTGAAAGTGGAGACGAACAAACATGACAGAAACGTCACTGTCAAGTGGACAACAAACCTGACAGCGGGACGGGACTTGACTGCCTGCCTATTGTTTCTTTTGCTCATTTTCGCTTTCTCTTTATCCGTTGTTTCCCATCTCTCGGGTCTCTCTCCGTTGGCAATCATACTGTAAATATCTGTCTGTTGGTTTCAGCGACCACCTGGCCGCATTTCAGCTTCTATTTGTATCTCTTTCTATTTCTCTCATGTAACACATGCATATCCCCAAAATCCCGATTGACGCAACGGAGTACCATCTTGTTTTTGGCAACAATATTCGAAACCGTACGATACCCGAGACTACAAAATGAAAACAGAGAAAACTACGCCGCACAGGAGAGTGCAAAATTAGTAAGAAGATTTACTGCGCAAAAGATTCGCCACAGCCTCGAGGATCCGGAAACAAGAAAGACGACTCAGCAAGGACGCAAGGAGCGTGGGAAGAAGGGAGTCGAGGGAACGTGTGAGCAACAGAATTGACTCTGGAGAGCAGTTTACGAGAGAAAAAAGGCCCAACCAAGTGGCTGCATATGCAAGAAGTGGAGGTGTGGCAGACTATCTTTTTTTTGCTGCCATAATTAGCAGTGGCTGAGCAGTTGGCCCCCAAGAGTCTACAAGTCCAAGAACCAAGGACCCGAAAAGGACGAATGGCGGGAGGCGGGAGGAGAAAAGGCGAAAGGCGAGAAGCGCAAATAAAATAACAGGAAAAATGAAATAAAGGGAACAAAAAGGGGAACAAAAAAAGAGAAGATGGTGTGCCAGTTCTCGTGGAACGGGACAGGGGTACGGTTCCTCCCACATATTTCGTCACATACACAATACATATTCGGTCTCCCACGTAGCAGTTGTACACACACTCTTTGTCTCCCACAGTCTCTCACACATAAGTACACAGTAAAGCAGGAAAATGCTGCGTGGCTGGCGGGGATGTTGCCAAAGGAGTCCCAAAAGGCGATGATCAGCGGCGTTTATTCTGGAGTGTCTTCGGGAGCACTAAAGTCTAAAAGTGTTAGGCGCTCGGGCACTAAGACCGCCTAGAACGTGGACTGCCGACTCGACTTACACCTCAAGTTGCATGGAATATGGACGGAAAGAGCGAACGACAACAACAAAAAAGCAAAGAGAAAACAGCACTCAAAAAGAAAAGAAAATTAAACGCAATCACAACAAAAGAAAACAGTAGATAAGACGTGGGA
This sequence comes from Sporothrix mexicana, assembly GCA_021396375.1. NCBI lineage: Eukaryota > Fungi > Ascomycota > Sordariomycetes > Ophiostomatales > Ophiostomataceae > Sporothrix > Sporothrix mexicana. The sequence continues at coordinate 242,377 of WNYC01000004.1, forward strand.
AAGAACCTGAAAATGAGAAGCCTTGTCCTTACAAAAAAAGTCTCTCGGCGGGCCTTCATAACGGGCCACCCCATGACTGTTGTCCAGTGGGACAGTGCAGCCAACAAGCATATTTCTGGCCCCCAGGTTGCAAAGAAGATGCAGAGTGTCTTATGAAAAAGAAAAAATGGGCAAAAATAAAATGACAGACCTGCACGTTGACGGTCCGTACTTGGCAAGGGCAGAGTCTGGTCTGAGTCGGTGATCAAAGGGCGATGAGGAATATATCGTACGTCGAACGTGAGAGCAGAGGGAAGGAGAGAGAGAAGAAGGAGACTTCAAGGAAATAAGAAGAACGACTAAAAGAAAAGAAGGAAAGGAAAGAACGAGCGGCTGCAATGTTTGGCTAGCGGCATGCCCGAAGTAGAAAGAAGGTGCGCTCATACCTCTTTCCCATCCGAGCCTTGCGAACCTTGTACACCATTCGCACTTTCCCACTGTCACCGCCGCTAGCCTTCTCATCACATCCCCTCACTTCCGTCCCTGCTTTTCCTCCCAAGTCTTTGTTTCTATGCTTTCTTCTTCTTGGCCTCGTGTTTTAATCTTCTTTTATTTGTTTGATTCTCTGTTGCTCGCTTCCACACACACCCCAACACCCCTCCCGCCCTTTTGCAATGAAAAGCTGCATGGTGATAGACTGCAGAGTCTCGTGCAGGCTGCACATTTTATTTTCAGCACACCTATGACTTACACGTGTAGGATACAAGGTGACGAGCCTGTTTTGACCACCTTTCTGGAGTACTCGGTTTCTCCTGGATACCTGAAGGACTGGGAGCACAAGAAAGACCGCACAAAACACCGCAGGCATCGCACTCCCCAAGATGAGATCCAGCCACCAGCCTGCAGTGCAATCACCAACAGCCCGGGGCATTGATCTTTCGAGCCCTGGGAGCCCAGAATATGGGCTCGGCCGCGGCCGTGTGTTCTCTGTCATTTCCCTCTGCTTCTTCTTCGTCGGCTCCCCTCTTCTCTTCTCACCTTGGCGTGTGCCAAGATGATAAAAAGGGAAGGTCGAGGAGGGGGCCAGGCCGGTCAGTCCATCAGTCTGGCAAGTTTGTGGAGTTTTGGTTGAGAAAGCAAAGGGCGATACAAGCAAGGAGTTCTCGAGCACCTCTTTGACTGTCGTCCGGAGAAAGCGTGGGGCATTGCCAATATACAAAAGACATGAGGGAAGAGGCACGGCCAACCCACTTGGACCTGGTCCGAACAACAAGGCTGAGGACAAGTGAGCAAGCTGGGATGAAGGGAAAGAGAGTCGGCTGGAGAAATCAATGGTGAGAACCGAAAGGCACAAACAAAAGAAGGAAAACAGAGGCTAGAAACAGAAAAGGCAAAGATCAAACAACAACAGCACCTCTGAGCTGCGCATCCCAGCCGCATCCACACACACTCACAAACGCAGATATCCAAGCCGCCCAATGCAACAAGCCTCACATCCACCCGTACAAGCGACCACACATCGACGCATCTGCGGACTCGCATGCCTCTCCCACATGTCGCCGTGTAAGTAAAGATCTTGACAATCTGTGCTTTTCTGCACCTTTTCAAGCATCAAAGGTAGTGGCTGGTGTTGGGGGCCGTGGGCAAGTGGGAAAAAAATGAGTTGGCTCAGTGGTCGAAGACAAGAAATGTGCCCCGGTGCCCTTACTTGGTACCAGTGGCGCACTATTATTGTTTCTTTTCTCACTTTATTTTCATTTATTCTCGTGCCTCCCCGCTCTTGCAACTGTTACCTTTTCTCCTTTCTTTGTTCTGCATTCCCATTTTCCACCTCTATTCTCACACCAAATTTTGCCTCGTCCTGTCTCAACTGGCTTTCATCATCTCAAGATTTTCGTTTGGTTTTAACAACCCACTCCGCACTTCGATTTACACTTCACCTGTCAGCCTTATTTATTTCTGAAAGGGGCTAGTTGTCCGTATATTGTTTTGTCGTCTTCTTGCGCCATAAGCCCACTCAATCCCAAGAAAAAATACAGAGCCGCACCACTGCGCCACTGCCCGCTTCGAAAGGATTCTTAGGCGGGGAGAAAGCGGCATCTTGGCGACAACTGTACCATCAGCCAGGCTATATACGACGTTGCTCGTCTATTTACCTGATCCTTTTGGACAATTTTGGCAGTTGACCCTGGCCATCGCCTCTTATCATATGAGCCCGGCCCGTATAATACAAAATTTACGGAAACAAAGGGCATACTTTTTCTACGCCGCTTAATCTGACTCCTGCTCACCCGTCACAAGATCCTTGGTCGCGGATATCAAGTGCCACTGCAGCAGCACAAGCTGCATGGAGCCCTGTTTGTCTTATTAGACAGGGCCTTCACGATCCTCCCTCTTTTTAACATCGACATCCGTGCAAACCGAATATTTTGGTACACTGTGGGAGCATTGAAATTTCAACAACGGGGGTTCTTTTTTTTCTGGTTCGATTCGACATTTCACCATGCGTATCCCATTCTTGTTTCTCCGAGACAATACAGAGTGCTCGGCCGGCACACAGTATTACACTTGCGCATCCAGCGGCTTCAAAGGCTGTTGTGCAGTCGACGCTTGTAATTACGACGGTGGCTGTCCAGATGGAGCATCAACTGGCTCTTCAACCACCAGCAAGAGCACAGCTGCAAGCAAGTCGACATCCGCATCAGAATCCAAATTTATCACTTCTCCCACATCATCGTCAACACCGACTAGCACGTCCCCATCTGCAACTCACACAACTTCTTCTTCGTCCAAGACGACGACGACAACATCGTCGCCGTCAAATACCGCCACAACTACCTCGGCAGGTTCATCACCGGCAAAAGAAACGGGCCTGTCCGACAGCAACCAGTCGTCTTCACATCACCTGTCAAAGGGTGCCATTGGCGGCATCGTGACAGCCGGCGTGATTGCCTTTGTTATTCTTTTCTGCCTCTTTCTCTGGAAAATGCGGCGCCGAAACAAGCAACTGGAGGAGATAGCCAATGCCGCACTGTCCGGTGCCTCCAACCATCAGTCACCGGGCCCCGGCGGTTCCATTTTCCCAAAGCCGACCCCGTCACCAGGCAACCCGCTGGGATCGCCTGGTCTAGACGAAAAGCTGGCTGCAGCCAACATCTCGCAGAGAGAAGGCCTGCTCGCAAACGACGCCAACGCCACGGTAAACGCCAAGCTGGCCGAACTCCAAGGCACCTCGCCTGCCAGTACCACAGTTCCTCTGTTTGGCGAGGCTTTCAGTGGAAATATGGAAGAAGCTGTTCAACGGTGGGGGTTGTACGGCGCCCGCATGATGGCACAGAATAAGGCAATGGCCGACGAGGAACGGCGTGGTGCCCAAAGTCCAGATACCATTGCCGATTATGGTGGTAAGTTCCCTGTGGATGCTTTTGATTTTCCTTTTCCTTTTTTTCCCCATCCCGTCCCTGTCCACTAACACCTGTAGGAAACTATATGGGCCCAGGGTCGGAGACTGGCATGATGCCGCAGCCGTTGCAGGTCGGTCGGATTGTTGAGCTCGACGCCGAGCGACAGCAGGTCACGGCCGAGCTTGAGACGCCACAACCAACACCACTACCTACGCCCATGTCAACACCAGGCATCGGCTCGTACTCGCCTTCGCTTTCAGTCGGAAGCAGCCATGTGGGCAGGTCGACTGTTGTGTCATCATGGCGCAGTTCCAGCCGGACAGTTAACAGCGACGTCAACACGATTATAGAGGAGGGTACAGGCGGAAATGCGAATGTCCATCTGCACCCGAGTCCCATTCCGTCACCGTCACTGCACCCGCCAAATTCACCCATGCGGAACGGGTCGACCTCGGAGGCGCCACGGGCAACGCTCAACATTTCGCAGAATGAGAGAACACGCGGTGTGAATGTGACGAGTTGGGGATCGTACAATCTGTGAGGAGAGTCTCGTTTGCATTTATCTGTTTTTGGCCTTTCGTATTTGTTAGTGACGAACCGTTCATCGCAAACGAAGTTCCTGTCATGGACTTACATACCTTCATAAATACCCAAGAGGGAGCATTACTCGCTACCCTTGCCACTCCTTAGACCGGTAATTCTACCAAGCCCATGCAAATATATCGCATAATATACTTGACATCACAATGGCGGCAAAGTTTGCCGAAATAAGTCCATTTTGTCCATTCAAGAGTCCATTTTACCCTCTAAACGCTCAACCCCTAAGCGCCGCTCCATGCAAACGCACAAAACATGGGCTCTGTCTCTCCGCCCATCTGTGGCGTGCATCGTATCCAGTGATAGTCAGAGGTATATTGCGAGCAATGTATCAAGGAAAAATAAAAGAAGGCAGATTCAAAAGCAAATCATGGAAAGCAGGTCTTGAAAGCAAATCTCAATAACGCCTCGGGCCCGCATCCGTCGTAGCATGGCCCGTTTTGTCGTAAAAAGACATAGGAAAGAAGAGGTGGCGGTGTGTCCCAACCACCAAAAACAACACAAGAGACCGCATCCCCCGATTAACCCTGCAGCTTGCCCATCTCCTCCAGCAGCTCCAGCAGATCGTCGTCGCTGATCTTGTTGGCCAGCGACGGGATCAGCGTCTTGGCCTCCTCGACGCCGTCGGGGCACAGCGAGCCGAGCGCCGCACGCTCAAACTTGGTAAGTTCCGTGTGCGACGCCAGCAGCCGTTCGACGGCCTCGACGTTTTCCTTGCGCTTGAACCGTGCAAACGCATCGAGGTAGTCGACAGTCTTAGTGAGGACTCTAAGTCAGATGTTAGCGGGGTTCAATCTGCCCAAGTGCCCAGTGGAGTGGTAGACGCACTCCGTCTCGTTGACGTTCTTGCGGTCGTTGCGGCGCTTGGCGACCAGGGCGTTGATGACGAGCCAGGCCTCGGACAGCGATAGGGTCTCGACGCCCTCAAACTCGCCGAGCCGGAGCTCGGCGCCGGCCTCTTCCTCGCCCGGCGGCGGCGGCTTGGGCCGCGATGTTGGTGCCTGGGGCATTGTGTGTCGCGGGAGTGGGGAGGGGGGAAGGGAGAAGGTGTCAAAGACAGAAAGAAAAGAGGTCGAGGGATGTCGTCGCGAGCGCACGTGGACGCAAGCAAGACCGGGTGCGAGGGACGCTCTGAAAGAATCCGATCGATCGTTTGTCCGTCGATATGCCGTGTCTTCGTATCGGGGGTGATGGCCTCTGTCGTGGCGCGTGCGCGGTGTGGTTGTCGTCGAGAGGATGAAGAGGAAGAAGATGGAAGAGGCGAGCTACAATCGTTATTTTCGATTTTGGACTTTGGAAAGAAAGGCTTAGAACATTGAGGTCGGTTGGGCTGGGGAGGCTCGCTAGCGCCAAATGCACTGTACAGTGCTCGGCGCGGTATTGGCTGGACCCCTCCGCATGCAGCCTGAAGCCTGGCGAGCCTGGCCAAGTCCAAGCAGCTGCCCGCCCCTTTCCCGTCTCATTTTAGCGCGGATTGTGGGCAACAGGTGTGTGTTGAACTTGGATGAGGGTCTCGTCTGAACCAATAACGAACAACTTGCGACGAGATCTCAAAGCGACAACAAAGCAAAAAGACAAAGACGACCAACCCGCCCATCGCCAACGGGCCCACGACGTTTCTTATCCTCATCTCATAGTGTTCAAGCGCTAGTGCACGACGGCATTGTGAACACGGCAAGGGACTGGCATTCCACGCACGCTTCAACGCCCTTCATCAGCAGGCGCACTCTTGCATCAAACTCATTATGAGGAGCGCATAGAAACGACGAGACAAATCACATCATGTGAGTGGGCGGGCCCCTTTCAAACTCATTACATCAATCTTCCATACGCCGTCGATCGTTGCTAACAAACCAGGACGGTCTTTGCGCTCATCGTCATCAACAAGGCCGGCGGTCTGGTCTACAACCGGTCTTTCACAGAAGGTGGCCTGAACCAGCTGAGCACAAACGACTACCTGATAATAGCAGGTACATTTCATGGGTGAGTGAAGCGTTGCGTGGACCACTGTGCTGTCCGTAGATGTGCTGCGTATCCTTTTGAGAACCCCCGCTCACATATCAGTGTCCACGCCATCACAACACGCCTGAACCCGCTGAAGCACCTGAAGGGCACAGGGGCTGCCGGTACTGCCGGCTCTGAAACGGGCAGCAACAGAGGGTCAACAGGGACGCCCATCAGTGGTGTCGGGGCCGGTGTAGGTGCCAACGGCAGATTACCGCCAGGGACGGTCATGACACCGGCCGGTCTGGCGCCCAGTCGACCCGATCCGCCGTCGGGCCTCGAGGTGCTCGAGACGGAGAACTTCCGCATGCAGTGCTTCAACACGTTGACAGGTACCAAGTTCCTACTCTTTACCGACACAGCACAGGCAAACGTCGACACGACCATGCGCCGCGTCTACGATCTGTACTCGGACTACGTCATGAAGAACCCGTTTTACCAGCTGGAGATGCCCATCCGCTGCGACATGTTTGACCGGAAACTCAATTCGTACATCCGCGAGATCAACACCCGGTAGGAAGAGGATCGTTGAGGCCGATGAGGGTGTTGAAAGCAGAAGGGGATATACCACGTACTACGTTTAGCAACAAATAGGATCACTTTGCATCGTTCGCTTCAACTGTTCCGTACATGCAATCCATATTTATGTGGTTATGTGTCTATTAATCATACAATGGAGTCTCGCACGGGCTAGACTATTCCCCGAGCGCCTTTTCGGCTGCGAGAAGAAACGACGAAGAAATCAACTAAAGGATGATAGCTATGCAGCTCTATGAAACATGTCAAAAGGCGTGATAGCCACTACCTCCGTCTGTTGCAACGGTCCATATGCCACCCCTCACTATGACGTGTCCATCTTGTCGTCTTTGTTTCCCTTCTTAGGCTCGTCGTCCTCCGTATCGTCGTCGTCATCATCGTCATCATCGTCATCGTCGTCGTCCTCTTCTTCGTCCTTGCCGCCCTTCTTGCTGGGCTCGCCGGCCTTGTTCAGCAGCGGCTCTGCGGACTCGTCCTCCTCCTTGACCGACTCCAGCGACGCCGTCTTGGCTGCCGCCTCGGCCTCCTCGCGCTGCCGCTTCTGTTGCCGCGCGTTCTCCTCCTCCATACTCATGCGCAGCGCCAGCGCCAGCTCGGGGTCCGTCGACGGGTCAAAGCCGAACTCGTCAAACTCGCCGCCGCCAGCGCCGCCAGAACCGCCGCCGACATCCCCACCGAATCCGCCTGCACCGCCGCCGCCGCCACCGCTGCCGCCCTCGCGCGCCAGCAGCGGCGTCTGCTTGAGCTGATCACTCAGCAGACTGCCGCTGGGCGGGATCACGACCATGTGGCTGCCCTCGCTGCCCTTGACCTTCTCGTTGAATTTGGTGAGCTTGTGCTGCGTCTCATCGTCGAGGTCGCCAAACACGACAAAGTCCACCGACACGTTGTTCTTCTTGAGCTTTCCGGCCAGCGTCAGCAGCGACTTTTCGTCCTCGGGCACCGACGAGCACACAAACGCCACAATGCGCGTGCGCTGCGTCTTGTTCTTGCGATGGCGAAGGGCGAGCTAAACTGTCAGTGGGGTCAATCAAATCAAAACTGAGCATGTGGACGGGTACCCACCAACGCAACCTGCAGGGCGGTCATGAGATGTGCGTCGCCCTGGATCTTCTTCTTCGTTCGGTGCAGGCCCTCGAGGATCTTGCCCTGCTCGGTTGTCATCGTGACAAGTACCTCGGGGCCCTTGCCGGCCATGCTCATCAGGCCCACCTCCGACTCAGGGTTGCCGTTTGTAATGTGCCGGAACACAACGCTGACAGCATCCGACTGTGCCTCGAACCGCGTCGGGTGATAGTCGCCGTTCCGACTGCTCTCACTGTTGTCCACCAGGATCATCACCGCTTCCATCGGCATTTTGGGCGGGTAGTTGGGGGCTGGTCGGCCCTTTAGCTATGCGTTGTTGATAAAGGATGGGATTCGAGTTATAATTGATTCGTCGGTCTCGAATTGAGTCTTGTGTCGTCGTTTTGGTGGACGTATTGGGTGTGGTGATACGTGGTTGTGGATGTGGATGCTGAAAGGCAGACGAGTGCTTGCTGAGAAAGAGGCGCCGAAAGCAGTAGAAGGTCGAGGGACAGCAACGCCCGCAAGAGCTGTCGTCAGGCAAGGTCAGCCTAGCACAGTAAGACCACACTCAATCACTGGTGAGGGAGCAAGAGTGGCAGAATTAGAGCTAGTCTATTTATGGAAGGCGGTGAGTCGTGCTCTCGTGCACGGGCCAAGCGGCCACAGTTTGCAGCGCCCGCCAAGTTGGTCTAGTGTTTGTTTACTTTGTTTTGCCCTGTATTACGGGGCGTCGACCTGGAACTGCAGCTTCCAACATTACAACATCCATATCCAACGCGCTTTCCAACTTTGACAAACAATCTCGACACGTCTCGACAACCCACAAATTCTCACGGCAATTTACCCATTTTATAACTTTTCCCTCGTTCACAACACAAATATCTTCGCCATGCCTCCCAGAGGAAGAAAGAGAAAGTCGGACCAGTCCGTCGCGTCCGAAGCCGCCGTCGCGCCGAACATGACCGCGACGACGACAACGATGACAATGGCCACAAAGACAGAAAAGAGTCCAAGAAAGCGGCAAAAGACTGGCATCACAATCGCCCAGAAGCAAGCTCTCATTGACAACCTCCAACTCGAAGGTGAGCCCCCATTCCGAGACACGTCAATATGAACTCGGGCCGTGATAAACACGAGGGTGATGGATGCGATGGCTGACAATCACAGTGACCGAACGTGCACGGAAACTTCGGGCTCAGTACAACCTCCAGGCACAGGGCCTGCGGACACGTATTGAGATTCGCGTCAACCGTATCCCGATGGCTCTGCGGAAGCTCAAGATGGCCGACCTCCTCCTCAAGCACTCTGAGCAGCACAAACCCGTTACAAGCAAACAAGCTGCCGCATCAAGCCGGGCACCGCCAGTTCCCGAAAAGGACTTCAACCCTGCTCGTTCTGTTGTCTCGCGTGCGGAGTCTCCCAGTGCCACTCGGACGGTTGTCAACAAGCCGATTAGGCGACTTAGGTATGCCCATATCTGCCCTTCCGCCTATCATTCCTACTCTGTATGCTAACCATCTCCCCAGTGACCAATTGGCCAGCGGCGACAAGGAGAACCAAAACGCACACCTCGACAACCCCAAGAAACGCCAGCGGGGCGCGCCTGGCACGTCGCACGGTACACAGCCTGGACAGGTACTGTCACCGGCCTCATCCAACTCTCGCATGAACCCACGCGACCGTGAACGTGGTGCCGCTCCGGCCTCAACAGCCGCTCCTTCGTCACCCGCCAAGTCATTTATTGCCCGCCCCATGTCGCCCACGAAACAGGCCTCAGCCTCGAACCTCATCAGCTCCATGGTCGAAAAGGCCCGCGCCACACGTGCCGCCACCAAACGGAAACCGACGACATCCTCCACGGCCAGCTCTGCCGCAGGTGGTGCCACAGCAACGGCTGCTCGTACGCGTGGCCGCGGCGCTGCATCAGGCACGGGCGCACCCCCTGCCTCGAGATCGGCCGCTGCAGCCGCCGCACGGAATGCCCGCAGAGTTAGTGGTATCAGCGAGTCTAGCGACGCGAGCACGTCGACTGTTGTGCGCAAGGTCGGTCGGCCTGCTGCAGGAACAACGGCATCTACGGCTCGGAAGGTGACGGGCACGACAGCGTCGGCAGCGGCAAAGAAGACGACGGTCATGAGCTCGATCAAGAAGGGCGTGACAAGTGCTACGGCCAAGAGAGCCGCTGCCGCCAAGGCTGCTGCGACAACCACCACAACAGCCTCAGCGACAACTCGCTCGGGTAGAGTCCTGCGAAAAAGAGATTGATCGTTGGGCACGAAGTGGTATGAAGCTGCCTAAAAGGTGACAGAAAGCCAGGCTATGGGATATTCGGCCGGTCGTTGGGTACGGATTGCATTTGCATTTGTTTTGGGTCTGTTTTTGCTTGCTGTTTTTTTACAGGGCGTTTGCTGTTCACATTAAGGTTGTTTATGGTTGTTTCTACGGTTGCTTTTTCACTATCATATGAGCCAATACAAGTTTGCGTTCTGTGTTTCACTCGCCTTTCTTCCGCTTTCCTATGCGTCAACATTCAAACGCTTCTCTTTTTATTCAAAATCTGGTACAACAAAGTATGTATGTAAAATGATACTAGCAAAAACTCGCGAGTGTTTAGGCAGAGCTGAACGGCATTGTTGTCACACGCTACTGTGGTGGTACTGCGTTGGCTGCTGCTGCTGCCGCTGCCGCCGCAGCCTTCTTCTTTGCCTTCTCGTCGATCAACTCGATGTTGTCCTCGGGAATCTCCTTGTACTTTTCGAGCAAGTACTCCTCAATCTCGGGGCTCACGTCGCCCTGCACCACAATCTCCTCGCCGCCGCTTGCAACTTTTGTCACGGATGAGCCGGTAGCAAACTTCTTGCCAAACTCCTTGGCCACCTTCTTCAGGTCCAGGCCGAAAGCCTCCAAGCCCGAAACCGACGTAATGTGCTTGCGCTTGTTGCGCTCGATCCGCTTGATCGTGACCACGCTCTTGGCTAGCAGATTCGCCTGCTTCTTGTCGGCGGCCTCGGCCTTGGCCGTCTTCTTCTGCGCGTCCTTGGCAGCACGCTTCTGCGCGTCGACCGAGAGTGCAGCCGTTGCAGCCTCGAGGGCTTCTGTTGGGAGGGGGAAGCAAAAGGTTAGAACGGTCATCCCTCCTCTCCACATTCTGTCTACCAGCCCTTGTTCGACATACCTTGTGACCAGACCTTCTGGTAGAGCTCTGGGTTGTTCTTCTCTAGCCACTCCTGGCACTTTCTAACCGTGCCACCGTACTCGCAGTACTATTCAAACCATTGTCAGTATCGTCTTGATTCGGCTGCATCGTATCGTTTGTATACTCCAGTTGGAGCAAGGCTGTATTGGTATGGAGCGTACCTCGGGCGGCAATGTGCACACTGCAGTTGAACAAACGTTAGTATGCCAAGCATAAAGAGAGTAGACGAGAAGGCTGCAAAGCTACAGCTCGGGTGTGTGCATACCTCCGCAGTAGAAGACATGGCGGCCCTGGGGCTCAAGGACTTCGACTGTCTCTGTATCTGCCATGTCGTATAAGGTTGGATGGGTGTGATGGGTGTGATGGGGGTGTGGAGATGAGGTAAGGTGAACAAGTCGTTAGGAATAGCACGCGTCAATTCGTAGAGGCACGACACGATATGTCGTTTGGTGGAAGACTTAATGCACCGAAAACGGCAATCGTCAATATCGCGGTAGGTCGGTTGATGGAGGTGCTCTCAGTCGAAGAGACAAGCTTCTGCAGTCGTAGGAAGGAGCGCGTACGGTGGGCGCTTTCTTTGGCCGTGAGGGTGTCTTGCGGCTGTCACTGTCGTCTGGTCTTCAAAGTTCAAGGTTTTTAAGATGCGTTTCCGATTTCGTTTTCGCCGGATTAACAAAGAGCTCTCAATTGCTATTTGGCGCGTGATACAAGGCTTTTCCCTAGCACAAGGCCAAAAGACCTAACAAGAGGCTTGATTTTTGCCCCTCCTTTTGCTTTTCGCCCGCCAAACAAAGCTCCCGCCTGGCGGGGTAAATAGGGTGTCTGCGCGCTGGAGACAAACCAGACAAACAGGCCAATTTGGAGCTTAGCCCATCTGTGGTCGCGCAAACCAGCATCAAAAGCGCGAGCGATTCGCGGAAGGTGCAAGGGCGATGGAGGAACCCGGAGGCAAAAGTGGTAGTCACAGGTACTTGCAGACTCTTACAACTTTGCAGCAAAACAAAGTATCACCTCTGCCTTGCAAATGTGTAAATCCAGAGCATTGGAACTATTGCCAAAAACGGAAGCGACGATGCACTATCAACACCTTCCCCAGCGCTTACACGATCTTGCCATCTTTACTGGTTTCCCCCCTGTCCCAAGATCACGACATTGCCAAATTGCTTCTCCCCAACAATCACACCTGACACGACCCAACTGCCGCCCACCTTGGATGGCAACCCTGGGCGGCGGTTCGCCCCTTTTTTTTGTCCGATAGCTGTGCCATTGTATGGTTTTGATCGGCGTGATATTGGCAATAGTCAGCTCTTTGGATGTGCCTCGTCAATAGGTTTCATTTCCCCTGATCTTGTTCGCGTCGGAAATCAAAAGAAGCAATTCGAACGATAGCCTCTCAGCCTCCCCATCGCCAAGCTCCTCTGGGTGATTATCATCGCTTTACACCGAAACTATCAGCGCATCGAGATGACGACGCGTCGGAGTGTCGCGCCATCGAGACTCAGGGCCGGCGGCTGGCCACTTCTAGCAGCCACACAAGTTGCCACAACCTAAAGCCACACGGCATCGAATGAGTGCCGAGACATTCTTTTGCATTGCCATAACTTGCTTCGCCATCGTTTTCCTTATGCCCTGTGGCCTTCTTTTATGCGTTTCTCATCAGTGTTTTATTTCCTCGCGACAAGGGCCAATTCTTCAGACCAAATTCAATGCTTCCAGTTTCAATTACTGACAAACCATCTTTGACAGTCAAACACCTTTGAACATCTTTCCAGTCATCCGCATCCACAGCCCGCGCGTAATTGGCCGGTCGTGCAACAGCCGACAGCCCCCACTCCACACCAAGAGAGCATCTCGGCGGCTCGCTGCTCGACATTTAAGCGCCCGACGTTCATATGCGCGCTGCTATTGGCCCAGTGGTCTGCAACAAGGGTGTCTCTGCTTCCCACTGTCACCAAGAAACATCCAAACATCCCGGCCCGTCTCACTTGTGCGCTGTCTTTGTGTTTCCTGGTTGGCGCGCGCCATCCCGCCATGCAGAGCAGTCCAACTCGTCGATTTTTTTTTTCAACAATGGGTTAAAATGAACACCCGCACTTTTGCGAGCTGATTGGGCATCGCCATCCACTCAAGCCAAAGCCTTGAAGTAGATAGCGGTTTTCATGGCCTTTTTGGGAGCCTGATGGGGGCGGACGCAACCTGATCCAGCGAATCGACGATCTTGGCCACCCTCCATATTGCCATTGAGGAAACAAACCAAGGGACCACACTTCCCACATTGGGAAACAAGCAGGCAGGATGAGGTGAGAAATTCGTGAAGAGGCAGAGGCAGGAGAGGCAGGCAGATGTCGAGTTTCCATGCAGTCACACGCTACCGTCACAAGCGTGTGGAGATCCTCAGAGCGGACATCGTAGCAAAGTTGCTGCTCCGCGCGTGCTAGCCGCTGGCTCTGGATGCTGTGTGTTTGCCCGCTTGACAGGCAATATGTGCAGCCATACTGCATTTACCGTACCATCCCATGCCATGCCATGCAGGCTCGTCCGTCATTGTCATCTTTGGCCCCCATCGCTCCCTCCCCTTGTCTTTTCTTCCTTCACGCTTTTCCTTCCCCGGCTTCGGGTCGAATGCCGTAGCTATTTTTGTCTCGGGCAGCCTATGTGGCCTGGGCCTTCGTCTCTTGCATCTCGTTCTTGTTGCCCATCCAAATCCTATAACCACCCCCTTGGCCGCCCTTCAGCCTTCTCTTCCTTCGTCTGGGTTTTTTTTCTTCTTTTTCCTTTTCTTTCTCCTTTCCTTCTTTTTCTCTTCCCTTCTGATCCTTTCTCTTCATCCTTTCTTACCGCTCCTTGTGTGCGCGTGCTATTTTGTCCGTTTAGATTTTTTCGGTCTCGTTGATCGAGACCATCCTATCGTTTGAAGCTCCTTTACACTCGTCGCTGGACTCGACAATCACGCACACGACGCCGGACGTCTCTTGTTTACTGACTGCTTTGTGACTCGTTTTTTATTCTTCCTGAATTTCACATTTTTATATCCATTTTCCTATCTTCCTTTTGTCAGTTCAGCATGTCCGGTTTCACACTCACGCAAAGCGGTGCTCTGAACCCCTCGCAGGATCGGAGGGGCGAGTACCGCTACCTTAATACGATAATGGAGGAGGCCGACTTCAGCGATGCCTCGCCCGTCAACCGCACAAAGTCTTCGATCCCGCTGAAGATCCAGCAGCAGCAGCTTTACCAGCACCACCAGCAACGGCTTCACGAAGAGCGCCTGCGTGAGGACCGAATGCGCAACAACAGCGATGAGCGGGAACAGAAGGTCGAGATGTGGCTCTCGCCGATGAGCGACCACTTCCCCACGCCCCGCGGCTTTCACTTTTTGTCCGCTCCCATCCTGCCGTCGTCGCCTTCTTCCGCGGCCAGCGAACGCGAGATTGATATCGACATTGACAACGAGTCGTCGCCCGACAGCAACTCGTCTTCCAGCCCATGGCACCATAACGGCAGCGTGTCTACGGACATGACCGAGTTCGACGACATCTACAACGCCTCCGACGACGACTCGACCGCCCGCAAGCGGAGACTTCGCGCCTCGGGAATCGGCCGCTACAGCAGCGCTTCTCGCCGCACTTCGTCTGCCATGTCTCGCCTCAGCAGCAGCTCCGAGGAGTCTCGCAAGGCACTGCCCCAGCTCATGATCCCGCAGCGGCCTTCCATCTCTCTTGCCGACCCTGACCCCAAGCTCTGCACGTCGCCCATGGCCCCCACGCCATCTGCTCAGATCCCCATGTCGCCCGCCATCATGTCTCTCATGCAGAAGCACCACGCTTTCGATGTCCCCACTGTCTCGGCACCGCCTTCTCTGGACGGCAGTCTGACTTCCGAGCAGATGTCCCAGATGTCTGCCCAGATGTCGGCGCCGCCTACGCCCATCATTGGTGCTGCTGACAGCGACGACTCCAGCAATGGCGGTTGGGCTGGTGTGCAGCTGCAGCCTGGTGCTCTTGCCACCCTGCAGTGTCTGGCTCGCTCGGATGCGGGCTCTGTCGCTGATATGAGCCTGGAGCCGGAGCGCGTCCTTGAGATCCCCACCGAGGAGGAACAGCCCGCCGAAGAGATGTCTGAGAACCGCTCGCAGCCCATCCTGAACCTCATCACATCTGGCCTTGCCCGTCATACCGTCACCTTCTCGCCCGTCCAGCAGCGCTCGCTTGCTGGCCTGACCCGCCTCGAGATCCCGTCACCTGGTGGTTTCTTCTCGGGCCTCTCGCCCAGAACCCGCAACACATGGCACATGCCGACGCCCATTGATACGGCTCCGCCACCGACGTCTGGGATCGCCGAGCAGTTCTACAGACTTCCGTGGTCTGATGCCTCTGCTCCTCCCGTTCCCCGCAACAACAACAAGGAGCGGCCCCTGCACATGCCCGGCGCCGAGACTTCCAGCTCGCCTGTTGAGCAGTTCATTGAGGCGCCCATCGTCGAGTCGGAGGATCCGGTCACAGCTCTCCGTGTCCAGAAGACTCCCCTCACCGCCCAGCTGATCATGCCTGAGCAGGCTCCTGTTTCTCAGTCCGAGACCGCTGTCGAGTCCGTCGAGCAGCCCGTTGAGCAGGTGGAGGCCAGCTCTCCCGTCGAGGAGGAGGTGATCGCCACCGAGATCGTTAACGACTACCTTGCCATTGACGCCCAGCAGATGCAGCAGATTGCCATGGGCCACCTGGACCGCACCGAGATGTGGCTCGTGGCACAGCGTGCATACCTCAACGGTATTGCTGATCTGACTGAGAACGTCGAGGAGGCTCCGTCTCCTGCAGCAGAGGAGGAAGAGGCTCCCGAGGTCCCACCCAAGGATGAAGACCTCAAGGCCGTCGTGAGCACTGCCGTCACACGCAAGAAGACGGTCCGTTTTTCTGAGGCCGTCAAGTCTCCTGCCATGCCGCGCACTCCTCGCACACTTCCCTCGGCCATGGTTCACCAGGAATCCGCCTACTACCGTGCTTTCACCGACTGCATGGTCCGGTCCAGCTTCACCGACATGTTCATCAACCGCCTCCCTCGCTTCGAGGCCCTCCAGGCGCAACGCTCTCTCCTTCGTGAAGCCCACCGCAACCAGCTGCTCGGCAAGTACCAGCTGACGGTGCTCCCTCAGTCGGCCAAGAAGCGCATGAGCGCCAACGTTGTCCGCGGCGATGACAACCTTTTGGACGACCCGGACAAGATCCGCGCCGACAAGGAGTCTGATGCCCTGAGCCAGATGGCTCTTACTACCTGGCACGTGGCTGCCAACAAGCTTCTCAACGGCGGCCGCCTCATCTCGGCACCCGTCCACAAGCGCCTTGCCCGCGTCAGCCGCATGGCACCCGGCCCCAACGGCGTATGCCGCGACCGTGCTCGGATCCTCGATCTCGGTGGCCAAGCTACCTGCGACTGGGCCTGGCACGTGGCTCTCCAGTACCCCAACACCAAGGTGTATAGCGTCACCACCAAGGCCATTCGCCAGCTGTCCAACGCCAACATCCGCGGTCCTTCCAACCACCGCCAGGTCGCCGTCGAGAAGCTGACCAAGCTGCCGTTTGACGACAACCAGTTCGACCTGGTCCGCGCGTCCGAGCTGTACTCGATTCTCAAGTTTGTCGGCGAGAACGGCGAAGATGAGTGGGAGACTTGCCTTCGCGAGTGCTACCGCGTCCTCAAGCCGGGAGGCTACATCGAATTTACCGTCCTCGACTCGGACATTGTCAACGCCGGTCCTCTCGGTAACGCCAAGAGCGTCGAGTTTGGCTTTGTCCTCAAGACTCTGGGCTACGATCCCTCACCCACAAAGATGTTCCTGGGCCGCCTCGACCGCGCCCACTTTGTCGACGTCCGCCGCGCATGGATGTGCCTGCCCGTGGGCCCTCGCCCCGAGTCGCTCACCAAGCCCGCCGTCACCCGCGACTCGAGCGGCGCCGTCATCCCGACCGTCCAGCTCGACGCCATGGTCCACGGCTCGACCGACAACATTGCCGCCGTCACCGGTCTGGCCGGCAGCTGGAGCTGGGAGCGGTGGCTGCTCCGCGCCGAGATGGAGAAGACCGCCGGTGACCTGCGCCTCGCTGACACAGTCACCGCCGGCTCGGCGATGCGTGAGGCCGGAAAGAGCCTGGATGGCGTGCATGCCATCGTTGAGGAGGGCCGGGCAACCGGTGCTGCGTGGCGCATGCTGCGCGGACACGCACGGAAGCCGCGGTCTGAGGTCGGCACCATCAACATGGTGCTCGACATGGGGTGGTAAATGATGGTGTTTCCTTTTTTTTTCCATTTTCTTCCTACCTTTATATTTTTCCCTCCTTATATTCCCTATGTCCTCGTTCACTTTTCTTTCGGATCATTACCATCATGCTCACCACGCATTTTCCTTTTGTTTATTTTTTCCTTGTGTCAGACCAGAGAAAATACAGATGGAGATGGCTGTAGATCGACTTTTTCTTTGCTGTTTTCTGTTTCAATGCTTGTAATATATACCCAGTTATGAGGACGAGACTGGATGAGATGATGATAGGAGTGTGTTTTTTATACATATAGTAGATGAAAATAATTATGCTCAAGTTCCAAAATATTTGCTAATATTCCTTCTATTTTTGTGGAATTGTTTTGTCGGTTGAAAAAGGAAAAAAAAAAAACATTAAGGCCAATCCTTTTTTTCTTCTATATTTTATTATGGTGAATAGGTTTTGTTTTGTGTTGGAAAATGCATAAAAAATTTATTAAATCCATACATATATATAGCTATTTGTATGTGTACAAAATGCAAGATTGCATTTGCTAAAACCCATCCGTCAATCATGAGAGTTGGAGATTGTATCGTCGTAGAGAAAACCCAAGCCGCAATGCGGCACCCTGAGCCTCTTCAATTCGGGTAAAAATCTCCGAGTAGAGATATACACCCAAAAGAAGGGCTGATGAAAAATCAAAAGAGGTGAATCGTTATCCAAAACAAGAGAAGAAAAAAAGCAACCAGATGTCAAGCCAAAATAATAAACGATATAAAAGAAACGCCCTATGCGAAAGCATCCAAAACAAGGTGGAGAAGATCCGGATATAAACAACCAAGTCACTCGTGGTTTTTCTTCGCACCCAACAAGGGTTCCCTTTTATACTCCTCTCCAGAACCAAGTCCGGGACTGAAAAAAAATCATGAAAAAAAAAAAACAATGAACCAAAGGCAAAATTAGTGATGAAAATACAAGATGCAACGAATACGAAATATAGTGGAAATGTCACAATACATGGTTCCCATCAGATCATTGATTTGAGCCCCAGCCCAGATCCATAGTCTCCATGGGACCCATGTTGATGATCGTCCGGAGCACACCCTCCGAAACGGGTGTCATGGCTGTCTGGCCATTCAGATTCCAGCCCTCGGGTATCATGTAGTCTGCAGAGGATGGATCGGTAGACATAAGTCCACCTAGACCGGCGGCACCGCCATTCATGGCAACACCGGCCGTCGAGGCTCCAGGTTGACCTGTGCCGAATGTGGCAGTTCCACTATTGGTGAAGTAACCGCCGGCCGAGCCTGGGTCGACACCTGTCGCTTGCTGCCCAGCCATGTGACCACGAGAAGGCGACACAGGGCTGGTGTCAAATGAGCTTCCGGCCGAGTGCATGCCGCCTTGTGGTTGCGGCGGTGCGAGGTTCTGTCGGCTCTCCGAGGCACTGCTGGAGTTGGGCGTCGGGCGGCTCGAGAGCCCGTCGTCTGGCGACGTGGACATGTCCTGAATTTCGTCGACAAAGCCCACGGGCCGACCGGCAGAAAGCATGTTGCTGTCTGTAAAGCCGTTGGTGGGGATGTTGAACATGGGTGAGTGACCGTTGCTCCGGTCGCGGGTCGGTATTTGGGATTCAGGGAAGACCCAGCCGTTGGGAGCCGAGCCATCGGCGGCAGGCTTTGGCTTAAACCTGCTGTTGATGCCGTTCATACTTGAAGAAGCCGTGTCGGACACTCGATCCTGGGTGCTGCTATTTTCGCCATTTTCTTGACTAGATGCGTTATCGGACTTTGAGTACTCCTTTTGGAACGAAAGAATACCATCGACAGCGCCGTCTTCGCAAACAGCACCCGGGCGGCTGGGTGCGCCCTGAGGGACACTGGCTGTTGGCTGTTGAAAGGTTAGAACTGGACTGAGTTGTAGTGCACGGAAATGGGAGAGGACCACATACACTATCGTAGCTCATAGGGAAGGCAGACTTTAGCTGCGGTATCCGTTCACCAAGAGCCTCCAGATCAACGTCGAGCTGAACCAAGAAAGACTCAGTCAAAGGGTTCCGCCGCTTCAGGGCGCTCATGGCAGTAAGGAGGAAACGCAGAGAATCCGCTGGCTCGCTCTCATCTGGGCGGCTCTTTAGGTACTGCACAAACACTCTTGCTGCCACGTAGAGACAGAAAGAGATGAAGGGGTTCATCTGGATATGTTAATATGAGGTTAAATGCGTAAAAAGAAAAGAAAAGAAAAAAAAAATAGTAGGTGTGACTGGGCGCGAGATACGACGTACTGTAGACAGGTCCATGTGAGAGACGGAGCGCATGATGCTGGCAATCTGTTTGGCAGCGTTGAAGCAGCGAATCTTGCTTTCGGTGCTGGGATTTTGTTCGACGGCAACGGTTTCGGCCTTGAAGATGGCAGCTTGATGCAGGCAAATGGTTGACGTGTGTATGCACATATTTGTAAAAACGACATTTGGGTTCTGTATGCCCTCACGCAGACTGAGCGAAGGTGGGAGATTCAGCTGCGTGTTGAGCAGAATGTTGTCGATTTTACGATGGCGGGTCCAGAATTCTCCGTTCATATCGTCATCCTTGCCGTCGTTATCGGGACGGTGCAGGTGCGTGAGATTGCGGCCGAAAAGGCAGGCCATCAGGATGATACCGCCAAAGGGAGTGAGCTGAGAAGCGCGCTGGTGGCCCATTACTTCCTGTAGCTGGACGCCGGGCTCCGGGCGGCTCATCGCGAATGCTTCTTCAGAGCTTGGCAGGACAGTGCTGATATCGCGTTCGTCCACTGTCATGGGCCATCCTGTGCCGATGCTGGCATACCGATCTTCACAGAAAGCCATCCAAAAGGTGCGGCGACGCTCTTCCTTTTCTGTCCAGTCGCGTGGCGGCGGGATACACTGTTTGACCTCTAAACCAGCACCGTCGAGGCGGTGCAGACCGATCATCTGGGCAAGACGGATGGCCTGACCAGTGCTCATCCAGGCACGGGGGAAGTACATCATCTTGAACTCGTACGAGGCAAGGATGACATGTGTCTGACAGTGGGCGACAGAGATCATGTGCTCACCAAAGCCCTTCATATAGTCGACCTCGAGGTACTTGCGCGCCCGCTGGTAAAAGAGGTCCTTAAGATCGCTGTACCTGTCTGTGACCGTGCAGGCGGACATCCACATTGCATACCGGAGACATACTGGCGGACGTTGGTTGGCAGCACTAAAGAAAACGCGTGTTAGACGCATGTGGCACATGTTACACGTGTAGAACATGGAAAACGTGGAAGGCGTGTTTTCCAGTTCCACGTGTAATATAGACAAGGCTGGCCTTGCGGGACTGTGTTCAAAGCAGAGAGTCAAAAAAGAAGACGTACAGATTCATGGCGGCCAGATAACGGGCCTTGTGTATCATTGGCAGCGACGGGTGGATTTTCTCAAAGTAGACCTCTGTCAGCAGGTCAACGATGCTCTGGTCAGGGAGTGGCTCTTCCAAGTTCAGCTGGATGATTTCCCACGTCGGATTGCTGTCGATGCCGCTCAAGTTGTTTCCTGTCAATCGGCTGCCAAAGTTGAAATCGTCGAGCGAGCCCGGGCGCTGCGGTGACTCGGCATTGAACTGCCAAGTGTCCAAGTCGCGACCAGCACCGCCAGCCAGATTGATCGAGTTTGGGTCTGAAAAGGACAAATCGCCGGGGCCGCCAGCGCCAGAAGTGCTGCCCATGGTCGTCGACGAGCCGGACCGATCATTACTCGTCTTGGACTGAGCGCCGTTCTTGGCGGCCGCGGAACGTGGGTCGCCCGCTGCGAAGCCGTGGAGAGCATCGGCCGTAGACGAAGCACCGGCAGTGCCTGCATCTTGCGACTTGAGCATCACCTCGACCTGCTTGAGCCGCTCTTCGAGCGCCTTGACGTAGCCGCGCTTGGGACCGCTCTTCTTACGGACCTCGTCATAGGCGCACTGGTGGCCCAGGCGGGAACATGTGCTGCAACTGGGGCGGCGGCCATCGCACTTGAGCTTTCGCCTCCGGCAGATCAAGCAGGCAAGGCGCTTCTGGCGGGGGATGTTGGCATTGGGGTTGTCGTCTGGGCGCGGTGCAGACGCTTCGTGACCGTCGGGGTTGTTGTCGTCGGGAGACATGGAGGGCGACATTATATGACGGATATGACGAGTCGGGAGACGATAAAAGGTGGGATAATCCTGAGAAAAACGGCGTTTATTTCTCTCGATAGTCCGTCTACCGACGATGAGCGGGCGGTCGTGAGTCGGCAGCCAAAAAGACTCAAGGATCGTGGAGACGTCGATGCCGATCGCAAGGGATGGCCAGGTGGGCACGGAAATGCGAGTTTAAATCGTGTAAATGCTGCGGCATGGCAGGACAAGGCTGCCAGAGGGGGATGCAATGTATGAAAAGGAGGGAAAAGGGAGTCGTGAAATCGTGAGAATGGAGTGGCTGTTGGAAGTCGCCGTTATCGTCGACGGTCGCCCCTTCTTTGTCAAGGCCGTCTGTACTTTGGGGATCGGACAGTGCGAGAGGGGCAGGAGCGTGAGAATCAGTGATATTGGGGCGCTTTTTCAATCAACTGCGACAAGCACCCCAGAATACAAACGGGATATATTGTGTAAGCTGGATCAGACACTGCCGTCAAAATGCAACAATGCGGATCCCAGGAAAGAAAAGAATGAAGAAGATGACCCCTTCTCTTGCAAGACGAAAAGGACAGGAGACAAGTTCATAGCCCCCGGCAAAAAAACAGCACGAAGAAGCCAAGTCCCTTTTTGGCGTAGGAAGTCGGGACGAAAGAATGGAAAGAATGAAGGGAAACACCCAGATTGCTGACGAAGGCAGTTTGCTGGCTCAGGAAAAGGCAGGACAGCCTCAGGCAGCAGTCCGCATGGGTGGCACTGTGCGGAAGGCGCGACACGCTGAGAAATGGCAAGAACAACACTGTGTATTACTGTGCTGCCCTGCACGAATGCAAATACGGGAAGCTGGGAGGCACGTTCCCCTGTACGCGGCGTCCCCTTCCCTTTTGTGCTGCCGCCGCGCTATTTCCCCTCTTTTCTTTCACGACGCCCTTCTCTTTGACTGTCACTGTCCAAATTTCTTCGCTACTCTACCCACCACCGCCTCGCACCATGTCCAAATCGAAGGAAGGGATGTCGGGGAAGCAGGCGTGAGATCTTTTACTGGCCTAATACAACCAAACATTGCCGCTAATGAATTACCGCCTGCTGCTGCGCCACCAACATCCAACGGCTACACTCCCAGCCGGGCTGCTAACCACTAGAATATTAGAAGAGACCAGTCAAAAGACCAGTCTGTCGTCGATGCCAGCCGAGCCAGCGTTGCAGAGCGTGTTTCGCTATCGGGTTTCCCTAGCAGTTGGGTCTGGGCGCGGCAAGATACAATGGTACAAGCTAGGTAGGGTAGTGCAATTTGCCTACAAATCAGAAAACACGGAACTTGGGAGGGATGGCGAAGCGCGAGCAAGTTGCCATCTGCTATCTGCCACCTGCCATGAACAGTCCACCTGACACCTGACACGCAGAAGAACAGGGACAAAAAAGCACATACACAGAGGGAGAGCAAACTTGCTTCCTTTTCCCTTCCTTTTCGTTCCCAGAGATAAGACGCCGCACAACGCTCGGGACTAGGATGCGCTAGTTTGGCAAGTCAGCACTGTTCTGTTTGTCCCGCAAATATGGCCGTGCACTCGCTTCTGGCTGTCGTTTTTTTTTCTTTCATTCTTTTCCGAATTTTAGTTTTTACTCGAGTTCCCCAGTCTCTGTCTCCTTGCAGGGCAGAACAGCGGGTCTGGACGCCATCGAGACTAGAACAGGCTTTTAGTCGTCAGAAGATCAAGTGGAAGAAGGCGGCGAGGTAAGCAGGTAAGATACAAGCAACTTGACAAAAATATAAGTAAGATACAAAGTACGGAGTACCACACCAGTGTCCTAGAATAGCGGACGGAGGAGGCTGAAGAAGAAACGGAGGAAGCAAACGAAGGGCGGGTAAAAGTGTCAATTTACATAGGACAAGTATATGATGAAAGTCGTAGGCGCCGGCCACAAGGTAGGGTTGGACTGGCCCACGGCCGGCGGAGGCGAGGCCATATGCAGGCCAAGGCAAACGGAGCTGTTTTGTTGGGCTCTCAAGATTGTCTCAAATTTGAAAGTGTTTTGGAGGTGCAAACTGCCAAGCAAAATGGGAGGGTACGAAGAGCTGGAAGAGACCGTTAAAACGGCGCGACAAGACAAATAAGGAAGGGTAACAAAAAAAAAAAAGTGTGCACACACTTGTAAACCCCAAACTGAAGAATATGCATTTTGCTGGATCGACTTTGTATTACTGGACTGTCAGGCTTGACACAAAACGGATGGGGAGTTCAGCGTCTGCCGATCGTTGGTGGGCACTGCGTGAGATGCATGTATAGCGACGTGGGCGGTGCACCACGATGGACGTCGAGTCCCTTGAATGTGGTTTGATGTTTCTTTTCAACCGCCATTCTGTTTCTTTCTTTCTTTCTTTCTTTCTTTTTTTTTTTTTCCCCCCTTTTTATATATATATTTGAATACATGTGGCCCCATTGAGTTATAATGCACAATTCCTCAACACATATACATTGGTTTGCTGCTTGGGGACATGCTTATAGTCACAACAGATCGACGGGTGAGGCTCGGTTTAAATCGACCTAACTCGGCGTGGGCGTGACCCAGCAAGCTTCGCCCGTCAGCTTTGGAGCAGAAGTGAGAAAATGCAGAATTTCTAGAAGTCTTAAGAAGTCGTATTCTTTCTTGTGTATATGGAGGAACTCTTTGTTCTTCGTCTATTCTTTATCACAACGAACAGGTGTTGTATTTTGTTTTTGCAGGTCAGAAATTGTGCCCCTCGTCTTCGTGTTCGGGTTGGTTGACATCATCCCCACCGAGTCCCAGAGACACGGATCGCATTCGGCTCGACTCGTCCTTTTAACGCCCGGCTTGGGATACATAGCCTCGTTTCGTTGCATGGGGGCGGTGATCCTAGCTTGACTTGCTTAACGTGTTTCGCGTGCTTGACGTGATTGACTCTTCCAGTCGAATCGCACAATTGCAAGCGTAAATATCGCTGTCATTCGGGTTTTCTCTTCGGGCGGTTTGATTGCTCCGTAACCATCTCGCCGGCGCAGATCTTCCCCCGAGGCCATCACCCTGCTACCTTCCCCGAACGTAAGCTCTCACGGCTTGCCGGTTTGCCGTCAATATCGGAGCCTGTCGTCATCCTTGACTTAGAATAATAACGGCAATTTGTTTGGCAGTGCTTTGGACGATGCCAGGTCCTCCCGACTTTCGTACCTCGATTTATCCCTTTGCGACCGGATCGTCGTATATGGTCCGCCCAGTATCACAGTCTATATGCTGTGCACAAGACACTTGTTGCCGTTTGTATCACGTCGCGCGATTGCAACATGGCCAGTCGCCTGAAGAGCCAGGCTGGCTGCGCTGGAAGACCTGACACTTTCTTCGTCCTTCTTTGTTGCTGGCCCTTTTGATAGCACTGGATCTTGGCTGATTCTTGGCCCTTGTGACTCAGACGGCTAGTATTTCCTGTCTGTATCGACACCGATGATACGCAGGCTTCCCAGCTCCGCATACGCCAAGAAATACCGTGTCGGCGCCCAGGCCACAACAGGGACCGGCTGTGCCGCCTTGAATGTGTGGATGTGTTCACCACTCTCGGTTTGCGTAACCTCCAGTTCGGCACCTAAATTTTGCATTCTGTGGTCAGCTTGCACAGTAGAACACGATTGGAACGAGAGAGAAAAGGAATGCCAGGTCGCAACGATAACTCTGGCATCAAATCGCACACGCCGGAACAGACAACTCACCTTCCGTACTTCCCCCAATCACATAATTTCCGTCCCAGCTGAAGCCTGCGTGGAAAAGCGTGTTAGCATGTGGCTTGCCTTTGGACTCAAGAGACAATCCTCAGCATAACGCTGAACCATAACGTGAATGTCGACCCACTCCCTGGGGAAATGTCTGGTGAAACAAAGCAAACCAAAAACAATCAGGCAAAACTCACTCAAACTTCTTACGGGACCGGCCATTGTTGTTATTGTGCGTTGGCATGTCCATTTTGTCGTGTCCCAGAGTGCTATTATTGCATCTGTGCCGCCCGTTGCCAATGTGCGCCCGGTAGGGCTGAGGGCCACCGACAAACATTCTGCAGAGTGGCCCTTGAGCGAAAACTCGTCTGACTCGCCCTCGCTGGCTGGGTAGTTGACCTTCAGCACAGGCTCCAGTTCAGGGAACGAGAGAATGCGTGTGCGGCCGTCACCCGTCGCCACAAACACCCGTTTTCCGCCCCAGCAAAACGCCATGTCGTTTGTCCGTGCAGGCACCGTCTTGACCGCCGTGGGGGTTGATTGTGTCCGGTCCAGGACGAATAGCTGATGGCTGCCGCTGTCAGAGCCCTTTGCACCCTTCTCCTTGCCTCCCGCGATAAGGAAGTCACCGTCTGGTGCCCAAACCAGCGTGCTAGCCTCACATGGGACTCGGACCTCGTTCGTGCATGCTTTCGTCCGCACATCCCAGAACTTCACCACGCCGTCTGCACTCATGCTGCAAAGTTCCGCGTCTTTGATAGGGTTGAAGGCGACCTTTTCGATGGCTGTTGTGTGGCCCTTGAGCTCCGTCGATTGCCGCACCACGGGCTTGTCAGGGTTCCCTAGGTTTATCGTCAGCGTCTGTTCTAGGAGGAAAGCTATCGCTATTCGAGAAAAAATATCTTACAGACGCGAACCGTCTTGTCACTGGAGCCAGTAGCAACCAGAGTGCTCAGTGGGTTCCATGCAATCGTGCGCACACTGTTCCGTTATTGTTAGCCAAATAGCACACCAAAAAGACAGTTGGTAACCCAAGAGCCGTCTCACCCCTGAATGGAAACTTCTTCTGTGTCCGCATCTTTGTCGTTCGTCGGGTTATGGAATTGCATATTCCTCGTGGCTGCTGGGTCCTGGTACACCTGGGCCTTGAAGGCCGAGAAGTAGTTCGGAAACCTCTCCTTCTGTATCCTCTCGCGAGGCTTGATGACGGAAGGCATTGTCGCGGCTATGGATCGGCCGGGCTGTATGTAGGGGAGGTAGGTTTGGTTTTATGGGTTATTGATGCTATTCTTTTAAAACGGAGCTTGCGCCGGTCGCTGTGGTGATCGGAGAGTTGTCAGGTAGCCGAAAATTAGTGCCTCTGTGTTCTATAGCCCGTGTATTTTTGTTTAATGGGTGCTTGAGAGCCGCAGAGCTGGCGTGTTTGCCGTCGTCGTTGTTTTGTCGCTGGTTGCTTGAGGATGTTGATATTCGTGTGCGCGATTGGAGTCTCCAAAAAACCAATCCGATTTCCTTAGTGCAATGAAGTAGCTTTTAGGCGAGCTCTTTCCCCGCAGAAATCCAGCTGTGTCGCACCTGCCCGCTATATTTGTGCCGCTAGCAGCTCCCAACCTCGCCCATTCCCCCTGTGTCATCAACACGTGAAGATACGGAAGCTGCGACCCCCAATGCACAGTAAGGGGCGAGAGCTTCGCCAAAACCGACCAGGACCCTCGTAACCACAACCTCACACAAACAACAGAACGCACCACATACACATCTACAGCTTTGCCAGCTTCACGCACCGCCACTCCAATCTGTCTGCCCGGTGCACGAGGGCTCTCCTTGGGCTCTCGACCCGGTCAATGCGCTAGCCATGTACTGGCCGGCTGCCACTCCGCGTGTCTACAGCACGACCACAAATACGGATGCCGCCGTCCCCGCTGTGACGGTCTCTCACGATGGCCTTCCTCCGCCGCCGCCCTCGCCGGGCCATTTAGCATCGCCTCTCCTCTCGGATACACAGCACGGCCAGCCGAGCCGACGGGCATCGACGCTTTCTGTAGACCAATTGGCGCGTACCACCTCCAACACCAGCCAGTCGTCTTCGAACCATGATGCTCTCGGCTTGCCAGTTCCCGCGGCATCGCCTCGTATACCCCACACGCCGCTGACACCAATGACTCCCGCGATCAAGTCCGTCGAGCAAGGTTATTATGGGAGTGAGGGCTCCGGCGACGGTTTCTACCCGCGTCCCGTTCCAGCCATCGTTGTTCCGACATCCGAGCCTATCCTTTCTCTGCGAATGTCTCGCTCAGGGCACTTCTTCGCCACCATCACAGCCACGTCCATGACGATCTGGCAAAGTAAACCGACCGTCATCCTTGCTGTCGTTGTGCGCTCAGAAGCATCCCTTGCCTCCTACGGCGAAAACGTCGACCTCTTTGTCCGCCCTGACTGCGCTATTCTCGTTGTGTACACAAGTGGAGGCTTCCTCATCACGTACTCTATGGCCAACGGGCCCGAGACGGAAGTGTACAAGCCACACTTTACGAACCCGACAAACATCCAACGACGCCGCCAGAACCATGTTGGCGACCCCGGCCACGAGCACCCGGAACAGATCCTGTGGGGCCCAGGTGAGGGGGCGGGCATACGCGACGCTAGTATTCGGTTCCGCATGGTCATTAAGGTCGACGCCGGCATCGAAAGTGCCCTGGCACTGGATGAAGAGCTTATCGTGGCTACTACAAAACCTGCCGCTGTGCAGTGTATTCGTTGGGCGCCCGATAGCAACGGGAGCCAGACAAGTACGGAGTTGCTCAGTCGAATGAGCTGGTTGGACAAGAAGGTGACCGTCCGTGAGATGACCTTTGATAAACCTATGAGTCTCTCCACGTGGGTGACTAGCGATGGTAAGGTCTATGCCGTGCAACGCAACACGGAATCTCCAGCACCACCTCAATCGCCAGAAAAGACGGCCGATGCTCCTTCGACACCACAGACTATTCCCCCAAGTACGCCAGACACTCCTGCCACAATCACAACGACGACCACAACTGCCACTGGCACCACATCTACCACAACCGGTTCCTCCTCTGCACCGCCTGCTTCTTCCTCTACCTCTAGCACACATTCTTCATCCCACAAGAAGCTCTTCCGCGGCTACAATCTTCACTCTCCCAAGTCTGAAGATGAACATGCCTTGAAGGCTATCATCAATGCTCGCTTCTCTCTAATTGCTGTTGGCTGTGCTGATGGCATTGTGCGCGTGTATTCCGTCAAAGACTATGTTGGCAACATGCCACAAAGCCATATCCATAACCCTCCTTCATCTGTCCTGACAACGGGCCGCTTGACGAAACTCGCATACTCGCCTGACGGCTACTGCTTGTTTGCTGGCTACGAAAATGGCTGGGTGACTTGGAGTGTCTTTGGCAAGCTTTTGGGGCACTCCTTTAACAGCGAGCGTGCCATTTCGGACAAGAATAAAGAGGAATGGCTGACTGGCATCCGTGATGCATCATGGGTTGGCCAGTCAGGTGATGTTCTGCTGGTCGGAAAAGAGAGCACAGCCATTTGGTTCTTGGAAATGGCCCGCAGTGCCGCGGCCGGTTGCTACAACCATTCAAACCTCTTCCGCACAGTCTTGCACACCAACCAAAATATCATGGTATATCGGGGCTATGACCTGCCGGACATGACAACAATTTCCGCCGAGCCTTCGCTCTGGCATACTGCCCGCATCCCGGCCAGCTATCTCTTACACCAGTGGCCCATTCGGTGTACGGTTATCAGCTCAGATGGACGCTACGTGGCAGTCTCTGGACGCAGAGGTCTCGCCCACTACAGTATCAACAGCGGGCGCTGGCGGACATTTGCCAATAAGGCTGCAGAGGACGAGTTCCAGGTCCGCGGCGGCATGTGCTGGTATCGCAACACATTGGTAGCTGCCGTTGAGGCCAATCGCTCATTCGAACTTCGGCTCTACGAGCGCGAGTCTGCGCTGGATAACAACAGCATCGTGTACAGGGAGCCCCTGAAGTCGCCTATTGTTCTCATTACGACGACTGGAGAAGACTCGCTGCTGGTGTATACCTACGAGAATGTTCTCTATCACTACATCTTTGTTCCCTCACCCAATGGATCGCTACGACTGATGCAGATGGGCCATATCGGGTTCCACGGCATCGTACGCAGTCCCGCCCGTGTCCGTGGTTTGAGCTGGGTCTTGCCGGAAGGTCAGCTCTATGACGGCGACCCGTCACTGGACGTTTCCATGGCTTCTGTGCTGTTCCTTGTGGACGGCAAGCTTGTCCTCTTCCAACCTTCACGAAACGACCAGGGCGGTGTCAAGTACGATATGAGGATTATTTCACAAGCTGTCGAGTTCTACGTGTGTATGAAGGACCAGCCATTCTCTTTTCTGCCAGCTGCCGCCTCAGAGACGCCTGCTGCGCCTGGCTCCGTCGCCTCGGATGAGACGCTGCAAAACTCTCTCTGGCTCTTTGATGCGGGCGAGCTCAAAATGTGGACTGACACCCACGAGGCCCTGGATGCCGTGGCAAACGGCGCCATGGCACCGCCAATCACCATCGACCTTGATTTCTACCCACTCTCCATTCTACTCTCCAAGGCACTTGTCCTGGGAGTCGAGCCCGACTTGGTGCAACGGCGAGACGTTAACTTTTCATATTTCCGGTATAACATACGGGTGAGTCCTACCTCCATTGCGCTCTTCGGTTGTAAATAACTAACACCCCTAGACACACCT
Source organism: Sporothrix mexicana (assembly GCA_021396375.1). Taxonomy (NCBI): domain Eukaryota; kingdom Fungi; phylum Ascomycota; class Sordariomycetes; order Ophiostomatales; family Ophiostomataceae; genus Sporothrix; species Sporothrix mexicana. Next base: position 272,033 of record WNYC01000004.1, read on the forward strand.
CTTCCTGCCAGACGTTCTTCGTGCTTATCTGGGCGAAAACAAGGCTCTGCCAGCCCTGCGTCTTGCCCAGCAATACCAGCACCTCGTCTACTTTGCTCACGCGCTGGAAGTTTTACTCCACCAGGTTTTGGACGAGGAGGTCGATTCAGCGCCCAAACCCGAGGCTGCCGTCTTGCCGCGTGTGCTGTCACTACTGTCGAGCTTCCGCGCATACCTCGATATCGTCGTCCAGTGCACACGCAAAACCGAAGCCCGTTCCTGGCGCACGCTCTTTGCCTACCTACCACCGCCACAGGAACTCTTTGAGGAGTCGCTGCTGCGCGGCAGCCTCAAGACGGCCGGCGGCTACCTGCTTATTTTGCATACCTTTGACGAGCTCGCCTCGGCTAGTGAACAGGGTGTGCGACTGCTGCGGCAGGCCATGCAGGAGGGCGATTGGGAGCTGTGCAAAGAGCTTGCTCGCTTCTTGGCTGCTATGGATGATAGTGGACAAACGCTCCGGGAAGCCCTGGCTCTGGCTAATGCTGGCGGCACAGACGACGGTGAAGGCAGCGTCACCTCGGGTAGGGCCGGCGGCACGTCCTCGTTGCTTACGGCTACTGGCAGCAGCGCCGCTCTCAACAACTCGAGCGGCGGCAGCAGTGGCCATCTTGCCGTTCCTGGGCGCAACGGCAGTGTGAGCCAGTCTGAGTCGGATGCTGTGTCTACTAGCGATGACGGCAGTAGCATTGACTCGGGCACCGTCAGTGGGCATTAGGTTATTTGTTCTTCCCTTTGTTATTATCTTGTCTTCTCATCTGTAGCCTTGGATAGCATGTTTTTTTTGGCCTGATTGTTAGAACCCAGGCAAGGCATTGGAGTATTATTTTGGAGTTTGTTGTTGGTTACATTAGTTTGCATTGAATAAAAGGCAAATCGCTCTTTTGCATCTTGACTCAACCTTGATGAGCGTGTTTAATAAAATGTGTTTAATAATATCATAAATGCTCATATTACATATAAAGAGATTGCTGAACTATATCGTCCCCAGTTATGTAGTCGGCACAAGGGTGAAAATTATGCGGCCGCATGAGACGATCCAAGACGCCTCCGCCCACGCCGCCTCTTGACCTCATTCCATTTATCACGAATGGTGATGACTTCACCCTCGTGCCTCGCCTTTGCCCGACCCTCGCCAAGGTCTTCAAGGCTCTTTGTTTCCAAAGCTGTGCCGTCTCTGGCCCCGCCATAACGGCGACCATAGCCGTGGACGCTCCGTCCGTTTCGGTCTGTGCCGATATCCCTTGGTGGTCCGAGGTCAATGCCTCCAATGCCAATGGGACCGGATCTGCCCGGGCCGACACCTCCACCCCGACCTCTATTACCAACTATGCGTTGCACATCGGGTAAGTAGGCCCAGCTAAAAATGGCTCCAAAGGCCATGAATGTGCCAAACAGCAAGAAAAGTAAGCCTTGCCGTGTTGTCGAGTTATAACCGACACTGACACCATATACAATCAACACGGCGACAATCGAACCCATCTTGCCAGCAGCAGCCGAGATGCCATGGCATGTACAGCGGTAACATGTTGGGAAAACCTCCGCTGGGATGATAAATGTAAGGGTATTTGCACCTATTTCGTTGTTAGTTGATGAGCGAGAGAAAAAACAGTATGAAAAGGCTGTCGGTAACATATCGACAACTTACCAAAATTAAAAACAAAGTGGCAGATGGCAACCATGGTTACAGTTGCCGGTGCATATTTTGTATGTCCAACCCCGTAGTACACACTTCCAGTAATGATAAAAAGGAAGAAGAGGCAGATGAAAGACACGGTCAGCCATTGGCGGCGTCGTATCCTGTTCGCTGCAAAAATAAAACAGGCACTTCCAGCCAGCGAGGCCAGAGATACCGTCAAAAGGTATTGCTTCGCCTGTTGGATCAACACCTGATATATCGTGTTGCATGGTCGAGTAGGGTCGGTTTGCCAAATAGGCAGACCGCCATCAGCACTCCATACTGGTAATGTAGAATTTCCGCCGGGAAGGCTTGAATTCCAGCAGCTGAGTGCAGAGTTCAGTCCAGGAGGGGGTTTTGTCACCCAAAGATCAGCCAGGACACCACGATTATCGAGCGAGAAGCCATAAAAGCTGACATCGAGGAAAAACCATGTCGAGGCGGTACCGAGAAGATAGTACCAATTTCCGTCCCGGATAAAATAGTTCTTCAGGTCTTGGATCGAGAACTGCACCGGCATCGGCTCGTCGGAGTGGGCACCACCTGGTGAGTAAAGCGAGACTGCACCGCCATTGATGCTATCACCACCTCCTCCGCCGCCACCGCCCATCATACTGACGGGAGCACCGTAGATGCGTTGTGTATCCCGGAAAGCGGTTCCGGGCTTGTTCTTCACTTCTAGCGTGTACAGACCACAGTCGTACAGGAAAAAGCGGAAGATGATTGCCAGCAGGGCAGGTACAGCACCGGAGCCAATGACAATCCGCCAGATGCCATCGACAATTTTTTTGCACTCCTCAGCATACTTGTCGTTGATGCCGCATTGCATCTCTTGCAGATGATACATGTTCTCACGACCGAGAACGACCCAAACACCGACAAGTTGGGCCAATGCCTGTCCGACAGGCTGCATCAGAAAGACAGATGAGAGCATAGTTGCTCGCGATGAGGTACTAGACCATTCTGAGGTGATAACAGCGCTCAAAGGATATTCGGCTCCGATACCTGTACAGTAATATGTCAGTGTCATGCAAGGGGGCAACAAAGAGTAAGTGTCAGGTTAACGAACCAACTCCCATAACAAAGCGCCACTAGTAATGTTAGTCAGGGCTCAAGTCAATAGCACACATGAAAGTGGCAAACATGGGAAGGAAACAACATAACAGGTCGAGTACCGTTTATCACCCACCCAAATAAATAGTCCGAGGAAAGAGAGGTCTCCATATCCATAGCTGCTGGTTGCAACACCGATGGTAGATACGATGACAAGGATCAGTTCGATGCCGTAAAGACGAGTCCGGCCGTAATAGTCCGCAAGAAAGCCGAAGGTGAGCTGGCCACAAACGGAGCCGAGTAGCGTAAAGATATTGATGAGTGTTCCGACATAGTTGTATTTCGATTCGGGAAAGTAAACGAAAGAAATGGAAGCAAGGATGACGTTGGTTGCGAAGAGGTTATATCTGGAAGGATAGAGTGGTGAGAATGAGTAGATGACAAAGATGGACAACCACGTTGGGTATTGCTCGTGCAGGATGCTGAAGATAGATAGTGAAAAGGCAAGAAGACGGGATTCTTACGAGTCGGTGAGGAAACCCGAGGCGGCAACGCCCCAAATTCGAAGGTTCCAAGAATTCAGGTCCAGTTCGTACCGAAGCTGACTGCGATCCTATGAGCGGAGAAAACAGAGAAAAGACGGGCGGTTAATATAAGATATTCAGTCATCCAGGGAAAAGAGAACGTGACACGGCTAGAGATGAAGCTGCCGGGTTTGTGTCGAGCAGGTTGAGGCAAGTGCGACATGAAGCCGGCCCGAGAGGTAGGTCATGCTCCAGCAGCATCAGTGTAGTCGAAGTTTTATTCTTTATTCACATACCTGGCGATCTTGAGGAGACAAGGCTGAGCTATCCGAGCCTAGAAAGCCGCGGTTTCGCCTCCGCTCAGGTTCTGGATACATGGCTGCAGCCATGTTAAAATGGTGATACAAAGGTACGGGGCATAGTGGGATGCAGAGGATGCGAATATGGTGGCAAGTAGAGTGTAGGTATATAGTGTTAAGTGGATGAGAATGGACTAGAGGGACTGTGAACGATAAGAAGTAAAGAAGCAGTCAAGAGCGTAACGAGAAACGAAGTGCTAAGAGAAGGCGGCGCTGGCGACGGGTGGTGCGGACCCAACCCAGCCTTGCGACGAGAATAAGGTTGTAAGAATGTAGAGAAGTAGCAATGGGTAGAGGAGGGACGACGAAAAAAAGAGTAATTGCATGCAAAATAATAATATGAAAAGGAGGATGCCGGAAGGCTGGAGGGTGCCAGAAGGGTAGGCGGTATGCTATTCGTAGGAACGATCCCCAGGCACCACACGAGGCAAATATTCAAGTAAGGGTTCCACTGACCTGGGCTGAAGATCGACAGTGAGAGATGGAGGTTGGAGGGCAGACGGGAAATGGCGAGAGGGACGATCAGTCCATCGCGGAAGGAGAGGTTGCAGCAGGGAAGCAGGGACGAGAGAAATGATGTGGAGTGTGTGCGGGTGTGAAGACGGAGCAGGTTGGTGCCAGAAACGGCTGGAGGGTTGAGGTTGATGATGTCGAGAAATGAAGATTCGAAGATTCAATATCGACAGGGAAGTGAGGAAAAGAGGAGTAAGAAGAAGACAAGATGTTTGCGAGAGGGGGGCAGGACAATAGGGTCCTATAAAGAGGGTGCGAAGAATGAGCAACTGGTCGAGGAGGCCGGCAACGACAAGAAGGAAGGAGAGAGTGGCACACACGATGCACAATGCGGAATAGTGCTAGCCAAGCCGTCGAAGGTGACGGGAAAGAAGGAAATTGGCGAATATGGAAAGAACGGAGGCAGGTAGGCTTCAGTAAAGATGCGAAGCGAAAAGGGCGACAGAAAGGTAAAGGCCACAAACGACAGCGAGGTGTGTGAGAACGAACAGGAGGAGCAATGTCTAGGCTGGTGAAGGGCACAGAGAAAAATGCACAGGTCAGGGCAGGCTGTGATCGTGGGCGTGGGCTGGCGTAGCGCTAAGAAGACCCATGCCTACCGGTCGCATGGGGTCAAGAGTTGGTAGGCGCCTTGGGATTCCACAACATCATGGCTTGCCAGCTTTTTATCCTCTGGGCTTTTAAAGATATGCTGCTCGAAGCAATACTCGAGTTTGAGTTTTAAGCTCACGCAAGCTTCATCCCTATCGCCAATTGTGTGTCTATTGTGGCATCTGTGCCTTCCTTATCAGGATCGCATAGTTTGGTCTTGTTCCAGCTTCCTGGGATTGCCCCCTTTTCGTGGCCCCTCGGTTGCTCTGTCGTTCATATTGCAACGTTCTCGGTTTATTTATGTCGTACTCATGCTCCCTTCCTCAATATTCCGGCTGCTCTGGGACAAGAGGAAGGCGCGACTGTGATAGCAAATGCTCCATCAGCCACAACTTGCCATCGCTGTAGCACCTGGTCCCCCTCTCACTCTACCTTTTCTGCTCACCGAGCTCCTGATTTCTTCTGTCCCAAGCTTCATATTTCTGCAGGGCCCAGCCTTCTTTCGACAGGCCGGTCTGGACTCTGTCCATAGATAGACTCATATCACCTCTCACCCACGTAAATGCTGTTCCCCGCGTGAACGGTTATTGGTGAACCCCGGACAAGGCTGGCCTCGTCATTGTCCTTCGATATCGCATTCTCTGATGACCGGCGCACCGAGCTCTGTACCCCGAAGCTGTGTCTTAAAGGTTAAATATCCGTGTCTCCGTGCATACCGTGTATCCCGTGTGACAATTCCGGCGCCTTGGGATGTAGCCCGGTCTGTCTCTGTCTTGTTTGTGGCTCGCGTGGTTCTGCCTGGCGGCTTGCGCCTTCCTTGTCCAACACTCTTCGTTGCTCTTGCCTCATTCCCAATGTCTGTTATATCTAAACTATTACGGGACGCCTCATCCGCAGTTTCTTCATTCCGCCATATGTGCTCCTGTCCCAAACGCTCCTTCCAAGTTCAGTTTACATATCTGCGCTTTTCCCCGGACATATCCTCTCTCCATGCTCGCTGCCCCCTCCCACATTGCTTTTCTTCTTCCCTCCCACATATTCCCACAAATCGTTATCACGCACCTCGACGGCATCTCGTTTAACTGGCTTTCTCGGCATTCCACATCGTTGCCCATGACTCCCTGTCTGACAGTCTCCCGACACTCTCTGCCCAACCCGCCGGGCCTCGTGCTCATGCTCTTTCTGCCTTGATCACTCTACCTGCGTCATGATCTTATTTCTAGACCATCGTCCGCAACTTGTCCGTACGACTGGATACCAGCATTTGGCCATGTGCGCAACTGATTCGACAAGCCTGGACCAGAATGATACACGCGAGAAACCCACACTTATCGAAGACCAACCCCCTCGACTTCACGTTGGCCTTCGACTGACGCCGTCAAACTACTGGTAAGGCCCTCTGTTTCCCGCAAACCCGGGCGAATTAGCTTGTAATTACATCGTATTTTGTCATAAAACCCTGCTATCCTGCACCGTGCCGTCACTTTTGCTCACCTAGTAGCTCGTTGCCCACACAGCTCTCTCCCTTCCCAATCCTGACCTTTCTGTTACCTCACTAACACGCAAAATCAACCAGCTTCTGCACGCACAGTCCAGTCCGCCCCACGTACGAAGCAAAAGAGAGTCCACCCGCTCAAGTTCTCCACTTTAGTTCAAAGACCCCTGCTCTCGACCCCCATCCTTGTCCGGCTCCCAAAAGCTTTGCACAAATCCCATCGTCGGATTCGCCCATGTGCTCGGCCGACACGCAGAGAATTGTCGGAGACTAGCTCCAACTTTGTTAGGTCCCATCAATGGTGCGTATGCGGAGTCGGGTCTTCGGTCCCACCTAGCCAGCCGCTAACAGCTGTCGGTTCATTGTCGTGCTGTCGTCGTGTCTGTCGTCTTTTCCTTTGCTCAGTTTCTGTTTTTTTATCTTCTTATTTTTCTGCTTTTGATCTGAATTGCTTCCTGGTCACTTGTACCCATCACAACAGGCCATTTTGGCGTGTTATGCCTCCAATTGCCCCTTTTCTACCATGTGCGCTGTGTTTGACAAAAACCCATATCCCCTGCCTTTTTGTCCTTCTGAACCATTGTCAAGCGTTCTAGCGTTTCTTGTGATACAGAGCTCCAGGCATTGGATCTTGCCAGTGTAAGAAGTATTACTGCATACAACGACCAGATATCGACTTCTGACACGACCGAATACACAGAAACTTTCTGGCTTTGACATTCGGCGCCGTTATTATGCCTCTTGCAGGACTGAAGTATGAGCATTCTTTAGCTAGAACCTACTCGAATCGCGTGTTTATTCCCAATGAGAGTAGTCCACTTCCGCGGACCTTTTTGCAAGCAAATTATCACCAATATCCGGCAATACCTATCTCACTGTGGCGGCCGCTTGGTTTCCAGTAAGAAGCAGTTCTGCACACAAGTTCCACCGTTACATCTCGAGCCTATGTTGGCTTGCATTCGATTGGTACACGACGTGATGCCCTGGCCACAGGTGTTTCTCATCAGATGTGCGTAGGCGGGGTGGAGAAGGAATATTTGGGCAAGCAATCGAAAAGAGAGCATGGGGGCGTGCTCAGGAGCCTCGACAAGACTCGAAGACTTACAATTGATTAAACGCCAGAGGCTCTGCATAGCACACCCACGTCTATTCCCACGCTGCTAGACCTGCGCGTGCTGCCCGACCGGCCGTGCCTCGTTCCTCGTCGGCGGGATCGTACATCGCCCACAAGCAGGCAGGGTGCGTGTCTGGGACCAGTTAGAAGCCGCAGGGAGGGGGAGCAACACCAGGACTTCAACCACCCCTCTCTCTCTTTTGGGCTATTTTCGTTTTTATTTTCCTCTCTTTTTGTCCTCGATCTTTATTTTCTTATTCTAGTCTTGTTCTGCTTCCATTGTGATTTGCGCCTGTCGCACGCCTCTTTCTCGCTTCCCTTTGCCGCGGCCACCTCATATCCGCCAGTCAGTCATCATCGGTGCCTCGCCGGCCTATCGCTCTTCGTCTCTAGTCTCACCCCCCTCCTCTGCTCCCTTCCTACTCTTACATACACAAAATAAAAAAGAAAGAACAGGGGAACGACGAAAGAAGGATTGGGCCAGTTGGAACAAAAACGCCTGGAATAAAAATCGTGCCAAGTTCAGATGTAAATCAAGACACTCAGAAAACACACTCGCACACACCACCGCCACCACAGACGCCATCATCAACGCCGACATCATCTTTCCTCCCGCCCATCAACCCCCGCGCTCGACAGCTCGACTGGCTGCGCGCATCCTGCTGGGCTCTCGTGTGCACCTTTCCCGTCTGGCTTGTCGTGCAGCAAGCTTCTCTTGCTTCCCCTCCATCTTCTTGAGCGCGCCCGTTCGCCCATTCGCATCTCTTTTGTTTACGGGCCCATTGTCCCATTGTCGACCAAGTTGGGTGAGCATCGCCGCTTCGCTCTCGGCTGCCACCTCCCGCTGCTTCTCTCTTCGCCTCGTTCCTTCTCTGGCTCCCTCTCCACCCACACTTTCCGGGGCGGCCCTTTCCTGCGCCCCTCTGAGCCTGAGGACCATTTCCATAAAAGGAGCACATCATCTCGGACATACTTGTTTACCCGTTCGCTTCTCTGTTCCTCTGCACTCTTCTGTCTTGGGTGGAAGAAGCTACCCTCGGGTTCTGTTCTGAGGGAGATATAGAGTGGACGATCGAAGCGCAGATCAGCTTTGCACTCTCCCTTGGGCATTCGACCACATGCAGTCCGATCGGCAACCTGTACCCGTCGACTGTCTCGGGAGCATCTAGGTTCCTTCTTCCTTGCTTCTTCCTTTCTTCCTCGACAATTGACGACATCCCCCCTCGGCCGGTCCACGGCGCACTGCTCCGCGTCTGCCTCAGCCACGAGCCAGCACTCGTCTGCGCTCTTGCCCTGGATGGAGCCGTTCGGCCTCGTTCTGCAAGAGCAAACTCCGCGTAGAGTTCCCGGCCTGTCAACCTCGTTCTCGGCCTTCCTCCTAACCTCTGCCCTAAGCACCGCGAGCTGTCTCAACGCAGCGCACTAGCTGTTTCGACAAGCGCCTTGATTTACTGCTTGCCGCCAAATTATGGCAGCATCTGGGTCGTCTTCCTCGTCCTTTTCTGCATCCTCTGCCGGCTACGCCTCGTCCTATGCTTACACGTATTCCAGCCAAAACGGTTCCTCTACCCGCACCCCGAGTTCCTCTGCCGTGTCCGCCGTGACTTCCAACTCTTCGGCGCCGCCGCCGACGCCCTTGCGGCCCCTCGACTTGGGGCCGCCGGGCTACCAGGCAACAATGTAACAACACACTTTTCTGCTTTTGTTTCGCGTGCGCAGTGCTTTGTTCTGCTTTTTGCTTTTCGTTGTTTTGTTCGCGTTGCTGCTCGTGTATGCGACATCCTTCGATCTATATTATAACCCGATCTTATGCTAACGTTCTGCCACCTCGTCTTTTGCATAGTATCTTATATGAACGTACCGCAAACGAATCTACCGTCTATCTCGGGCCATGGGAGATCGTAAATACGGAGCCGCGCCGCATCCGGTGGCAATGCAGCTATGAAGGCGAGGTTTTGGAGCACTTCTGTGAGTTCCCGTTTACCCAATTTCTTATATTATTATCCTTGAGTGTATATCGGCTGACAAGCATACGCAGTACCATCCAATGCCCCGACCGATATATTCCCACATACACTCCATGCGCGACATCGGCCATATGGCGACCCGTGTGATATGGAGCTCTATCTTTCATTTCTCGAACCGCACCGGATTCGATATGTTACCAATGACAACGCAATCGCGCATGACGACCACATTGAGGCCCGATACGAGTTCACCACAAACGAAGGATCGCATCGCCTTCAAGGTGACCTGCGCGGACAAGACTTGATTGATCATTTTGATTTTGACGTCATATGGTCGGACAAGGAGAGCCGTACCGACTCGTTTGGCAGTGTCCGGGGTATTGGGGCGATTCAGCGGATGAAGATGTGGCGCGACCGATATACGACCTATCACTACCTCACATTTTACGCGAACCGTACGGACCGGCGATATCGCGAGTACCTAGTCTACTCGTTTGACTCAGAAATCAAAAATCGCGACGACAGTCATCGGCGACTTCGGCTCGCCGTGCGAGGGCGTCGTGGAAGTGCACCAGACAGCAGCAGTGGGAGCCATGGCAGCAGTAGTGGCGGCGGAAGTGGTGGGAGTTCCGGGCGGCGGTTCTCCATGACATCCTTACGGCAGCGACCGCGGACATCTAGCAGCCACTCACACGGAGGCCACCACCACAACAACGGTCACGGCAGCTCTTCGCATGGGTCTTCCTCGCGTAGCTCACATACCAGCTCCGAGCAGCCCACAATATCACCGCCATCTTCAATGTCGTCATATTCACCAGGGAGTGGCCTCGATATCCGGTACCTCGGGATTCAATTTAGTCGATCCGATGGTGAGATTGCAGCCTTAATATATATATCCTAACCAGACTGTTCCGCTGACGTTATGATGCTGTGAAGATTATTACAGGTTTATAGAGCAGTGGAATATTGCCCAGACCGCGGATTCGGCATTCAGCGGTGTGCCTTTCCCATCCGACCGTTTCGAGCTGCCTTCACCAGAGATTTTCCCAGGCAATGGCGGGAACAATCTCGCTTCGTCGTCTTTGCTAGGCCTTCCTATAGTCGAGGAGCCACCAGAAGGAATCGATCCGATGAGCGGGGCGGCATAGGAGAGGAGCGGGATGGCACCGAGTGAATGGTGCCAGTATATACATGGCCTGCCAATGGCAAGCCTTAATGACCACGACGACAACATTACATAACACTTGCAAAAAACACACAACACGACGATTTTGACGATGAACAACGACCATCACATGTATACGTGGAAATAGATAGAACCACGTCCGAAGAGCAAGGGCCCCAATTCACAAAAGCGAGCACATTATTTCATCTTCTACACATAGTTTCATAAGCTATATACTTACGTTTTCAGTACTACTTTACCCAAAGCGAAGCTAAGACCTGGTCGTGTCAGGGGAAAGTAAACATATTAGTCATTGAGGATAACTAACACCAACAAACAGGAGAAGAGCTAGGGCCGCGCGGAGAACAAGTACGTTTGGGTTAGTGGCTTGTATCTTGGGCCATTGTCCTGTTGGCTCTGTTGGCCTGACAGTTACATTTCTGGAGAATTAATACCTTTTGTACCCCACGGCTATCACATTACAACTTCAAAAGTCACTTTTTTCCGAGTACAGCATACCTACTGTAGCTTTCAACTCAGCCCCGCCTAGAGACAGGTTTCGATAACGCGAGGAGCTTCGTTGATGTTGCTATCTTCTCCGTCTGCGGGGACATGGGGACGGAAACTCCACCATGAGGTTTATTTATGCTTCTTTTAACGTGGCGTTTTCCCTCACATTTTTTTACAGTGCCAGGGCGCCAAGAATATAGCCATGTAGCAAGCAGAACGTGGCGTAATAGAGGGGCTTGAAGGGCATTTCTAGGGAGGGTTTTGAAAGTCCTCTGATTCGGCCAAAAGGTGGTAAGGCGGGCTATATTTTCCTATTTGGTGATCCTTCTTTGCGTAACCACCTAGCTTCGTTTGCTGTCAAGTCAAGGTGATCCGACGTCGATATTCGTGGTGAGCGAGGTGATGTTGAAAGATAAAAGTTTGACATGGGTATTTCCCCAGCCTAAATGGATGGGAATAGCAATAAGTGGGTCCTGAGCTGCGTGTTAACAGGCGGGAAGGTGGTGGGGAGCTGGCACCCCTGGGCGCTACGTCATCCACAGTCTGGGAGCCGTTGCGTCTGGGCCATCTGTCAGCCCACCTGCCAGTAACGAACCACAAAGCATCCCACGTAGCAAGAGTGAGGGAGGGGAGAGGAAGGAAGGAGCGACAGAACAATTCTCTGAAAGGACCGAGATTTTGTCCGGAACAGGTGATTTCTTCCGATTGAGGCACAACAATCGTCAATTGTTGTCATCGTCATTGACAAATTTCACGCACATAAAGGCGGCACAGCTTGGAGAGCCAGAGACTGTCTGAAATTGATTGCAAGGCAATCACTAGTCAATTCAGTCTTGCACCAAAAAGTACCAAGACCCCAACCATGAAGATCGTCCTTTCCGTCAACGCCGGCTCCTCGTCGGTCAAGATCTCCGTCTACTCAGTCGAGTCTCGCACCGCAGAGCCTCGCCAGATCGCCGAGGCGCAGGTCAATGGCCTCACGGCACCGCCTCCGCTCGTTGACTACAGCCGGAATGGCGAAAATTGGAAAACGGTCGTCTACAAGGACACGAAACTGACCGAGATCGACGACAAACCCAACAAGATTGATAGTCAAGACGACGCCTTTGCCTTGCTTCTTCGCCTCTTTGTCGACGACAAGGACCTCAAGGAGATCAGCCACCACGATGACATTGCCATTGTCACGCACCGCATCGTCCACGGCGGCAACTACACGCAACCGCAGATTGTCGTCGGCGATACCTATGAACATATCGAGGCCCTCAACGACCTGGCACCGCTGCATAATGCCAAGTCACTCGAGATTGTGCGCTCGTGCCTCAAGCAGCTACCGCAAGCGACCAACGTCGCCTGCTTCGACTCGCAGTTCCACGCTACGCTGCCGCCGCACATTCGCACGTACCCAATTGACCCGGCTACGGCCAAGAACAACATGCTGCGCAAGTACGGTTTCCACGGCCTCAGCTATGCCTTCATTACGCGTGCTGTAGCCGATTTTCTGGGCAAGCCTATCGGGGAAACCAGCATCATTGCCCTGCACTTGGGCAGCGGTGCCTCGGCATGTGCTATCAGAGGGGGCAAGAGCTGGGACACGAGCATGGGCCTGACGCCGCTTGCCGGCCTTCCGGGAGCGACTCGCAGCGGAAGCGTCGATCCCAGCTTGGTCTTCCACTACGCCTCGGACGTCGGCAAGCTGTCGCCTGCGTCGACCAAGGACCTGCACATTTCGCGCGCCGAAGAGATCCTCAACAAGGAGGCCGGATGGAAGGCGCTGACGGGCACCACCAATTTCGGTGAGATTGCCGCCTCCGACAAGCCGTCGCACCAGCTTGCCTTTGACCTGTTTGTAGATCGTGTTGCCGGGTTTGTCGGCTCCTACTACGTCACGCTCAAGGGCCAGGTGGATGCCCTCGTTTTCGCAGGCGGCATTGGCGAGCGCAGCGACCGCTTGCGTGCCGCTGTTGTCGACCAGTGTGCCTGTCTCGGCTTCTCCATCGACCCGTCCGCAAATTGCGTCGGCCGTCTCACTGACATAGTAACGGACCTGACAGGGAAGAGTGGGAGTGGAAGTGCCGGTCAGCACCGCGTGCTGGTCTGCAAGACAGACGAGCAGCTCGAGATGGCCCGGGAAGGCTCGGCCGACGAGAAGCTGTGGAGTTGATTAAGACTAGGAAAAGCTTGTGTGGGGTGGTTTAAATTTAAGATTTGGCAGATTACATTCAACGGCTAAGCGTTCATATTAATTAAGATTCAAGAATACAGTCAAGAGGCATGGTTACAAATCTGCTGCAAATATATGTTTGAATGAAAGTTGGTATCGTATATGGCCGAATCGGCCTCCCAGATTATTTGAAAGATAAGCATGCCCTAATGGCCATCCCATTATTACATACAACTCATTCATTTTTCCGACGACCTCTCGTGTATTTTGTACAGAAGTAGGGACAAAAGAGCAGAACAAAATACAAGGGTAATAAATAAGAAGGTAATGGTTGACGTGAATCCTCGTTTATAAACAACCCCGCCTTTTTGGTAAGGAAAGTAGATGAAAAACACAAAACGCCAGTAAAAACGCCGAACTGTTCCTATATATGGCGAACAAGGGAATGGGAAGATACGAAAATGAAAAAAAAAAAAAAAAAAAATGAAACGGAATGAATGATGGGGGAAAAAAACGCAAACGGAGAATAAAGGATCGTAAAGGTTTAGACGCCAGAAACTCAACCATTAAAGCCTTAGGGCCCATGCCCTCCCGTAAACGCCAGTCAATAACAATAAAACAGCCTTTAGACATAGAAAAGCACTTTCTCACATGTCCTCGACTTGGCGGGCAGCGTCAGCAAGCGCCGCTAGCGACAGGCTGTCAATGCTGGACCCAGACTGCGTGCGGCCGTACGACGACCGGATCGGCATCTGGTATTTCATGCCCATAGAGTATTCCGTCTCTTCGGCCATCGGCGAGTAAGAGCTGTGGCGCGAAGACCGCGACTCGTGAGACCGGCTCTTGGAGCTGGAAGAGTGACCTGACCGGCTGGACCTTTCGCGCTTGTAGTGCGTCTCCAGGTGCTGCTTCATGTTGTCGGTGCGCGTGAACATCTTCTGGCAGCCATCAAACGAGCATGGGATGGTCTTCACAGCGAAGTGGATCTTGGCGTGACGCGAAGCGTGGCCCGATGTCGTGAAGGTCTTGTCGCAGTTGAACTGTTGCGAAAGTCGGCACGGGTACCGTTTGCCCTTCCGGTCCGAAGTCGGCTCCCGCTCCGAGTGGTGCGACATACCGTAGTTGGAAGACTCCTTCATGTACATGGAGTCGGCCAGGTCGGACTGTGAGTGGTGTTCGTCCAACTGGTAGCTGAAGTATGGCGTGTTGTAAGTGGCGCCATGCTCCCGGTGAGCCGACTCGGGAGTCAAAGGAGTTGACGGGTCCTGGGAGATCTGCGAGTCGAACGAGCAAGACCGAGAAAGCTCGGGGGCATTGGACGATGGCGAGTGGGCAGAGCTTGAGTTTGATCCTCTCTTCGAATGCGAGCGCATGCCGTAGTCCTGGGTGTGGTGGTGGCAGTCGTCCTCAACAAGGAGGGAAATTCTGCGACCAGAAGAATTGTAGCCGTCCATTGTGCTGATCTTTGGCGGTTCCGTGAGTTTGGAAAACAAAATGAAAATTAAGTCGGAAGTGGGCGGTTGTTCAGTTTGGCAGCGTGGGTGTAAACACAACAGCAGGAAATGTCTGCAGCTGTGCACATAGAAGGGGTCCCCTTGCTTTATGGAGGAGACAGATGCTCAGTGAAGATTTTCTCGGTTTGCTCGGTGCAGATCCTTGCCTGGTAGCCTCTTTGTTGTCACCGTCGAGGTTGGATGGGATGATTCAAGCAGGAATAAGAAAATAAAGATGTTGTACTTCGTATGTGTAGAAGATGGGTGACCAAAGTAAAGCGAAGGAAAGCGAACCAAAAGGGTTGCAAATGGCGCAAGAGATGTGGATGAAGAAACAATTCAATGTTGACGTGAGAGAGAGAATGTTGTCGAATGAGGTGGGAAAAAGGCCGTTCGGTTTGGTAAAAGGTTTCACTTTTCTTGTCAGCGACCAGTGCTTTATGAAAGAGCCAGTGTCTTGCAATGCGCAAACAGCAGTGCAGATCGACAATGAAGTGAAAGAATGTAAAACAAGACAGTAATGCCCTCCTCAGAAATAAGGAAACCAAGACAGAAGCCTCGTAAAAAAAATTTCACAATGCGACGTTCTTGTAAGAGATGAAAAGGGAAAATGTAGATGATGCAGAGAAGAAGAAAAAAACAAAATGAGAATTGGCAGAAAAAGAAATCGAGGCAGAAAAAACAAATACATCATAATAGAGCCTCAGGCGGATCAAATGCGCTTAATAAAGAACGGCGCGACAAGCTTCGGGAGGCGAAGGGGTAGGAAACATGCCAAAAAGTTGAAGTGCCACCGGACGGACTGCCACCAGACTGCCACCAGACTGCCACCAGCACAAGCCGGCTTCCAGAAAAGGTCCCCGAAAGAGCAGAAAACAAGCCGTCGCAAGGAGGGCGAGGAAGAAGCAACAGTAGCGCCAGGAGTCAGAACAGCTCCGTGTGCTAAAGACAAGCATCACGCGGTGCTGCTTGCTACAATTGCAACTCGAAGAATGCAAAGTAGCTCATCCCAGCCAAGCTATAAAAAAGAAAACAGACAACGATGACAAGAATAACGAGGAGTGCATTGGCAATGTGAAAAATCGCAATTGGTACTCACAGGAGTGCAATCGTCAAAAAAAGGCGCGACGAAAGCAGACAGTGGAAGAAGTGAGACGTGTTGCTGAGAAGAGCGCAAGACGCCTTGTGGGATAGGATAACCGTTATCGTCGGTCCGTTCGAGAATTAAAATAGCTGGCTTGTTGACAGCGAGCGCCGTGGTGTAGGTAGGGTATGTTTGGCCAAAGAGATTGTTGGTGTCCGAATGAGACAAAGAGTGGCAATTAGAGATGAAGCCTTGGTATGACGATATCGTGAGAATGAAGAAGCAATGAAGACAGAAAAGAGAGAGAGATTGCAAACGGAGATGGGTACTTTGGAAATCCGGGGGTGTCTAGATGTTTTCTACAAATATACTTGTGACAGGAATGACGAGCTACAAGGAAGGAGGGTCGGAAGAGTGGAGCTCTTCAGTATCCATGAAGCAGGATGGAGAGAAGGAGCGAAGAAGGTAATCGGGAAAGAAGGAGGGAAGGCCAGGGAGGGGTGTGGGCAGAAACGAACAAGCTCGTGCAGAATGGGGAAGGCACGGAGACGAGACGAGATCACGAAAGGGAAAGAGCATGTACTCCGTACAATGGAAAAGTAAACGGCAGGAGCACCAAACACGTCCCAGTTACGACAGACTGCAGGCGCAAACGACAGCGATACAGATTTGGGTAGGGCGTCGAGATAGCCAGCTGGCGCTAGCAGCTGGCGTCGATCCAGAAGAGAGTCTGCCCGTCTTTTGCTGCACATTCGTTGTTTTTTACTTCTATTTTCCTTACTTTTTCTTATTTTTCCTTTAGTAACGAGGGTGTCGACTTTTTAGTGACTGCGGAGCAATTTAGCGCAGCTAGAAATGCAGGGCAATGGAGGTGACAAGTCGAGGAGTACTAAAGAGAAGAGACAGAAAATGGAGACGAGAAATCAAGGGACAATGAAAAAGAAAAAGCAAACGAAAAAAATACATAAAAAAGAAAGTACAGGCAAAAGTAGAGAAACCAGGTGCAGGGGGTGGAGGCAAGGTGTGGCCGTAATCGATTCCCGCCTTGCAAAATAGCGTAGTAGACTGTGGGTGGGCGGAGCCGGCAGCTGCAAGTGGTGATGTCATGACATCTGCGAGGGGAAATGGCAGGCGGATCGGCATAAATGCAGCATACCGCAGCCGTGCAGCCACAGGAGCAGAAACAAAACAACAGAGACAGTCGAGAGACAGTAAGGACCGCAGTAAAAAGAACGATGGCACCCCTGAGCCAGGCCATAATGACAACATGCAGATAGAATGGTTGCTGCAGATGCAGACACAAGAGCGCAGTCGACTGCAAAGACGAAAGCGTGCGACAGCCAAGTGGAAGTATTTTCTTTCAGTAATATATCTACAGGCCGTATTTGTGCAGTGAGGATCTGCAGCACGAAAGGATGCATCTGGAAGGGTAAGACAATTCTGGGGGCCCCACTTTGGTTCTCGAGCCAGAGCCAGAACCAGCCGATAAAGGCTGGAGACGCAGACGGATGCTGCACAAGCCGCCCGGGCTAGTGATCATCAGGAACTCCCTTCCCGCATACCAATTGGCCCTACTCTCTCCTCAGGCCTTTGATGAGTGAGGACAGTGAGGTGAGTAAGCGGGGTGGTGCACTTTTTAGCAAGTTCAGTGTGCCTGATGCGAGGACCCTTTCGCTCTTGCCGTCAAGAGTTGTGTTTCCCCTCTTCGTTGCCACAGGTCGCGCCTTCCCCTTCTGAGTGATTTGCGCACAATGCCCAGTCTCTTTATGTTCTGCAGCTTCTTTGTTCTTTCCCTCCAGACTGAAGGCCAAATCCCGTGCATATCCGCCACCTTCCGTGTGGGTGCGACAATATGTTCTGGCAGTGTTCGATCCTCAGCTGGCTTCAGCGGTCCTTTTTGTGCTCTATGCACTACTTTTCAGGGCAGCAGTGGCAATATTGGTAGCGCCAACCAGCCAAACCAAGCCCAGGGCCGGTGATGTGTGGCGCGCCAGGGGGCAAGATAAGACGACAACCTAGCCAGCAAGAAAATTAGCAGTTGAACAATGGCACAATGGCCTTTTTGCGTCTTTGTATCGAGGGAGTGAGGGAGCGAAGAGCAGCTAACAATGAACCAGTTGGCCGTTGTGTTTTGGCGGTCGATGGCTCTGTCCAATGGAGTGTTACAGCTGCTGGGTTTATCGCATCTACCGACCCTGGCGAGCAAGAACAGCTCCATCACACCCCAGCTCACACCCCAGCTAGCCCAGCTCGCCCAGTAGCGTCTGCCAGCCAGGGCTGGCCAGGCCATACCCACCACCAACAACCATTCGGCCCAAAACGCTGCTTCCCTGCCCCTGGCGCCAGGGCGTGGGCGTTCCTTCCTGGCCGGGCTTTTAGCTGGGTCTGCTGGCCATGACACATCCCATCATCTTAGTGCGTAAACGATCGAAAATTTGCGCCTAGATCGAAGATGCGCAGCCCAAGCGGGGACGGGTTCTTTCCTTCTTCCTTCTTTTTTCGCCTACTCCGTACTTTGTTTCTTCACCTTTCTGTGCTTTTCTCTGCTCTTGCCTTTTCTTCCCACTTTTCAGTCTTTTGGGTCCTTTTCCCGTGTGTTCTCGATCGTCTCTTTTCCTTTCATGATCGCGATGCCCTTCACGACTTCCTTGTCTGCCAAGCCAAGACTCCCAACCGCAATCAGGCAAGATACCCAGGCGGCCAGGATGCACTTGACACCCCCAAAGCTGCCTGGGGTGTCAGGAAAAATACAGATTTTTAAGGTTGAAAAACGTCTCCGTAGCCCAACAAACTTGATGCTCTTGCTGTCGCTCACAGGACCCTGTACCCTTGGCAAAAGGCCCTCACTAACCCACCCCTCCTTTACTGGAGTCCCCACTTTCCCTCTCGCACTCGCGATCTCTGTTTCCCAGTGCAATCTCTATCCTTCTCCTCTTCACAGTTCGTGACCCTTGTTGCATCGTTCTTTTGTCCACTTTTTTCGCGGTCTCAATGCCCATTGAACCCTTCAACGTTTATCTTGTGTGTCCAAATGCAGTCACGATGTGCCCTTTGTGCCCTTTTGCCTCTCATCGATCGATCGAGGCCTCACAATCTCTATTTGTCCAATTTTTGACCTTTTTTATGATATATTTTTATTTTATGGAGTACTTAGTCCCTTGTTGGTCCCTTTTAATTTTCTCCTCGATTTGCCCATGGACTTCCGTCATATCCAACCATCATAGCCATGATTTTGAGGGCCTCGTGCCTCTTTTCGTGCCCTTTTTCGAGGTTGTCTCCCCCACCCTCGTTGCCCCAATCCTAATATGGAGATGCATCTACGACATGATATACTCTTTATCTCTTACGTCGACGATGTGTCCGTTCTCTTGTCGACTCCGGATTGGATGCTATTCCTGGTTCTCTGGGTCCCTCCTCCCCACCATCATCATCCACACCCCTCTTGCTGTTCCCCTTTTTGTCTCGTCAAAAGTCTCTTTCGTCATGGTCCCTGATGGTCCCCTGTTTTCCAGTTTCCTGATTTTCAATGGTCCCCTGGCCACGCCTCGACCTTTCCCCGTTGTCCAGCAGTCAATCGACCCCTCGACACCTTGTCAAGATTGAAAAGAAAAACGCTTAAAATGGTTTGAGCGTGTGTGGCTATCTGGCCGGTTTGGCATCCCCATTTTTCGCTTTTGCGGCGAGCAGGAAGATTTTCTGGCGTCTGCGTACGCGAATCCGGATTCCTAGCCTGCTTGCTTGATCGCGATCGAGATCTCTCTTAAACCTATGCTGGGACTGCACCGCTTTTTTGTCTCCTCACCAATACGGCGCAGCCGAATGCACCCCCGCCACCTTGAACTTGGCCAGTTTTGCCCACCTTGCCCACCTTTGCTCACCCAAATAAAGGTTCTCTGAAAGGATGAAAAGTAGTGAAGAGAAAACCACAGTGTAATACTACATACTGCATTCTCGCATACTGCCCGACCTGCACCTACATTACTTCATTGCCAATCCCTGTCTATCTGTCCTGTTGTCATGATGTCTGCGACGCATTCTTGTTTCTGGGCGTCTTTCCGGTCCACACGATTGGCCCAAAGCCACCCATATCTGGCTCTCTGTGTCCCTGTATCGAGATCAGACAAAAGATCCCGAGTTGGGAGATTGGAACGCGGCAATATGTTCCTGTGCTGCTGTTCACTACGGTTCTCAATATCTTGATGCTTCGGTGCTTCGATGCTCCATTGTCGCGATGTCGCTCGCTCTTTTTGACACTCACTCACCTGGCCTCGTTTGCGAGGACTTTCAATTGTTCTGGACCCCTATCGGCCTGTGCAGATTGCATCTGTATCCCCCCCCCTCAGCTCCTCTCTTCCGTTCGTGTTTTCAGGTCGCCATGCTCTGCCTCCTCCTTCTGTGTGTCGCACATGTACGGGACTTCCGCTGGCCTTTGGCCCACTTGCCCAGCGTTCCCCAAATAAAACATCAAAAATACCAAAGAGCTCGCCTCGCCCTGGTGGAGAACTTTTGAATAAACTGGGGGTCCAAAAACGAACCCTGCGGACTGTCGATCTGTGCCACTCTGGGATCCAACTGTCATTGACTGTCTCTGGGAAACAGAAAAGATCAGGGAAAAAAAAAAAGGTGCCCCTCATTTAACAAAGCGTAGCGAGCATATCTCCCTCGCATGGTTCTGCAGAAGAGGAATCTAACTGTCGAGACTGTGTCTTGGATCTGTGTGACAGATTTTGCCCCCCTGCTGCCCCCATACCAGCCAACGGAGGATTTCCTCCGCCGACAAGGCGATAATGCTACGAAATGCTTGAAATGCGACGAAATATAACGGGAAATACTACTGCGGGAAAAGAATGTGACATTCACTACGTACAACGTCATGTGCAAGTACATGTACCTGGTCAACGTTTGATGATTACGATCTATGGCCTTGTCTGTTCCAGATGCACAAGCTTTACAAAATATGAGAAAATATGAGACCAGGATAAGAAAAAAGAGTCGCATGCAGGTCATTCCCTACCCAAACCGACTTACCCGCGTTGCAGAAAACGCAAAGAAAACAAGACACGAACTGGCTCACGGTGGTATCGAGATTCTGAAATTGGGTTGTCGCAGAAGAAAATGGGTTGCGTGCCGTTCGGGGTTATTATGAGATACGTAAAGTATGCGTACATCGTGCATACAAACAGCGAACATGTCAAATGGGGGCGAAACAGGGGACCAAAAAAAAGGGTAGCTGACCACCCCATGTTCGATGATATTATCTATGACACCCTGACACCCCCTTGCTCTTTGTTTGCTGGGTCCTTCACCGCCCGCAGCCTGGCGCCCTTCCTAAAACGCCGAGAAATCAGGTGCTCAAAACAAAATACGGGTAATACATGCTGCTCTCAGATGCTCTATCAAAAAATTATGCGGCCGTGTGCCTGCCGACTGCCGGGTGACGTCGTATTTTCAGTCGCCTCTTCTTGCGTCTTTGCGTCTCTGTCTGACTTCTCCGCGGGTCTCCCCCTCACTATTTGGTCGCACCAGTGTCCAATCGTTTGGCTGGTGGCAGTGCCGGCTTCTTGAATACGCCGTCTGTGACACCGCCGCCTCCGCCGCCGATCTGTGTAAAGGTGCCGCCCTTGAAGTACCGGTCCTCTTCGGCCTTTCGCTTGCGACCCATCTCGGCGCGCACGCTCGGGTCGACAAGCTCGAGACCTTGCACAGGCGTAAAGGCAAGCGACGACATCGTACCACCTGCCTGGCCGCCGCCCAGCGTTGTGCCAACACCAGATGTCCGCAGGCCGTGGCCCCGTAGATCCAGGCCGCCGGCTGCCTGTCCAATGCCCCGTAGCGACGATGCCGCGCCGCTGCCGCTGTTGACAGACGACGCCAGCCCGCCCCAGCCCTTGTTCTTGGCGCTAAGCTTGGCCCGTGTCCGCTGGTCGACCTGCAGCGCGCGCACGCGTCCATCACCCGCGGCGCCAATCATGCCCAGGCCCGTCGTCTCGTCGCCGAGGCCGTACCCGACTTCCTTTTCTTCCTGGCCAAATGCCATGCGGTTCTGAGCCTTGTGCAGATCTGTCATGGCCGTGGCTGCCTTGGCCTGGCGTGCCCGGCGGCCACCGCGCTTCCGCGACGGCTTGTCGTCGGGTGCTGGTAAGGCACGGGCGCCTGTGTTCAGTGGCTTCTCCTGCAGCTTCTCCAGACGCTCGAGGCACTGGTCCTTCAGCTCTTCGCCCTGGCTGCCGTCGGGCGACGAGTGGATGCGGTCGACACGCGCCGCCAGAACGACTTTGGCGGAGACGATGCGCATTGCCTGCTTCTTGAGGTCGGTCGGAATCGTGCGGATAATCGGTGATTGGTAGAGGTAGCCCTGTTGGCGTGTTGTGACGTTTGTTGCCAGCGCGCTGGCGTTGGCACCCTTCTTCGAGCCCCAGGCGGCAATGTTGCAGGCAGGCGTCTTGGACAGGCCGGTCAGACCGCCGGCCGTGTTGAGCAGTTGCGCAGCCGTCAGCGAGCCGATGAGGGCCGTCAGGTTGGGCGCAAAGATGGTCATGCGCGATTGCACGTACTCGGTCAGCGCCCGCTTTGCGACGTCGAGCTTCACCATCACACCACAAGCTGCCACCACGCCGTCGAGGTCCGTCTGTGTCATGGGCTGGCCCTTGGATGTAATGGCGCTCGTCGTCACAATCATCAGCGTCGGCTTGTCGAGGACGGAGTCGAGAGAGACGCCCAGCGGGTTATCGGTCGACTGCGGCATCCGGCGCATGGCATCCGAATCCAGTGGGCCATTGCCGAGGACGGCGGCGGTCTTGGCGTACTCGAGCGGATTCGTGACGAGGGTCTCGAGCTCGGGGAAGCGCACAGAGTAGTGGTCGCGCACCCATTTGTGCACGAGCACGACTTCATTGTCGATCGCCGTCGAGAGGCCGTTGGCCTGGGTCAAAAGGTGGTATTCGGGATGCTCTTCGACATTGCCGACGTGCTCGTTTCGTGTCTCGCTCGGTTGTGCTTGGTAGAATTTGATTTTCTGTAGGGTGTGGTCCAGACAGGTCAGGGTCAGGTTCAGGGCTGCTGTTTCTCGCGCAAAAGAGAAAGAAGAGAGGACAGATGTAAACGCTGTATCTCGGTTTGGTTTTCCTCGCGCGGTATTCTTCATCATAAATAACGAAGAAGACCGGCGGGCGTAGAAAGGGGGTATATCACGAACCTCTAGAATTGAATCGAGTGTCTTGACAAGACTCGTTGCAGACCGCAAGTCGTTGGTCTTGCCGTTCTTCTCTGCTGCCTTGCCTTTTGCGGCTTCGTCTTCGTCTCCGTCTTCGTCCACGCCTCCCATCGCGGCGTCGTCGTCATCGGAGCTGACTAGGTCTGTGTCGTCCATTGGCACGTCGCCGCCGGACAGGCCCATGATGGCTGCAGTGTCGTCCTCGCCCTCATCCTCGACGCGATCGCCGTTCTCGGACCCGGAGTCCTCAAAATCCTGAAGCAGCTCATCTGCGAGTGTCGACATTGTGATATGGCGCAAAGCACCCTGGGGCGCCGGTCTGGAAGAAATAAAAGCTCAGACGCAACTGGGAAACGGTCGGGTTACTGCAAATGCAGGCGGTAAGCTAAATCAAGCGTGGTCATGGATAAATGCTTCGAAATGCAAATGAAGAGAGATGCGGCAGATCAGGTAAAAAAGTTGCAAACGCGACAGAGGCGACCGCGATGTCACCCAAAATTTGGGTGGCGAAGATTAGATAAGCGATCACGTGTGGGCCATTTTATGCGATTTTGCACGACTGTCCATCAGACGCAAGGCTCTGGCTGTAGGCAAAAAACATAGCGCCTATCGCCAAAAAGTTCCAGGCCAGGAACAGAAGAACCGACGACCTTTCCAGCCAACCTCCTTCAACACCAACCGCATTGTTCTCGATCGCGCCCACAATACAATATACGGCCACAATGGAGTCCCGCGGACCTCCCCGGGTCAAGAACAAGGCCGCCGCGCCAGTGCAGGTGCGTGAAAACAGCTTTCCTTTTCACAGTCTTCGTCGCGTGTGTCTACTAACCTTTTCATTTTTTGCATAGATCTCGGCGGAACAATTGTTACGAGAGGCGGTCGACCGTCAAGAACTGCCGCTGCAGGCTCCGACGACACGATTCGAAGATCTCGAGGAGCTGCATGAGTATCAGGGCCGCAAACGCCGCGAGTACGAAAACTATGTGCGGCGATCACGGACTCTCAAGCCATGGGCACAATATGCGCAATTCGAGCTCGAGCAAAAGGAGCTGGCACGGGCTCGGTCCGTGTTTGAGCGGGCGCTCGACGTGCTGCCCAACAGCGTGCCTCTATGGATCAAATGTATGTGCAGTGGATGTAGTGTTTTCTCGTGCGCCGGCTGCCCGAAAATCAAGTACTGACTTTTATCGCAGACATCGAGGCCGAAATTAAGACTCGCAACATTTCCCATGCACGGAATCTGCTGGACAGAGCCGTGACGCGTCTGCCGCGGGTGGACAAGCTCTGGTACAAGTACCTGTATGTGGAGGAGATGCTCGGCAATGTGTCCGGCACAAGACAAATCTTTGACCGGTGGCTGAAGTGGGAGCCAGCCGAGGAAGTTTGGAACGCCTACATCCGGCTCGAGAAGCGATACAACGAATACGACCGCGCCCGCGACATCTTCCGCTCCTACACCATTGTTCACCCATATCCGCGGACATGGATCAAGTGGGCCAAATTTGAGGAGGATTTCGGCACCAGTGACCTGGTGCGTGAAGTGTTCCAGACGGCCGTCGAGTCGCTCGGCGACGACTATGTCGACGAGAAGCTGTTTATGAGCTACGCACGCTTCGAGGCCAAGCTCAAGGAGTACGAGCGTGCTCGCGCCATCTACAAGTTCGGCCTAGACAACCTGCCACGAGCAAAGTCCATGCTCCTGCACAAGGATTACACCACCTTTGAGAAGCAGTTTGGCGACCGTGAAGGCATTGAGGACACAGTGGTGTCGAAACGGCGGAGGCAGTACGAAGAGCTGGTGAAGGAAAACCCCAAGAACTACGACGTTTGGTTCGATTGGGCGCGCCTCGAAGAGACAACACGCGACAACGACCGTATCCGGGACGTCTACGAAAAGGCCGTCGCACAGATCCCGCCAGCACAAGAGAAACGCCTCTGGCGGCGATACATCTTTTTGTGGATCTTCTACGCCCTGTGGGAGGAGACGGACGCCAAGAACCCGGAGCGCGCACGGCAAATCTACGACACGTGCCTAAGTCTGATCCCGCACAAGAAGTTTACGTTTGCCAAGGTGTGGCTGCAAAAGGCGTACTTTGAGGTGCGGCAGGGCGAGCTCACGGCGGCGCGCAAGACGCTGGGCCGTGCTATCGGCATGGCGCCCAAGGACCGGCTGTTCAAGGGTTACATCGAACTCGAGAAGAAGCTGTACGAGTTCCAGCGGTGCCGCACGCTGTACGAGAAGCACATTATCTACAACCCGGCCAACAGCGGCACGTGGATCGAGTGGGCTGAGCTGGAGCGCAGTCTCGACGACCTGGACCGTGCGCGCGCCATCTTTGATATGGGCATCAGCCAGCCGGTCCTGGACATGCCCGAGGTGCTCTGGAAGGCGTATATTGATTTCGAGGAAGAGGAGGGCGAGTACGAGCGGACGCGCGAGCTGTACGAGCGGCTGCTGGAGCGGACAGACCACCCCAAGGTCTGGATCAGCTACGCCCAGTTCGAGACCACTGTGCCGGAAGCTGGGCACGAGGAAGAAGAGGAGGAGGACGAAGACGAGGATGAGGATGAGCCGATTAGCGAAGAGGCCAAGGCACGCGCCCGCAAGGTGTTTGAGCGCGCCGACGCCAGCTTCCGCGACAAGGAGCTCAAGTCGGAGCGCGTGACACTCCTAAACGCATGGCTCGTGTTTGAAAAGGCGCACGGCAGCAAGGACGACGTGGCCAAGATCCAGCAGCAGATGCCCCGCAAGACGAAGAAGAAGAAGCAGCTGGAGGACGGCACGTTCGAGGAGTATGTCGACTACATTTTCCCGGCCGACGCCCGGCAGGCCAAGAACCAGATGAACCTTTTGGCCATGGCCCAGGCTTGGAAGAAGACGGGTGGGACAGTTACAGCGGTAGCAGCGCCCGCAGCGCCAACAGCAAGGTCCGAGAGCCCAGAAGGCCCTTCCAGTCCGTCTGCATCGTCTGTGTCCTCTAGAGGCGACGATAGAGACGACTGAGATGCAGGATAGATAGGAGGGAGAAATTTGGAGAGGATTTACATCAGCGAACATCAAAACGGATTAGAATAATACCATCTGCAATTTTACACGCCACCATAATGTTCTCGCCATCTCCGGTTGACCTGCGATGTACTGAGTATCACTTCAATGCGATGTTGCCTTTACCCCGCTCGCTTACGGCTTCTAGAAGAAGCGAAGCCCAATGATTTCCCAGGCCTTGGCTCCAGGAACAGGACGATTACCTCCGCAGTGCCAAGACCTGATCATGATGCGATAAAAGAAAAATGTGACGGGTATGAATGGCGAAACAGACCGCCACGTGTGGTTTCATGGCTTGCTGGAGAAAGAAGATGTGAGGCAAAATGTGAGCCCAACTAGCAATGGACATTGGACATCCACCTCCGTGGCATCAAGGGCAGCGTGACATCACAGGCATGCACGACATGTCGCAGAAGACGAGAAGACAAGTGCCTGGTCCAGCACAAATGAGACAGCCTGGATGGTTTGCGTGGTTCAATGGCTGGACAGTGGATTGGGGGGGATGCAAAAATGCAACTTGTCGAAGGGAAATGGATAGTAAAATAAAATAAACACAATTTTTATATATAAAAAAACAAGAGGCCAAGACGAGACGGGTCTGCAGACTATCTCGATCGTTGACGGCTTGGTAATGTCTTGGCGGCATGGGGGAAATGGACCGGACCGTGAGAGAATGAGAGACAAGCTCACCGGAAAGACATGAGACAAGAAAAAGAGCGACAGGGAGGGCTCCACGAATTGGCGATCATGTGATTCTGATTTTAACGACATGTGGTGATATGACATTGACTTTTTCAAATGTTTCGTTTCGTTTCGTTTCGTTTCAATCTGAAATCTATATTTCTTGCGCCTCTGTTTTGCATGAAAAGGATGTTTCTCGAGGTCATATTTCACCAAAGTCGGTGTCTGCAAGGAAACAGGCGACTTGCCCGAAACAGCCACTGAAACCGAAGGGAAAGGAAGAAAACGGAGCACGTAGGCTACCTACGTTTTCCTTACATTTTTACGGAGAATTCCATGAGGCTCAAAGAATCCCAGTTCTCTTTTTGCAGCCACCGTTTGCCGGTCTATCCGTCTCGCCCTGCCTCTTCATTATCTTGCTCCTTTCACCGCCATTTTCTCCTTTTATATCCTTCACTTATCAGTACAACAATTATGTGCACTTTGTAGGGTGCACTTTGTAAGCACACACTTCGAGGTTGCGTCTTTTTTTTCTCCCCACACCTCGGACAGGAGGGGCTTCGGGTCGCGAAGAATAGCGAGGACGGAGGCCGGGAATGAGAACTCAAAACGCCGCTGACGACTGCTACTATTATCGGACAGTGGTATTATTACTTCTGACAACAAATGCAACAGCCCTTGCGCACTTGTGCGTTGTTCAAGGGACAAGGAAACTCATAATCCATCTGTCCCTTCTGTCCCTTTTCCGGTTGGTTGTTGGTCCTCGTTTTGCCATCCAGAAAGTGGGATTTCCAGAGGGGGGGCACTCGCAGTAGCGCATCCAAACAAGGGTCAAGGGGATCGTAAATTCCTTGCATTATCAGTCTTTTCCTCTTTCCCCCAGCACTCATTCGAGCCATTCCCGCTCCAAGTCGCTTTCTTGCGTTTGAGTTGCCTTTTCCCCTCCCATCATCTGAGCTCATGCATTACTTGATAGTAATTTGATAGCAATGGACAGACCCGCTGCAGGAAACGTGCAGAAAATTCAGCAATTCAAATGAGAAGAGCATTCAGGGCAGAAAACCATGCCGTAATAGTATCCTAATAGCATCTCAGCTGTTCGTAACCGATGAGGGGCCAATCCTTTCCCTGCCCCCGCCTCTCTCTCGAATCCCATCCGTCTTCCCTTCTGGGATGAAAATACGTAGCAGCAGGCCTCCGAGGAGAAAAGAAAATCAAAAGTTGTGCGAAACGGCAGACGGAATGAAAGAAAAAAGAAGAAAAAAACTATACTCAAAGAAGATCGAACGTCAAACTACAAACTATGTCAAATCATAAACAAGGAGATATAAAATAAGAAAACAAGGAGAGCCGTAAAAATAACAAAATATAGATTTCCACCGTAAGACATGATTGAAAGACGTGACAAAGACATAAGAAAACATACCAGACATTAAAGAATCCACACCCCTGCCCGTTTTTTCTTCCAAGGCCCCGTTTCGACCTTCCCGCCTGCCGCCCGCTCCCCTCCTCTTGATCCTTCCCCCCTTCTTTTGTAACTGTTTGCGTGCAAAGGGGTGAATGTGTCTCCACCGCTGACGTTGCCGTTTTTCTGTTCTTTTTCTGTGCTTCTTTTTGTTGCTTATCGTGCGTCACCCCAGCCGAACTTTTTCTCTTTCGTGTTTCGAACGATGAATAAAGCGAGAAAATAGTCCTTCTGAACCACACAAGCATTTCTTACATCAACATCCACCCCTGCATAGCACAGACACCCCCCAAAAAATCACCTCCCTGCATACTGACTGGCTGGCCTTTGGAAAGTCCAGACCCGCTCTAGGATGCACACACACAACCCATCACAAACCTTCCGTTTCGGGTGCCGCAGAGCAATACCGTCATGTGTAGAAACCATGCAGGGAATAAAAATCCGGAAAACACGGGTTCACACACCTTCCCTGCTGGCCGATCGTCTTCGGGCCAGACGCACTTCAAGCGAGACAGGGGAAACGAAGCGATGACGAGGGGACGAAAAGAGGTGGATGTTCCCACTTTAGTGGCGATGGCGCCCGTCTATTACAGAAAAGGGTAAAGAATCAGTGATATTGTCCGTAGTTTATGATTTAACAAACAGGGAGAATGAGGAAAGATCAGCGCCTTTCGT
The DNA here is from genome assembly GCA_021396375.1 of Sporothrix mexicana. NCBI lineage: Eukaryota > Fungi > Ascomycota > Sordariomycetes > Ophiostomatales > Ophiostomataceae > Sporothrix > Sporothrix mexicana. Next base: position 300,859 of record WNYC01000004.1, read on the forward strand.
TAGATGTGACATGCCGCGCGGGAGGGCAAAAGAGAGAGGAGAGTTAGAGAAACGGAGACACAGAAGAAGAAAGAAAAAAGAGACCGTGAGCTGGCCCTTGTTCTTGCTTAGACCAACCACAAGAGTGTTCCGTTGGAGAGCGCACAAGGTATTGCAAGCACAACCTGTTGTTGATGTTGTGCTTCTGCTGCACGCCAGGGTTGCCAATTTTTTGGATGGAAAAGGTCGTCCTTTTATTCTTCCCTTGGCTCTTCTTTTTTTTTTGCAGTGCCTCGCACATTCCCTGTTTCTCTTCTCTCCTCTCTCTTGGTATTTTTGCCTTGCCCTTCCAGGGACATGACAGGGCGCCGTGTTTTGATGGCTGTGTATCAAGGTGAACCCCGTGAGCATATCTCATTTGGTATCGCGGGATGGCACGCAAAGTGAATTAGAGCGAGGCCGGCGTGCCTATGTTGTGATTGGCGCTGCTTCATTCTCGTGCTCTGGCACACAGAGTATCGCCAACGACAGCCGGCCAAGCTCAAGAGATGAAAGAATTTTTGCGAGACACCGTGGTCAAAAGGAGAGGGGCAATGTTGGCAACGGTGTATGGGACAGGTCACTGAAGGACGTTTGAAAGCGTGTGATAGCATTCTGCTTGTCTCAGCCCCGATAGTCTCTGTCCCTGTCTCTGTCATCCCGGCTGTCCCTGCTGTACGCTCTTGGTGCAGGTAGGGCAGCATATGGACTGCCGTCATCGTATTGTGGCCCGTCGTTGAATTGGTTGTCTCTCCTTGCCACGGTGCCGTTTCCACCACCAGCGCTGTCGTTGTTGCTGTTTGCGCTCCGTGCTTTGATTTGCCGTTCGATACGGCGCTCGTGGCGCCTCGACTTCTCCTCGCGCCATTCTTTCATCTCGTGGTTCACTTCGCGCACCTCCTTCATCTCAGAGATGGCACCCTTAATGCCCAGTGCAGCAATGCCTACTGACGCAGCATCTTGCAGCAGGGCCTTTTGTTTCAACTTCTTGGCTTCTTCGGCCGACAGTCGGCCCTCTCGCACGGCTTTTTGCCGCGAGCGACGCTTCTCCATGCTCTGATACACATTGTGCGCCGCGTGGATGGTTGCGACAGCGGCCAAGCCGGTCGTCAGAATTTGCTTACCTTTCATCTTCTTTGCTTTCTTCTCGTCCTCGGACGAGCTGCCGAGGTCAGACTCCGAGTCTGAGCGGTTGCGACGCGATCCAGAGTTGCCGCGTCTCCGGTTTGAGGAGCGGCCTCCGTCATCATAGTCCCGCGTGCTGCCACGGTCGCGGTCGCGGTCACCGCCGTAACCCCGGTCCCGGTCGCGAGACCGATCGCGTGACCGATCGCGGGATCTGTCACGGTCATCGCGGCCACCTCTGCGGCGGCGGTCATTGTAAGAGTCGTAGCTGTCGGCCGAGTCGTCACGGCGACGCTGGTGGCGGGACGAGCCAGACTTGCGGCGTGGTGAGGGGTCGCGGTCGCGGTCGTCTTCATCGTCAGGACCGTTGCCAATGCCGAGCTTCGCCAGGCTGCGGCGGGCTGTGTCCACAACGCTCCGACTCCGGCTTCTGCGGTTCCGGTCGGGCGAGGCATCACGCGAGTCGGGGCTGCCACGGCCGCGCGACTTTGAGCGTTCGTGGTTGTCGTAGAGCTTCTTAGCACCAAACGCACCCAAGCCAGCAGTAGCAAGGGCAGCCAGACCGCTCACACCACCGCCACCGCTGCCATCTCCACGAGCCCGTGAGCGGGAGCGACTGCGTCCAGTCTTCTTGTCCTCTTCAATGTTGTGGCGGGAGCCGTTGACGAGACGGTTACCGAGCAGACCACCAATGACTGACTCAGCAATACCAAGCTTGCCGTGCTTCTCGTCTTGGGCAGCATCGACAGTAGCAGCACCAGCAGCGACAGTCAGGACACGCTTAGCCTTCTCGCCCTTCCAGCTACCCGGCTCCTTGGCAACACGGAAAGCCTCAGTGGCACCAGCAATAAGCGAGGCCATGGCGGCCTTCTGGACCTTGTTGGCCACCTTGCCCTTCTTCTCGCCGCCAGATGGCGAGCCAGCGCGCGAGCGGCTGTCGTGGCTGCGTGTGTCGGACTTATCCTTGTCGTGGCTACCACCCGTCAGAGCACTGACGGCACCACCGAGACCGGCCGCGGCCAGGGCACTTTCGAGGAAGTTCTTGGTGCCCTTCTTCTCCTTTGGGTCGTCGTCGCTCTCGTCGTCGCTGTAGCCGCCACGGCCCTTGTGGACGAGTGCCTTCTGGTCCTCCTTGGAGGCGTGCTTGTTGTAGAAATCAGCGCCCTGGTAGGCGGCGAAGGCACCGGCGGCACCGAGGGCGGCGGAGCTCAGAGCATTACGCTGAACACCATGACCCTCCTGCTTGGCCTCCCGGCGGTCAAAGAGCTCCTTGCCACCAACAGCTAGGGCACCACCAACCACGGCAGCAATGATTTTCTCCTGGTTGCTGAGCACGCGGCGGCGCTTCTTTTCTTCGTCGTTGTAGCCGCGCGACTTTCGGCTGTCGCGGCGGTCATGGTCCCGATCACGGTCGCGATCGTAGTCCCGGTCGCGGTCGTAGCCGCGGTCTCTGCCGTAGCGGCGGTCGTCGACGTATTCGCGGTAGACGTCCCTGGAGTAGGTCGGGGGCGGGAACTCGCGGCGGATCTCCTCAACCGAGAGGTCGCTATCCTCGCGAGAGCGGGGGATCAGGTCGCGCGAGGTAGTGTGATGCGACTTGGTGACGACATCGCGGGAGTGGGAGTCGGCATAGCGAGAGTCGCGCGAGTCGCGGGCGTCACGGTTGTGGCGACGGTCGTCGTAGTAGCGGGTGGACGAGTAGTCGCTGCGGCCGTCGTCGTAGTTGTCGTACGAAGCCATGGTGGGCAACGACAGCGAGCCTTGTGTCTCGGCGGTAAATGGAGGATTGTGTAAGCTGCAACTAGTGTATGAGAATCGAGTCCGTCAATAGTTCCTAGTCAAAAAGGGGTGTATTCGATGCGAGGTAATGTGAGAGTGGAGAGAGGGGAAAGAGAGATGTTTCTGATGGAGGGACAAGCCGTACAAGTAGAATATCGAATATGGAATAGGAATAGCAGGAGAAGAGACGCCGAAGGGGGTTGGTTGGTTATATGTAGGGGCCCGTCTGAGTAAAAAAAAAGGCCAAGTAATAAGGTGCACTGCTGCAGTGGTCTGCCGGTGGAGCCGTACAAACGATTTTCTGTATTCCCAACCCGGGCAAGCGCGGAACGGTGCAGACGAGGGAGGCAATAAACAACAGAACAGAAAAGAGGCCCAAAAAGCGAGGCCGCCGAGAGATATGAACAGTCAAACAGGTGATTCGTGACGATTACCAGAAAATAAAAAGGAAATCTAGAAGCAACGCCGTAGAGTGCGTTTTGGGGCAGAGAGAAGGGAGGGGCGCGGGGTGGGAGGGGGGGCGGGGTTGTTTTGTATGTTCCCGTTGAGACAGGCTGGGCAGGAAGAGACAGGAGGATCAGGGAAATGAGAGAAGGGGCGATGGGGCGGCACGGATCAGAGGTGCCCAAACACTGCAAATACGGCGGTTACGATTGCTGCAAAGAGCTGCAAAGTGCTGCAGGTTCTGCTGGGGTGTGTAAAACGGTGGGGTGTCAGGGCAGGAGCGCCAATGCAAGTATGGTGGCAGGAGGGAGCCTGCCTTGTGGACGATGGTTTTGTTGTTTTGGCAGCAGCGGGAGCACGCTGGTTGGTTCGGCAGCGTCCGTTTTAGCCAGTTTGCCAACGGGGCGCCGTTGGCAGCTTCCCCAACAAGACCAGCAGTGATAGTGCAAGACTGGCAGGTCCTGAAAGACTGAGACAAAGCGCCAAACGGGCACCAGGCGGACCGTTCTGCGCTATCTCGTTAGGCTGCGACGGTGTCTCTTCTTCACTTTAGTTTTAGCTGTTAGCATGAGGGCGCACTTTATTTACATATTTCCTGGGCGCAACTTACAGACCACGAGCCTATTAGGTTTCCCAACGGCGCCTCCTGTCGCCTGCTCCTTCGACGTATCTCTTTGAGTCTGGTCAATCCACCAATCTGCTCTTCAGATGTGGCGGGGTCACAGCCACGCAGGAGGCCGCTGCAGATAGTGGTGCGCGCGACAGGCGACATCTGCAGGCCAAGGGCGATGACGACGCGAAAGAGGATCGGTGTCTGGCTACGTCTTTTCTTTCTTGGCCACCCTCATTTTGCTATAAAATGGATATTAATGGGATGCATTCGTGGCGCAGTTTCAAAACTGTGCGGGCAGCCCGAAAACGGAGGCCGTTTTGGAAAGGTTTTTACGGCAGGTACAGGGCATTTCTGTATTCGAGCACGCAGACCCGCCATGACGCACCCAAAAAAAAAACGGTGGGGGAGGGAAGGCCCAAATGACGTAATAATGGGGAACATAGCCATCAGAGCCCAATGTCAAGCCTCCACCGTCGAGGAAAGCGCAAGGTCGACACGTCCGGCCGCGATACGGCGCTGGCGCCCGAACGATTGGTCGTGTTGATTCCAACGACCGTCATCGTGCTTGCATTGGCAGTCATGTTTCGCTTGTCAGCGGCTCGCACATGCATATCGTACGCCACATGCTATCGTCTGCCGGTAACACAGGCGTGAGCGCGACATTGATATCCAACGGTCTCCTGTTGTCGCCTGTCGTTTCCTGACATTCTTGATTTCTGATAATAGGGGTTTCCATCTTATCGGGCGACTGTAAACGCAGTCGGTCAAGTTTTCTGTCTCCGTGTTCTGCTGTGTCGGCCGTTTGTCCTCCGATAGCTCCTTGGCTGTTTCCTCGTCGTCACACCCGGCCGAGAGCCGCGACGGAAGGCAGGAGCAGAGCATTCTCACTCGTTCTTGCTTGCCATTGTCTTTTCACTCGTGTCACTCTTGTCTCTCCAGTCCCTCATGTCTCTCTTTGCCCCTTCTTTCCCTTCTTCCGTCGCACTACCCTCCACCGCGGATGCCTTCATTTCCCCCTGCTGTGTCTGTACCTCGCTCTCTCACCAAAAACGACGAGCGGCAGTGGCCAACAACGCATCGTCGTCTGCCTCTCACCTTGCACAATAGAGCACAGCGGTATTGGAGGCACACAATACACAGTTGCACGAGGGGCACAAAAACACCAACCATGAGGGCACCAGCACAAAAGACCACTGTCCAGGCCGTCGCCTGTCTTATTCTGAAGCACGAACAACAGAGAAATGCCACTCTCTTTTCTCTCGTGGGCAAGGTATTTAAGTCGCCAGTGTTCCTGCAGTCCCTCCTGGCTCTTCTTGTTTTCTTTGTCTTTTCTTTTCTATCTTCTTGTATCGTAGACATGGTATTTTAGCTTTCCTAAGCTATTTCATACCAGCGCTCGTTTTAACTTCACACTTTCTCGAATCTATCCGTCGTTTTCTTATAGACCCATACCTCACTTATTATCTCCTCAACAACTGCCACCACAATGCGTGTCTCCAGCTTTCACTCACTTCTGTTTCTGGCTTCATCGGCCCTTGCCTCGCAGGACAAACGTCTGGCCGGGTAAGTTTTCTCTTTCCACTCTATTGCACATGTCATTCATACCAACAAAAGCTAATGCTCACTTTCCATCCTCAGAACCACCTCTCCGAGTCAAGACGATGTCGCCTCTCTCGTCTCGGTGTACATCCCGACCGACGTCTACTCCCAGCTCACGGCCACTGTGGCAGTGGCTGCGTCGGCCGCGTCCATCACCGGCGATCCTGGTTCGCTCTTTTTGTCGGCCATTCTGGCCACGCCGCCGCCGGCTTGGTTCAGCTCGGCTGTCCCGCCCTACTTTAGCTCCAACATTGCCGCTCTCGAGTCGGCCGTGTCAACGCTGCGCAATGGCGCAACGGCCACGGCGTCGACAAGCGAGACTCTGGTCGTCACACAGACAACCAACAGCAATGGCAACACCGTGACGACGAGCTTCACGTCGACCTTCCCAGTGACGGCCACCACGTCTCACACGACCTCGTCGTCGGGCAACGCAGCGGCGCCCACGGCTGGTGCCCAGCACGCTGGCCTGGGTATTGCTGCTCTCGCCCTGGGTCTGGCGGCCGTTCTCTGAGACTGCCGTGAGCGAAAAAAATGATGAGTTCTAGACAGCAAGCCCGCTCTGGATAATAAGTAGTTTCTTTCCAGGTCCTTTTTGTAGCTTCTTGTCCCACCGGGAGCTGTATTGGTGCGAACAGCATTGGGATACTAATAATTGTGTGCTTCACTATCATTTTCTTTGATTTTTATCTCGGCTTTATTTCCTCGATTATTTTGCAGATTTAATTGAACTTCTTTCACTTGTTATATTTTTACTTGCTCGAGAAAGCATACAGTAAAAAATAAAAATAAAACGACAAAAAAAGAAAGAAGCCATATAAAATTTATGACTGCATATATTTGGAGTAACAAAAAAATTACCATTTCTTTTTTTATGCTATGTTTCCTCTCGCAATTAGAAGGAAAAGAGACTCGCCTATTTTTAATAATACAGTTTTGGGGGTTGGATAGATTGTATCAAGACAGAACAACAGAAGGCTGTGGCCACCTAAGCCTGATTTTTTTCGCAGAAATGGAACAAAAAAAACGAACGAAATGCTGTGTCCTCCTCTCCTCTTCTGGCCCTTTTTTTTTCGAATGGTCCTCGCTATGAAACCTTTGCTTAGATCTTATTCAAACCCGCACCAAGCCTTTCTTCGCTGAAAAATGAAAGAAATCAAATCTGGATCGTTTTTTATAACACCCATGTGCTGAAACCATCTGATGCGAGCCGTTTTTGCCTTTCCTGTCTAAAGAGACCAAACGAAAAACAAATGAAAACTAGGCCGTGACACCGTTTTGGAGAAGGAAACAAGATAAAAAAAAGCAAATAACAAGCCGGGCCCATCCCTTTTTCTAGTTGTATTTTTTTCTTTGTTATTGTTGGTTGATCGCTGGGTCATTTTCCCTGGGCGTCGGGTGCAATGTATGTGCATATATCCCATGAGTCCATGTGTGGACACGAAAATAGACCATCTGTTCTGCGAGATGCCACATTCCGTAGCCAGGCGACGTCTGAATTAAAAGGTGGTAGGAGGAGAGGAGAAAAGCAAGAGCCGAACAGTGTTCAAAGGTGACACTGAAAACAAAGACCAAAAAACACGGCAAAAGAACCTTTCGACGAGCATGAACTTCAGCATGCAAGGGGTGGCACAACACTGTGTCCCAAATGCTGCTTTCGCTTGAAGAAACAATTGCCGGGGTTGTGTAGATGCCCACCAAATGTCGACTCTTCCCTTTCCCGGCAATTCATTCTTCACATGTATGCGATTCTCTTTCCTCAAAACAATCCGCTGCCCGTTGACCCAAGGGAGCAAAATAAACCTTGGCCAAAGAAGCTTCAAAAATGGTGGTCGATCGTCTCGATGAGCAGCTGTTGCATGCCTCAGAAACACATGGCTGTTCCTAAAATCCATCGTCCCACTGCCAACACCTAAGTATGGCTCACCACAAGGGGCAAGGACACACAAAAGGCAAAATGGTCAGGACAAGGTAACAAGCAACTCACACCGGTGAAATGTGTAAAAAAATTATTAACCACTCAGAAATGTAGAGGGATCGTCGAAAAAAAGAAAGCAATCACGTAGGCTGATCAACTGCTATGTGTTCATCCCGTCGTCATGCTGTTCTTTGTCGACATAGCAAGGAGCAATAATGACATGAGGAAATGATGGAGACGGAGCGCTATACCGTCAATTTGCCAACCGCTACAAGGTAAGACAAACAGAATGAAGATTGCGATCATTTGGCACCAATTCAAGCCAAGGAAGTAACAACAACGACCACTGCTTTCTCTTCACAGGCTCCAAGCTAGAGCCCGCAACTTCGCCGGGACAATCTAAGCGCCATTAACCCGCTTAGATGACTGAGCCTCCGAAAGCTGCTTGGCCTCAGCGTGGTGCGGCAAGAACACGGCCGGGTAGGGTCTGGTGTTGGCCGAGCTGAAAAGCACCTGGTTGTAGTATTGCAGAAGGCACTTGAGACCGAAGTCGTTGGGCGCATTGCGGCGGGCATCCTCGAGCGCAAACGTCCGGAAATCTTCGTACATGCGGACGTTGAACTTGTCAGGCAGGCAGTGCGACCAGAAACGGTACAGATGCTTCATCGTGGCCGGAACCTCGCCAGCCTTGGCCTTGGCCCGCTGCTCGAGAGCCCGGGAGCGCAACTCTGGGTAGGGCTCCTCACCAATCTTCCGGCCAGTGGCCGTCTGGCTTGAAGACTCATCGGATGAGCTCTTTGTGCCGTTAGTGCCGGAGCCATTAGCCTGCGACTTGTCGGCCGAATCCGCGGCCGAATCGAGCTCAGAGCCCACAAGAACGACGAGCTTTTCAACCTGCTCGTCCGGGTTGGTCTGGTAGTCCTCCAGCGTGGTCGGTGCACCGCTGTTTCCGCTTGGTGAGAAGTCGGGCACAGTCGCAGAGAGCTGACTCTCACCGGAGCGGCTGGGGCGGCCACTGGGCTCAGCACTGCTGGCGCTAACGGGGCTTGTGTAGTCGTGGGTGCCGTTGTCGTGGGGTTGGTACATCATCTCGTTGCCGTTCACGGGATAAGCAGGCGGCGAGAACATGGGCTGCTGCTGCATCGCCGGGTAGCCACCGTTCATCATGGGGTGGCCATAGGGCGCCTGGTGACCACGGTTGGCCGAGCGGAACATAACCGTTCTAAGATCTGGACCTGACTTGCGGGCGTCCTCATCACGGTCCTCATGGGGCATGACAAAATTGCTCCACAAGAAGCGTGAGCGGATCCATTCGTTCTGCTCCTGGTCGATGACGTAGTCCAGGTTCTCAGACTGTTCGCAGGCCGCACGAATGAAGTCAATTGAGGGGGCAAGCTCAGACATTCTCTTGAACTTGGCAATGACGGACAGAGGTACAAAGCCCTGATCGTTCATCTTCTTGCGCAAGAAGACATCCTTGACGAGGTTGTCAAGAGAGAAGTAGTACTCCACCTGCAGAGTCAGGCCATGAACCAGTTCAGTATCCATGTAAGGGTTGAATGCCGAGAAAGTGTACTGCGGCATCTGGAACTCGGCAGGGCCGTTCATCACACCGTGAGAATGGTGGCCGTGCATTCTGGGGTTGTTGCCAACACCATTCTGGAGGCGGTTGCCGTAGGAGGGAGGACCCTGCGACGAGAGCTGGCCACGAGAACCGTTTCTGCCCCCTGCCCGCATAGAATTGTGCTGGTTGCCGTACGAGTACTGCTGAGGAGGAGGGTTGAACGGAGCTGCGGTGGGTGGCAGCACAGCGGCGCTGCTGCTGTAGGACGAGTTTTGCGGGACCCGCTGTCCATTGGGCAGGTATGTGGAATGACCAATGTGCTGGTTGTTCTGCGTGGAACCAACGCCACCAGCACCACCACGGCCACCGCGGAAACCACCACGTCCAGGACGTTCTCCCCGCGGCTCGGTTCTCTCACGGTGGTTCGGGCCATGCTGGTCCTTGTGCTCCTGTGAGCTGAAATCCTTTCCGGCCGGGTTGAAATGGTTTGCATTCTTCCCTGCGTAGGGCGGGCGACGGTCGGCATGCGAGGAGTGCGTCGACTGGTGGTGCTGGCCGTTCGTATCGCCGTTGGCAGCGTTGGAGTGAGTGTTGTGGTGAGCACCCTTGGAGCTGGGGACAAACTCTGCTTTGCCCGTGGCCTGGTGCTGATCAGCAGCAGACTCTTTTGGCTTCTCGGGTAGCGTGGAAGCTGCGGCCTTGCGCGGTTCCCGGGGATGAGAATGCGAGGCATCGGTCGAGAAACGCTTGCTGTGGGTGTGTGGAGCATGGGTCGAGGGACGAGTGGGCAGCGTGCTGCCGTTAGTCTCCTTGGCAGCCTCGCGGGACTCAGAGTCAGCCTTGTCAACAGGTGACGAGGTGGAAGCCATCGCTGACGCCTTCTCGTTCCCGCTTGGTGCCGTGCCGTTTGCGGCCGCACCGGTGTTGCCGCCGGATTTTGATGAGGCCTCACGACCAGCACGACCGCCCGTCTTTGGCTTGGAGCCACGCACATTCGGAATGGGCGTCTGGAAATTGACGGAGGGAACAAATGGTAGAGGCAGCCAGCCCTTCTTACGGGACTTCGCGGAACCCGCATCCTCTTGGGAGTTATCGGCTGCTACCTCGCTCTTGTTGTCTGCAGCAGGCAGCTTGCTCTTGGGCTCTTCCGATACGGCTGCGGTATCAGGCGTCGGCCATGAAACAGCGTCGCGGACGGGTGGCAGAGACTCACGGGTAGTTGTGGTCGGCTTCTCGTCCTTATCTGCCGATCCTCTTGCGCCACGAGGGGCGCTGCGGCGTGTCTGATCATTTCCGCCGGCACGGGAGTTCTCATTTGTCCTCCTTGTCTGTGCCTTGGCATTTCCAGACGCGTTGTTTGTATCTGAGGCGGCTTCGCCTGCTACCGACGCACTGCCCTGCTTGCGCGAGTCCTTGTTCTTTGTACCAGTGGTAGCAGTCGAAACTGCCGACTTGCCGCCCGTTGTAGCGGAGGGCGTTTGCTTGACCTTTGCGGCCTGCTCGATCATCCGTTGGCTCCAGATGTTGACAGTGGGAAGTGGCGCAGAGACCAGCTCGATCTTAACGGGCTCCTTCTCCTTTTCGGCATCATCGGCCTGGGTGGCTTGTGAACCGTCCTTGTCATTTGCAGCTTTGGCTGCTGCCTTGCCTTTGCGGCCACCTTTCCGTGCCACATCCTCGGTCGCGGGGGTCCTCGTTCCGGGAGTCGAAACACGACTTGGCTTGTCGCTGGAAGCCACATGGACTGTTGCGTCGTCGAGAGAAAAGGTCGACGTAGACTCGTTGGTGGTGCCGGCCAGTGTGGACGACGCAGCCGGCGACGAAGGCGCCTCAGAGCCAACTTTCAGAGGGCTCACGTTGACGTCAGCGTGATTCGATGTTCGTGTGGACGCCTTGCTGGAGTCGATCGTGGTAGAAAGGACAGAAGCGGCAGTGGTGCCATTCTGGACAACGGCGGCAGCGCTGTCGTTGTTCTTCTCCGGTGTGGCTTGCGAAGCAACAGCCGTCGTATTCGACGTCGGAGGAGCGGATGTTTGGGATGATGGTGTGGATTGGCCACGAGCGGCCTGGGCATATGAGAAACCCGACATGATTGCGTGTTTGAGCGATGGCTCAGGGTGAACCGAAGCGAGCGATGCGCGTTGCAAGATGCAAAAAGCGGATCAGGATAAGACAGAGAGCGCGCTCAGCAGACGACTCTGTGCTGCGCTGCCCCTGAAGAGGTATGAAAAACCTGGATTGTCCACCACCCTCACGCCTTGCTGGTGTTGAGAGAAGCTCTCCAATCGAGGTGAGGCCGGGCAACAGCCGCCAGTTAAGTTATGTTCTGCGAAAACCTGCGGAATAGGGTCGCGCTCAGCACGTGTGGTTGATTTGAGACGGGAAGACGCGAGATCGTTGCCAATAAAGGCGATCGTGGGCAGGAAGAACAGGACTGGGTCGTGGCGGGGAGGCTTGATGAACGTGTGGTGTTGTGTCTAAGAAGCGGATTGGCTGTGGCGAGCGCGAAAGAAAATGTTAGCAAAAAATGTCGACTGCAAATGAGGTAGCATGCATGTCTTCGAACTAGGCCCGAAAACACGACCAGGGGACGGAGAAGGATGCGAGCCTCGGAGCGCGACCCAAGAACCAAAACCGTTACAAAGCACGGCAACTGCTCACAGGTCCAAGTCACGGTTGCCTGATGATCCAAATGCCCTCTCCGTATCCCGGATGCGTGCTGGAGATCCGACGATGCGCGTTTTGTGCTTGGAGATTTGCTTGCCTTTTGTTTTTGACACTTGGCTTGGAGACCGGGATGCTTCCGAAAGATGGTCAGATGTCGGATTGAGGCTCGTCAACACGCCGGATTGGAGGAGTTTTCGAGCAGCAAAACGATGCCGAGAATTGAGACGGAAGCGAAACGAAGCAAAGGAATCGTCGAGACGGTGGGCAGGGCAGGATGACGGCGTATGTCAGGGTTCGATGGACGAAAACAACGGCACACGACGGTCGTAGAACGATGCGTTGGGAGACGGCGATGAGCTTTTGCTGGATTGGACGCTGGCGTCAGAGGGCGTAAAGCTAATCGAATTGAAGCTGTGACAAAAGAAACAGATGCGAAATCATTACCAAGCAAAGCTGTCTGGAAGAGGGAAGGACGGGTTCGAAATGCAAAACGCAAATGGTTGATGCAAAGACAGGGAGAAAAAGGGCGGAAAACGCGGTGGGCTCGGGAAAAGATGCGTTTGCCTTATTTTTTTTCTCGGCTGTTTCGAAGAAAAATAATACTAAAAAACAGAGGGAAAAACTTTTGGAGCAGCCGACAGAAAGAGACGTAGAAGATGGGATGTCTGTCGACGAGAACGAAAAAGGAAAAGAGAAAGTCAATTGTGTGCAATTCGAAAGGGAAAGGCCGAGTTGCGAGGGGTGAAGGCAAAAATGCTTCCAGAGAGGTGCGGAGGTGAGGGTCGAAAAAGAAGGAAGAGAAAATGAAAGCAATGCACGTTTGGGTCTCGCGAGGCAAAAAGGTAGACACAGACCGAGAGTGTGCGTGTGAGAGGAAGAGAGGATTGTGGAGGGAGAGAAGAAGGGCAGAAATGTGTGTGCATAATAAAACTTTTTTCCCTACTAATTTTTTTTAAAACGGGTCGCTGCTGAGTGAGTAATGGCTCGCCAGTGCGTTGTACTAGTAGTGAATATGGTGGTGGTTGTGAGCGGGTAAGTAAATGGGGTGGGTTGTGCCGATGGAGAACAGGGAGCTTAATTCGCGGAGGGGCAGAAAGAGGAAACAGCCACAGAGATCAGAGGGAAAGTGAACGAGGAAAGAACAACAATAGAAGCCCACAGAAGATGCATAGTGGAGGGAAGGAGCAATGGGAGCACGCGAACGAACGCTGGGCAGGTGCGGCCTTGAGGACCAGGCCAACAACGGATGGTGTGCGCCGTATCACAAGAGAACCAAATTGGTGCATTTTGGGGCCAGGCCTCAAAAGGCCGTGTTCTTTTGAGAACAAGTACGGAGTGCAGTATCTTACTGAAGTATTTACTATGTCTTTTCTCCTCTCGTGCTTGCCGTCTAGTGCGCGAATATAGGCCGGCAATTTGGGTTTTTAGCGGCGTAGCGGCTTTGCGGACTGCATGTACGCTGTATTATTGCGTACAGCAGCAAAACGACGGAGTACGGATACCGCCTGTGGGGCCCCAGCACCAAGAGAGTAATAAGTACCTTGGCAACTCGTGAGTGCCCCGCCCAACTGCAGGTCACTTCCGAGGCGCAAAATGCTGGCTGGAGAAATGTGCCCTTCTGACGAATGGAGCTGTTGCCGAAGCATCTTCAATTTCTGACTGCAGGCTGCTCTTTGAGAGATTTGAGATTCTTTGCCGTTATATTGGGTTACGATGGATTTACGATGGTCCTTTGAAAGAAGACTGCCAACCATTGTATACTGTATGTAAGCTGGGCGGACACGGCAAGTGCGACATACATAGTAAGATACCAATGCAAGTACGGAGTAAAACCTGTCTCATAGATTCATGACTTCGCATCACCTTATCTCAGCGCGGCTCAGTTTCCCGGGAATATATACAACGAGCAAGGACATACTCAGTCATGTTGACGAGAATTTATTCAAACAACTAAAATCGACGCTCTACAAATGTCAAATTCCTATTACTTCTTTGCAACAAAATGAGAATTTGCACTACAGCTTCATGCATGGGCAATTGCGGAGAATTAAACTAACGCCCAAAAATAGTTCCTAAGAAGGCCCAGAAGAAGGACGCCAATAGGCATGGTGATGTGGTATGTATGCGATATGAAGCATGTGGCATGCGGTATGTTGTGTGTTGTGTGTTGTGTGTTGTGTGGTAAATGGTGAATGGTGAGTTGTTTGATCTGTGCCCTGCTCCGATAATAGGGCAGGTTTGAATCGGCGGCAAACGGCTGGTGCATGTCCATTTGCGCCATCCGTTACGTTCCATCGGCCTCCATTTTTAACCAGTCATCCAGGCGGCTGCCCGGCGGGCACCGAACGTCGTCGCCAGACGCAGGCCGCTCGAGCCCATCGGGAAGTAGCTCACGAGATACCACAGAAGGCAGGCCAGCTGTACGATTGCCGAGAGCAGAGTGAGGATGGTGCTATGGAGGCCGAGCGAGAAGTAAAGCGTGAGGGCGATGGAGCCAAAATAGGCGGCGGTGAAGGGCAGGCGCGGTCCTGAGGCGAGATGCTGGACATAGGCCCAAGGGCCCATCATGGCAGCAAACGACGACAAGAAGAGGATCGAGCCGAGTGTCCATCTTAAAAAAAATGAAAGAAAGGAAAAGGTCAGCAGGTTGTATTCTCCCCAAGATGCAACGACCCCGTGAGGTCTAGGAAGGTTCAAGGTCTTAAATCCATTCAAAGTGAATGCGGATAGGACTCACAAGATAACAAATTTGCGCGGACGCGTCGCGACAATCGGGAAGAGGGCAAAGCATATAACAAAGCATGCCAGGGCGCCAAGGTTGCAGCCGCCAAAAATCAACAGGCGGTCCCATCGACTCACTGCTCAAGGAGGGGGGGCAAAGTGCCGTTTGGTCAGCTTATCATGGATCGTTCTATTCACGTGGACGAACGTGTTAAAGGAGGAGAAAGCTAAAGAGAAGGAAAAGGCAGTTGGGGGGGGGGGGGACATTGATCTCATGAGCATGCAGGCACGGGTGTCAAATGCAAGATCCAGGCACACCCGACGGGCATGCAATGGCCGGCCTGTAATCGTAGAGAGAAGACGCGCGATGCGACGGGAAATAAAGCATATGAAGCGAAGCGTGAAGTGCAGCTGCAAGGGCGAACCCTCCATCAAGCGATAATTGAATAACACTTACATGCAAACCATCCTTCTTCCTCTTCACGTCTTGTTGGAGCAGGCAGCGGGGCACCGGCACCCTCCGTCGTAGGCAGACTAACATAGCCACCGCCATCGCCAAACGGATTCAGTGACTGCAAAGAAGATAGCAGCCCAGTCCGCTGGGATGTATTCACTGGCACTTCAGCTTCGCGCCGTGACCAGCCCAACGAGTTGAGGGAGTCTCTGAACGACTGTGACGTCATGTTGGGCAGACTCTGATAGGTATCTAGAGGAAGGGGAGGAGAAGAGAGTTCCCTTGTCGACGAACAAACGGGCACGTCGGTATTTGATCAAAAGAGGGCGGGCGAGTGTGATCCACACAATACACCAAGGGCCCCGAAATCGACAACGGAAATAGCACAAACTGACAGAAAGGCCCGTCTCGGGATGCGAAGCGTTCAGAGAGGGTGTGTAGGAGGGATGTGCGCGTGACGTATAGAAACCCGTGAAGGTGGTCGAGACAGGGCAGGTTGTTAGTTGAAGAGTGTGGCCCGATAGACGGACGTATCCAAGGCGCGTGCTAGGGCAGGTGCGAGGGCCGGGACGATCAGGGAAGGCGCGAGTGTGTGTCCCTATTATGGATCCAGATCTATATCGGCGAGCGGAATGATTAGCATTGCCGTATGCAAGTTGACAGCTGCATATGCGCGTCTGGCGAGAAAGGCGAGTGGAGGGAGAGACACATTTGCCTACCTACTACCTAGTGCCACTGGGCAGGGCTGTTGGTTTCCGATAGAGGATTTGCTTCTTGGAAGCTTAGGTAAACCTAGGCGATGTGTTGGGCAGCAGTATTCACTGTGTGTGGCCTGGTTCAACACGAATAAGGGTGAAAGAGGATCGAGCGACGGTCGAGGCGTTTGTGGACAGGCCAGGGGTAGTTGTAGGCAAGCTTAAGCGTATGCCTGCGGGTGTCGACGCGTGTTCAGTAACAGCGTGCTGCGCGAAAATACAGCGGCGTCGGAGAGAAGTCGAAGAAGGTGCAGGAAGGAATAATGTCTGCCTGCAGCACAATCGATAAAGGTCAACGTGATGACGTTGAACTAGATGGACTCAGGAGAGGGGGTGTGGTGTGGCCGAGTTACGTCTCTCTTGTTGCTTCGTTGTCGGAGCTTTGGGACAAGAGAGCAGGCTACTACAAAACGGCGGCGGCGATCTGATTGGCCCGTTCCGCCCACATCGACCTGCGTCTGTGCACCTGCCTTCGATTGGCTGCCAAAGTGGCAAGGCCAGACCAGGCCAAGCGTAGCAGGCTCACTATTCTCCCACACTCACACATTCACACGCACGGACAAAAAAGAGAAAAGATACCAGTTTAGTAAGTAAGACATGCAGGCGACGAACGAGAATCCAGTACGATTTATGTTTCTCTGTTCCTACCATAGTTGCCGTGGCGCAGCAAATAAGAAACGGAGATACGCAATGGAAAAAGAGTTGCCCAGCCAAGGCTGAGGAGTAATACCCCGTCGTTAACTCCCAAAAGGGCAGTCTCTTGACAGTGAATGAAAAGAGGCCAAAGAAAGGTGTGGCAGAGCCGGCTGTGGTGTGGCTCGCTGTCTCACTTTTGGCATGCCATACAGGTCACGACCAATGTGCGGATGGCTTGCCTTGCAGCCCACGTTTACGGAAAGAAAGACTGGACACAGAACGTGGTTATCGCGAGGAACGCATTGCCAGAAAAAAGATGGTGCAGGAGAGAGCCAAAATTGAGGCACTCCTGAGAAGGGAAAACAGGCGAAGAAGGCAAGAACAGTGCAGAAGTGGACCCACCTGCCCAGTCGCTTGTCGAGGATCGCGGCGGCGGTTCCGTGACTTGCTCTTTCCTGCACGAAACCTCGCTCTTTTAAAATACAACGAGACGAGACGCGCTCAATGTCTCGATGTCTTAACCCACCCTCCATCATATAGGACGCCTGCGCCTGCACACTTCAAAAGGCATGACTCCTACATTTCGACGCGTTTCCTATGTTTTCCCATGCGCCTTCCTAGATTCTAAACTGCCTGTCTGGCGTGCACACCCTCCCCTGGCCGGGACTGTGGTCAGAAGACACAAGATACGAACGAGGCCCGGAAGATAGCTTGCCCACGGCCTGCGGTCTATGTGCGCAGTCGATGTCTGCCAGACGGATGTGCCCATCTACAGTCGCCGGCGAGAGACACAGCGTAGAAACGTAAATATTGAAAAAAATGAGGTGTCGACAAGGCGACATGACGAGAAACATGCAGGACGACAAAAAGGGTATAAATAGATGCCTCGCGCCGCCTGCGCGCACCGACCAATCGTCACCATCTCTTGCCTTTGGCACTTGGACACGCCAGCCAAACAAAAGCGAATCCGGGCCAAGATCTCATACGACATATACACCCGTTATGAAGTGCACAAACACCAACACCCTTACAATACACAGTGCGTCGCATTGCAACCAAGCCTACAGTAGCCTCGCTCTTTCCCTAGGAAAGACACGCCAAACAACACAGTCAGAGTAGCGTGCGCCGGACTGTACAGTACAGACCGCCAACTTAATTAAACTACCACCCTCTCAACAGCCTCCAACATCGGCCAACCGCCTGCCTTTCCTGGGAGCAAGACGTACCAGAATCGGTATCCCAAAAAAAGAGCGTGCTGCTCTCGAGAATCCTGGCAGCGGCGAGAAAACCGGAACCACAGGGTCACAGAAACGCGCAGAATTGGAGCAGCATCTTCCCAGAGCCCAGCAGCCAAGGAGGCCGCTTAAATACCGCTCGCCTCTCGGACGTCCAGTCTCGGCCCTGTCTTCTCGTTTTATTTCTATATTGCTTTCATTCCCGTCCTTTTCGCTTCTTTCTTGTGCCCTCTTTCCACCCTCTCCCCGCATCTTTAATTCTTCTCTTCTCCCCTCCTCTCCTCTCTACAGCGCAGTCACAATCCCAGCTCGCGAGATCGCCGCCACCCTGACAGCCGCCCCACAATCCAGATCCAAAAAAAGACTGGTGCAGTGTTCAAAACGGCGTGTGCATACGGCCATTCTACGGACGGAAGACCGAGAACTCACAGCCGCAGCGCAGGACCAGCTTCTCCGTAAATCCAACCTTGCCACGGCAATACAGAGACAGAAAGAACAGAAGGAACACTTGAAATAGGCACTAGCGCCCCTGCCCTACCACCTAGCGTCGCCGCACCTGCCGCCCCAGCGCGTTCGCCCTCCCAGCCTTTTGCCCTGTTCTCAGGTACATCATCGTCAGTTTGCATTTGTCCTCCATTACTGATCAGGTTCTCGCGACCGAGCCTCCCGTTGACTCAGCCATAGCAAGTCAACTACAGTATCTGCCACCTGCAACGGTAACGACCGGTACTTCCCGGCCTTCCCGCAACCACTTATTTACTATCTGAGTCTTCTGGTCTCGTTCTTCTGGCCCTCAATGCCATTGTCTCTCCATGCCTGAGAGCATTTACAGTGAACCCTGGGCAACTACAAAACAGCCGCAACTACCGCTTGCATCGTCTCAGCATCTGCGACAGCCGCCAGAAAACGTATGTCGTACCTGGCAGCCCTCTGCCTACCGACAGAAAGCAACCTTTAAAGCCTACACTGCTGCCCTCGTCACTTCTCCGTCACACTTGGGGTGGTTGTTTCCTCCTCCAGCTACAACTATAACATACACGCCCCCAGCTTGCATCCCGCTTGTCTATCTTTCAAGATATTGAAAGAGACACATAGGTCAGCCTGTCAATGTAAGTACACTTTTGACTGTCTTATTCATTGTTCCTTCGTTCCTTCCTACTTTATCTTCGTCCCGGCGTCCTCCCGTCTGCCTATCCTCCTCCTTCCTCAGTATCTCATAGCTCCTTCTGCCTAACTCTTACCTCCTGCCTTATGGTTCTGTTTCCCCCCTCCCTTTGTTCATCTCTTTCCATTTACAACTTACAACCCGCTCCGTATTACTCCTGCACCTGTCCCCTGCTTCGTCCTCCGCTCTGTGATCCCCCTCGTTCCTCCCTTTTTAGTGGCAGTCCACATTCCAGTTCAGAGCGACACCGATAAAGTGCATGCAGCCAATGCCCAAATGGCCCGTTCCCTATTTTGGACTAGCCCTCTAACTCGCTTTCCAGTTGAAACCCCAAACCTGCGGTCAACGAGGCCACCGCACGCCCTCCCACACGCACAGAGCACCAAGTAAATTCCCCTCTCTCCTCCCTCTCTTCGTTTCCCCCCCTCCCCCTGCACTTGCCCCCAATAGCGAAAGAGTAAAACGAGCAAGAGCAACCCGCTTCTCACCAACCCAACTTTCTACTTTTCTGCCGCTCTCTTTTTGATTCTTGTTTCTCCGAGTATCTATTATTCTCGCTCTTCCTTTCGTCTCGACAAACATATTTTGCGCAGCATCGAGTATCTGCACGCTTTTCGACTCTTCCAACCATCTGCTCTCTATTGGTCCCCGATTCCAGCGTCACAATTTCGCCACGTCTTCGCACAACGATCTTGACCGCTCTCACAACTTCATCCCTCTGGCCATCGCTATTGCGCTTTGATACCACCCCGTCGACTGCATCTACAGACCGCATTTTCATCTCAATCATTACGCCTCTAGTTGTCTCTGTCCGACACCGGTAAGAGACTCGATCCTGTCCCACGTCCCCTACCCTAAGGCACTTTTGTTCTAGAAAACTGTGTGACTAACCGTCTCCGTAGAACTGTTCTTTGTCTATCCAGCACACTTTTACTACCAACTCTCCTTCTCCGGCAGTGTCCTCGCGCCTCAACCCAACGTCGCACGTAGGACACTTGTCGTAGCATTTATTCCCTCAAGAAACGAGGCGGGCATCGAAAGACACGAGAATCTTTGCCAGAAATTAGATCTACCAAATAATGGCGCAACACGGCTTCGGCCAGATGGGCGGTGGCAATGGGGCCATCGACCCCAACGATCTCGCAGCTGGCTTCGGCCAGTCGTTCCAGAACAACTTCGGTTCCAACCAGAACAACCACTCTACCGGCTTCTCCAGCGGTGCCGCGCTCATCTCCGACGATGATCTCTTCGATACACTTGGAAGCCCAGGCGATGGCCAGTCCGGCCTTGGTGGCCACGACTTCTCTGGGATGACGAGCGTCGGTCTCAACAGCGGCTACACACAAGGAATGTTCCAACAGCATGCTCTCTCGCTTGACCAGTCACACATCAACGGATTCTCCAACACACCAGAGGGTGACCCGATACAGAGCCCATTCGTGAACAGCATGGGCCAATATCGCTCTATGCAGCACCCCCATGCCTTTGGCTCGCTTCAGTCACCTGGTGGCTACACCGGTTCGCCTCTTGCAGCCTCAAACTTCAACGGTGACGATGCGGCCGAAGCGGCCTTCCTCAAGTCCCGCGCACGCCTTTCCCAGTCCATGCCGCGCAAGGCAACAACCACACGAAACCCGCTCAACTCCAAATCGATCGGCAACTCCATCCCCACCACGTCGGTCGACTCGTTCGTCGGATCTCCCCAGCCTATCCGCACAAATGGCTCAAACCACGAAAAGTCGAGCTCCGGCCAATGGGCACAGACCCCCAACAGCCTATCCTCGTTCCCTGGATCCGGCTTTTCGTCACCAATGCAACCCGGCGGCCTCCACAGTGCTCAAATCAACGAACTACTCCTCAAGGGCGGCACATCGATGCCTGCAAAACTTGGTGCTCCAATTAACACGTCCCAAGAAGCCAAGCGCAAGAGGCGCCGGGAGTCGCATAACCTTGTCGAGCGGCGTCGCCGTGACAACATCAACGAACGGATTCAAGACCTGAGCAAGCTCGTTCCCAGCCACCGGTTAGAGGACGAAAAGATCAAGAAGCTCATCTCGACGGGCACACCACTCTCGCCAACCCTGACTGGTATGGCCAGTCCCTCACAGGCCACATCTGGACTTGCTGGTCCTGGTGCACGACGGGCGGCAGGCACGAGTGCCGGCAACATCACGACCGGCCTGCCAATCGAAGAGAAGGACAAGGGTCCGAACAAGGGCGACATCCTGAACGGTGCGGTTAGTTGGTGCCGTGACTTGATGTGGATGCTGGATACCTACGTCTCACGCCAGGAGGAGCTGATTGAGTACTTCAATGACCGCGGCGAGCCAATGCCGTTCACAATTTCTGATGATGAACGCCGCCTGACTTCAGAGCTTATGATCGCCATGCGCAACCCCGATGGCGCAGAGGGCGAGAAGAAGCACTTTACTTACTCACGGACGGACGGCTCTGGCCTGCGTGTGCCCGACTACACGGACTACAAGGGCGACCCGCTCAACGGCTCTTCCAGTCAGGTCGACTCCCTGTCACTTCTGGCTGGCGACGGCAGTGGCGGTATCGTGGCGCAAGATCTTGACCAGGACACCTTCTGGGCCAACGACGACGATGGCGGCGATATGGAGCTGAAGGAAGAAGACGAGTTTATGGACCTCACATAAGCTCTCCGATATCGATGCATTATTACTTCTTTCGCTTCTCTTGCCAGCCGATGCATTGCCTCCGATTTGCGCTGTCGTCCTGTTCTTACTTGTGTCTTCCCACCATTGCCGTTTTTTTCTTTTTCTTTTTGGATCACACAATCACGTTTCTATTTCAGCATTTTTGTTCCACTTTCTACCCTGATCCATTACGACTTCACGTCTTCCCCTTTATATGGGATCCTTTTTGGCACAACGCTCTTTTTTTTCCCCAAGATGAGCAAATTACTCATGGTTTGCTACGAAAGATGTGAGCTTTGCCAGCTACAATATATATCCTCCCATATTATCTTTTTTATATTTCAATATCCACATTACCTTTATAATTATTACCTCATCCTCGCTTTTCCAGCAGATTTCTATTTACTGCACGTTTCGAGAGTTCGTTCTCTTGCCTAGCACTGGTTTTGTTTGTCATCTAGTTATATATGCGTCTCGCCGGCTCTCGCTTTTCCTGTTTGTCTCATCAGCTCAGCTTCGCGGATGTTTGCTTTATTGCCCTTTATTATTAGTTCGGTGTTATCTACCTGTACTTCGCTACGGCTAGTTGTTTTCTTGCTTTGTTTGCTTTTGTCTTACTTTCGGTTTCTGCTTTTACTATTATTTGTTGTTTGCTCTTTTTACTCTGGACAGGTGGTGGGCCAAACGGAGTTTATATCATGTTGTTACCTTGTTAGATACACCAACCCATACTCAACGCTCTGCTCTTTGCATGCCATGGTCGCTCTTATTTGGAGAAGGGGGTTTGCGCTCAGACGCCGGTTTTCTTTATACTTTATCAACACACTATTATATCATACTTTTATCTCAATGATTTGCCCTCTTTGTGATGTTTATATGCTGATTCATGAATGGCATTTAAGTGTCGTCAAAAACATAGCATGTAGGTAAACCAAATAGATATAAACGCGGGGTATTCACCAGTGCCGTACACAGAGTAGATATTCGCTCATGGATGACAGCAGGTTCCAAACATCCTTTCTCTTCATCTCCTCCAGAAGAGCAATCCGTTCCAGTGACGAACGGCCGTTGAAGTGCTTCCAAAAGACGGGCCACATCTCGCTAACACGTTCGTTCCATGCCGTTGTCTCGTCCACGTGGCCATTTCTGGTCCCATGATGGCGGCTCCACGGCCCACTCTGCTGTGCAGCCACCTCTTTCTTACTAGCAGGTGGTGGAGCAGCGCGACCGGCGCGAAGATTGCGCTCAATTGTGCTGAGATAGAGGCTTTCTTTGCCTGTCGGTTTGCTGGCGTCCATAATGACGTGTGGCTGGATACCTGCAAGGTGTGGTGCGTTGTTGATCGATGGGTGAGACGTTCGTTTGGGCACTGGTTTGCGAGCATGGGCTGTGGCCCGCTCGGCAAGAATATGTGCGGCCTTTTCGGCCATGCGTTGACGCCGCGCGCGTTCGGCGGCGTGTTCAGCCGCTGACCGACCTCCGTGCTTGGCACGTTCGCGGTCGTAGCGTGCGGAAGATGGCATGGAAGAGATCGTGTCAGACATTTCTGACAAACCACCAATCTCGCCCACATCTCCATCTTCGCTGCCATCCGAGTCATCGCCTGCGTGGTGCTGTTGCCTCTGGTGGTCCTTGTCGTCGTAGTAGTCACCGCTGCGAGAAGATTGAAGGTTATCCTTGTCACTGTCCCTCTTCTTCCTCTGTTGCTTCTGCTTGATGCGTGCAAGATCGTCTGCCTCCAGGTTGTATTCAACCTCGTACTGAATCTCAGGCCAGACAACAACATAGGCAAACGTGCACAGTTGGCAGACCCAACCACCACGGATAAGCCAGGCCAATATCCGCAGATATGCGGGTCGAAGGCTCTTGGTAGGACAGAACGTTTTGTATGGCCGGGGCGCGGATGACAATCCAGCGATCAGGTCTGGTAATGGTGGTGCAAAGGGGAATGTCTCTGCAAATGTGGCGGAAGCGCGGGCAAGGTGGGCGATGTCGCAGTTTGGCGACAAAACATACACATCTCTAGCATGTATAGGTGGCACTGCCATTGCCCTCCGCCAGTAAATAAAGTGCTGCGCATAGGCGCGCACTTGTTGGATGGTGAGCATTGTATCGGGGAGTTGGGATACTTGGTAGAAGCTGATAAAGTGTGTTAATAAAATCACCCGTAAAATGCTATACACAGGGGGAGTACGTACGATAGAGTCGGCTTAGAGGCATTGACGAGTTCGATCATTGCTGCTGCTGCCTTATCACCACGAGCCTGCAGTTCGGCAATAATCTTCTTCTCGTCGTCGTCGGTGAGAAGTAGAGCAAAGGTCTTATCAAAGGCCGATACGCCATTCACTGTCTCGTACCGCGACACATTGTTGGCCGTAGTCAACCAAAGACTCCGCGATGCATCGCTCGCCTGAGGATAGATATCACTGACATAAAAAGGCATCGGAATCTGGACGGAGTGGCCTACGGATCCCTTGCTCAGGCTCAGCTCGAGGACAGCGATACGGTTACGGCACACAGCCTCGTAAATATCCCGCATCGACGCGGCCAGTGATGATACCGCCAAAATCTCCTTCCATAAAACGCTCATCTTTGTTCCTATACAAAGTTAGTAAGTCCATCTGTTAGAGTTAGATGGTGGAAATGGATGCTAGACTTACTGTTTTCTCGTGCGCGGTCTTTAAGCTGGATGATTTTCTTACATTCCTGCCAGATAAAGTCCCCGCTCTCCTGACAGTACTTGTACACCTTGTTGACTTCGCGCACAATGTGAATGTACATGGTGTCGAGCAGTTCGTTCGCTTCGTGGCGCTTTGGGCTCATGATAAAGACAAGGCTGAACATCGTCATGGAGCTGACTTTCTCCTTCTCCCTCTCTTCCTTTTCTTTGTCCTTGTCCTTGTTGTTGGCCCCTGCTGCCCCAGTGACCGTCTGGGCGTCGCCTGTTGCTGCATTGCCCTTCCCCTTGCCATTGGTCTTGTCGTCTTTCTCCTTCTTGATCCGATGGCGTGCCCAGACGCCGCTGCTGGGAGCATGGATCGGGTATGAAATGTACGTCACAGAGTCCAGCGAGATCTGGAAGCGCTTCTTGTGGAACGCACGCGGTGGCGTCAGTATGCCCTCCAGGGCTTTGCTCGGCAGGCCAACAACGTACTCCCACGGCACAAACTGCGTGCCATTGTCGGCGACAAGATGGTCGTCGTGGTTCCAGCGCGCCAGTTCGCCCGCATTGGGCATAAAGTCTCGGGATCCGCCGAGAGGCGAGGACTTGGCATGCGCGGGCACGGCCTCGACAAAGATGTCGTCGTCGTCAATCTCGTCGTTGAACTCTCGGCGATGCTGTTGCGAGTCTTGCGGCGGAGTGATGCGGCTGGGATAGTGGAAGACGAAGCGCGGCCCGTCGCGGCTCCGATTGACGACGAGCGCCACGCCCAAAAAGTTGGACGTGTCCGGGAGAGCCGTTGACTGGGCCATGATTAGGTCATTGGCTGCTCGGTTGCGCACCCATATACTTCGTGTCGGTTGTTGTTGCGAATTTGAATTGGGAAGAATTGACGTTGGCTGAGCTGTGGAAGCTATCCGCGATGCAGCTTACAGGGCTCTAGCTTCAGTGGAAGGCTGCGCTATCAGAGGGGAACGGCAGATATGACAGATGACTAATACTGATGATTGACCCACATCGTCTAACGATATCAACCTCATCTTGTATATGACATAGGACTTTGATGATGTTCGTGAAGAAAATTTGATACAAAAACCCATAGAGTCTTTTTACAAAAGTATAAGGACTATTGTGTTCAATTTATGCCTGAAATAAATGAAACCGGATTTTTATTAATAAAAATTAATAGTAGAATATATGTGTCAATAATTACCAAAGATTCAAAAGCGATTGATATAACGAAATGAGAAGAGAAACACAGTTCAATTGAATGATAAACGCCCCATCCATCTAATATATAAGCCCA
The DNA here is from genome assembly GCA_021396375.1 of Sporothrix mexicana. Classification (NCBI taxonomy): domain Eukaryota; kingdom Fungi; phylum Ascomycota; class Sordariomycetes; order Ophiostomatales; family Ophiostomataceae; genus Sporothrix; species Sporothrix mexicana. The sequence goes on from WNYC01000004.1 coordinate 326,180, forward strand.
TAATAAGAGAAAAGAGGACGTAATTAGAGAGAAAATAGGAAAGTATCCGCGCGCCTTTAAACTTTGAGAATGAGTTCAACATCGTATCCGTCTATCCAACTCGGTCAAGCCTCAAAACTTAAGCGTCATCGGTCACGCCCGAGTATCTCAGCGACAGAGCGTCCAAAAAGTGAGAGTGGCGGATGCCGACAGGACGGGCTTCGGCAAACGTCTTGATGGCATCCTGTAGCTTGTAGTTGCAACGGTCCACAAGATAGCAGACGATAAAGTAGCCAGTGCGATTGAAGCCGTAGTGGCAGTGGACACCGGTAAGGTAAGGATGGTCGCTGGGCGAGCTACCACTGCTCTCATCCACAGTTTCGCCGGCCGCCTCCCGTAGCTGCGCCAGTTGCTTCTTCTGCTTGACCCGCAGCTTGTCCACCAGAGCATTGAATACTTCAACCTCAGCGTCGGTTGGTGGGATCTTGGACACCGTAGGGAACTTGTGGTAGTGGATGCCACCAGCCTCGAGATCGCGAGGATCGTAGACCGGGTTGTCGTGTGAGATATCGATAACGTCCTTGACCTCGTGGGCCCAGCGTTCGACAAAGATCTTGGGACTGTGAACCTCGTCGACCTGTCTTAGCGTCTTCATGGCACGGAAGATACCGGCAATGGGCTTGGACACAGGCTCGACTTTGCTCCACTTCTCCAGGTTCTTGACATCCCACTTGCCCTCGCGTGACAAGAATCTAAGCTGCCAACCGCGGTCGAGACGGCCAGTGACGTGGCGCGCAAGGAAGTTAGCGACAATACCCGAGACGGTGCCGACAGTGGTTGGTGTATAGATCATGGCGTGTCCTGCCGGTGCCGGAATCAGGTGGGATTCGACGAACTTGGGCGGGTGCCGGCGGAGAACGGGAATATCAATCTTGTCGGCTGCGCCTGCAGGTGTCGTAGGAGTCTCGTCGTCGTCTGCTGAAGATGCCGCTGGCCGCGGCAAAAAGTCCTTGTCAGCAATGTCGTCGATCTTGTGTGATTTGGCTGTGGCCGTAGAGTCCGAAGTTGATGCTTCGGAAGTCGGCGCCTCGGTAGTAGCAGGGACAGCTGGCAAAGTGGTTGCTGCTGTCGAAGGGACTGTCATCTGGGTATCGGCGCCGTCTGCCACGGCTGCTGGGGTAGCAGAGGATGCATGCAGGAAGGTGCACAGCTTCTTTGCTTCTGAAGGGGGCGTGATGTGGTCGCCCTCTCCTGCAATCAAGCAGACGGGGAGATTCAGAGACTCCCACACAGCCTTTCCAGATAGACCGCTCAACTGAGTGCCCTCGGCATCAAATGCCGGCAGACTACCCCAGGCCATGCGGCGCCACACGGCCGACTTGCTCTGCTTGTTAAACTTGGCCTGCAAGTTCTTGGATTCTTCGTCAGCGTCGCTGCCCACAAACCGGCGGACACTGGCGCTGTTGGGTCCTCCACGAGCGTCCCATGAACGCCACATGTCGAATATCGGTGTCGGGATCCATAACAGAGCCTTAAAGATTGTGATGCGTGTGCGGTCGTCAAGGCCGGCTGGCGGGCAGATGCCGACAAGGCCTGTGTAAATAGAGTTGTCTTTGGGAGGCTGCCGGCTGGCCAGCAGAGCGGCGAGGCTGCTGCCCATGCTGTGGCCGATCAGGACGACGCCCTGCTCTGGCTGGCGGTACTGGGCAATAACGACTTCGAGCAACTCGACTAGCGCCTCAAACGAGTAGGCGGACCAGTCCCTGGGCGCAAATGTAGAGCGTCCGCACCCGGGAAGATCGACGGCAAGGCAGGAGGCGCAGTTGGACATGCGGGTTAGGAGGGCGTCGAACTGGGCGACAGATCCGCCGAGGCCGTGGACAAAGACGAGGAGCGGCAACGGCGCCGGGTCTACGGGCATCTGGTCGGCCTGTTCATGGCGGCGGAAGAAGACGCGGACGGAGGGGTAGGTGAAGCGGGCTGTCTCGACCTTGATTATGGACGAGTGCTTCTTCAGCAGTGGAGGGTCGGTGGCGTGTGCATCTAATGGGTTGGCAGGTTAGAGATAGGTCGGGCAGAGAGCCAAACGTATGCAGAGCGAGACATTGACAAACCGTAGGTCGAAGCCATTGTGAGACGAGGTGGGAGCTACACAGGGCTGCGGCCAGTGTCAACTGGCGCGGCCTTACAGTGTGTACACTCTGGGAAGGGTGTAAAGTTGCGGTCGCCGACACGATCGCCAGTAGTTGTGTTGGCCTTTTTTTTGGCCGTGGGCACGTTGTCCCTTATTGGATCGAGAAAGGAGTCTTCTGAGTAGGAATATCCAACGTTCGAAAGAAGCGGTAAAGAAGAGAGAGGACAGAAAACAAAGGGACCAAAAAGAAAAGCCAAGCTTGGGTGGATGCGATCCTTATTGTGTATGACTCGGAGGTTGGAGCTGCGCTTTTGCTTTTGCTTTTGCTTTAGCCAGTCACAGCCTTTTGCTAGCCACTCAGAGCAGTGACATCACACACATGTGCCAGGCGTACTGGTTCGTCAGGGTTCTCTGGCTCTGGTCTTGGGCGGTGTCAGTCTGGTCGTGAGCGAATTGCGCGTGCCGTCTTTCGACTATTTTGGGTGAAAAGGGAGAATATGGTGCCCAAGAAGTACGACTTATGGTTGTCGTCAATTGGGCGCAATCTGTCTTGGGCAAGATGGGGTGGCTTGCGACTTCCTTGTTTAAAATATCGTGCTTAATTTTTTTTTATCTTTAGCCGTTAAGCCAAGCCCCTGGCATTCTTTGTTTGGGGGGGACAGCGTTGGCTTTCGTTGAATGCTGGGCGGAATAAGCGCACATGTCAGGTGGGCACTTCAACGTACCGATGTCTCAAATGTGTTGGTTACTTCAGATACTACCTTCACTCCGGTTTATGTAGTTTGAATTATTTACAATTATTTAATGGTTTATATTTTGCCTCATAGCAAATAAAGCAGCCATGATGAGAACATAATGGCCTATTTTCGATAAAAAGTCGGTTATATGCATGTGCTTGGGCGATAATTGACAGCACTGCAAAGAGACTTCCTGCCCAGATAAAGGGTCACATTTACCTCTTATATTGGTTATCATGCCTGACAAGGCCTGTTGGGAAACGATTGGGTATTTTATAGAAGGGATTGTCCGTAAATACGGTCGGTAAGCTGGACGAAAGCTCACGACACCGATGTTTTCGTTTCTTCATTATTTATTCATTCTTCCATCCAATGGGCACCAAAGCCGCGGCCACGTCGTCAACTCCTCGTTCTGTAGCCAGCATATTGAATTGTGACGCTGCATTGCGTGTGTCCAGCACTTCGACACGCATCCCAAGGGCCGTGATGGCTCGTTTTGTCTCGGGACTCAACGGACGTATCTCGGGCCCCTGCCCAAGAATCAAAAGGTCTGGTGTAGGTTAGCACTATGTCGACAGAGGACAGACATTTGAATATCATGTTGGAGAGCAAACATACCCGGTCGTGGCCAGACAAGTCCCAGCAGGTCAAAGGCGCCGCTGTCCACCTCCCACTGGCCCTTTTTATTGATCAAGCTCTTTTTGTCGCCCCAAGGTCGCCACGAAAACGGCTGTCCGCCCACCAGCAACACTCCGCTCCCATCTGTAGTCTGGATGCCGCTGTTCAGCTTGAAGCCGTCCGAATAGCAAATGTCAATAGACGTCGACGGCACGGGCGTGTTGTTAAAGATATCGAGACTGCCGAAATCCGTGGCGCCACGCGGTGCTGATGGCGGGTTGTCGGGCGGAGGGTTGGGGCTTCTGCCCTCTGGCCGCGGTGGTGGCCTTCTTCTTGACGGCGCAGAGCTGTGGAATGATGTGCAGGGCCAGATGGCCGGCGATTGAGGATGAGGAGGGATGTTTGGCCTTCCTGGACAGGATCTTGTCGCTGTTGTTGAGAAGAAGCTCTGGGTCGGCCGGCTAACGCGGAGGCTGGCGCGCAGCGCGCGCGAACAGCAATTCATGATTGTTGGAAGCTCGGTTTGTGTCTGTAACCTTCGAGGTCGGGTTCGGCGTGGGTTGCTCGAGCAAAATGGTTGATGTTGTATGTCGTACAGGTGCTTGTCGGCTGACATTGAATGTGGAGAAAATTAAGCCGATGCCCACGTACGGACTTTACCACTCTCCACACTATTTGGGAGCACCTAACCACACACTGAAACCGCTGCAAAACTTCACCACCAAAATATTACAGTTGAGAGGCCAGTTATTGCACCTTGCACCTTGGCCTTTATATACGACATATTTTGGCTAGACAAAGTATTTTCATATTTAGGTACTTCGTAGATCCAGTATGGATCATCGTGACTGATATCCGCCAACAAGACAGCATCACTGTTGCACGCACTTTGGTTTTGTGGAATTTTTTGCTTTTTTTGAGTTACCAGAAAAAGAACAAGAGGTGTGCGCGCAGCCGGTCGATAATAAAATAAAAGAGCCGGGTAGTCCTGCTGCATAAGAATAGAGCAGGTCCGCTGTCCGTACCTGCCCAACAGCCCTCCATCCTTGTAAATGAAAACACCGTGAATGAGAAACCATGAAGATTTTTGTCCGTTCCTCCCATACACCCTTTGGCACGGGGGTAGCCGTAAGTTACTCCGTTCCTTTCCCGTTCCTCCCCAAAGCGCTCGTCCCCTCATCAAACTTTTTGTGCAGAAAACAACAAAGTAATTTGAACGTAACGCTTATTTCTTCTTCTCGGACGCGCTCTGCTCCTTGAGCACCTTCTTCACGATCTTCTGCTCCTCAATGAGGAAAGCGCGCACGACACGGTCCTGCACGCAGTTGGCGCATCTTGAACCACCGTACGCACGCTGGACGGTCTTCTTGGGCTTGGAGATCTGGGCGTACTCGCGGGGGCGCAGGGCGGGGATCTATATGGAGGAACAAGTCAGTTTGCAGGTTCTATGAACATGTCGGCGTCGGGAGGAAACGAATTGTCGAGTCGAACGAGAAATCGATGATGGCGTGAGACATGAAAAACGTTGGCAAATTCGGTCCGAGTGTCATTTTGGTTTGTGTTGTATCGTTGTCGTCTGCGCCCGTTGTGTCTGGTGTCGTCATTCGTCGCATGTCTTGTCCGTTCTGTTCTCGTCCAAACTCGCCAATTCGTTTCCTTCTCGTTTCGCTAGAGAAAAAATGCCGTCGAGATCAACTTACGCCAGGCAGCTTGATGCCGCAGTCACCGCACTTGGGGGCAGTACCGCGCTTCTTGATGTGCAGGACGCGGAGCTCGCCGCCGGGGGTCTTGACGACACGGGTCCGGTTGGACGACGTGTTGTAGCTATTGCCATGCCAATGTCAGTTGACTGTTCTTCCTCCAATATTATATATCCTGGGAGTGTCATCCGAGTCGATTTGCATCCTCAATGTCCATCTCCCCGGCGTTCTATAGTCGCCATTCTCAATCAGTGTGTGGGCGCGTCGATGAAATCGGGCGTCTGGATGCCGGGGAAGATGGCGAAAAAGGATGTTCGTTCGAATGGAATCGATTATTTCGTTACGTACCCGTTGCGGCGACGGTAAACGACTCTGTTGTTGGCCATTTTTGCTGTTTGATGTGGTTGATGATGGTCGTCGATAGAGAGCAATCGTGAGGAAAGGAAAAATTTCGGGGCTACGAATTTGAGGGAAGGAGGGAAAAAAAACCTAGAAAATTATTTTTGGTGCGTTTTCCAAAGGGGGGCAGCATCACATGACCCCACCCCAAGCGGAAAAAAATCATTTGCGCTGGTCTGTGGACAAGCTAGCGCCGGAAATTGTGGCTTGGCTTGTGGCTAGTATTTTTTGTGGGCCTCTCTGCTCATCCTTCACTCAAAGGCTCACTGAGATCGTGTCTGCGTCAAGAATGTGTCTGCCTCATTCACATTCTGAATTTGATAAGGATATCATTGTGGTTCCAGCTACGATGAAAAACTATGCAAGACTGTGCGCCATACTCCGTGGACCATGAAAAAAAACCGTGATAAAACAAAATCCTGCTTGAGATGAAAGTCCATGCCGCCTCTTCTCTCCAAAATGCCATCAAAGAGTCGCCCAGTCTGGCTCGTCTCTGGGTTTCCAGGGCTTGATATTCTTGCCATTTCGTCTGCGGCTGAGGGTTGCATGCTCCACAACCTTGCGGAACTCCTCGTTGGTGATGAACTCCTTGAATCCCTTGACTTCCTGAGCCGCCCCCAGGAGTGATGCTTTGCTTTTGGCGTGCAAACTCTCGGCTATTGCGATGAGTTGAATGTCAATCATCTGTGAAATGGTTGGTGCGAAACACAAATGGCTTCCTTGGACAAAGGCAATGGATTTCCAGGGAATACACCAAGTTTCCTCATCGCTCTGTCTCTACTTACGTGGTGGAGCTGGTTCACTCGTCAATGGCTGGACCATTCTCGGTATTGTGCTTCTGAGGCTGCGCAACTGTAGAAGACAACGTTAGATTTCCGAACTACACACATGGCCTCTTTTACTATCAGAAGCAGCACCAACAGGCCGTAACTGCAATCAGAATGAACTTACTTTGAGATGGGCCTCTTTGAGCTTCTGGAGAGCGGCTTCGAGTTGCGCTTCGTCCCACTCCTCCAGATTCGGCTCCTGCGCCCTCGCGGACACCTTGTTGGAAGCCCTGTTTGCCGACATATTGAGATGCGCCTGGCTATCGAAGGTTGAGTCCAGGCTGGCGATCAGTCGGAGAGGATGAAGCCTGTAGTTTAATGCATCAACGTATTACTCCTGGACTAGCGTTTCTATGCACAAGAGCCGGAGAATCGCACTGTGGCTTATGTCAATATCACGTGATACTGGACGACCGCCTAACCACATTTTTCGACGAGGAAACAAAATGGACCGTATATTATCATCGGGCCACACTGTCCAGCCTCCCACTTTTGCTGCACACCAACGCCTCGACTCCATCAGAAACCCATCAACGCGCGCGCATAAGCTCCGTCGCCAACATCCAGCGATCGTTGATATCCTTCCTTTTGCGATTATCTTTTCTTTTCTATCACACCTGACTCCCTTCCGACCTGTCGCAAACGACCTAATCTAATCCGAAACCAGTTGTCCTTCGGCTGTCCCCTTTTTTCAATTTTTTGTCGAATTTCATCCCTCGCGACCCTTTCCACCGCGACCATCCTACGCCAGACCGTGTCCACACGGTGAACCTGACATTAACTTCACTTACCGACCCATTTTAGAAGTTTCAGTGGTGGCAACGCGGTTGCTACTCCTGGGGCTTCGCTCCCACCTCCACCACGGACAAATCACGGGTATTCTTCCCGACGGGCTTCTCTCCCACAGATACCTCTGTCATCGGCTCCGACGTGGCTTCCGTGTCACCACATCCAGGGACCCCCAACACAGTCCATACCAGCGCACCGCCGCAAACCGCGACCGTGCAGTCCTTTCCAGATTCCGAGACCTTTGAGGGCGATACTTCTGCGCTTTTGTCGCAGGGACAAGCTTTCGCCCTGGCTTCCAACGCCCCCCAGCAGCCCCCTGCCTGGAGCCTGGGCCCGGGGTCCGCCGCGCCGGGTGGCACACCCATCCAGCAGAACCAAGGCACTCCTGCGCGCACAAACGGAACGACAAATGGCGTCATCGCCAACTCGACACCTGTCGGCGCTGTGACGCCCGCCCGTCAGATGATCGCCAGCACACCGATGGCCTCGCCGGCCACGACGACACTGGTTGCGCCTCCCGAAGGCATCTACCGCACATTTGAGGATCTCCTGACCGCTGTTCAGCGTGTCGCAAAGGACAATGGCTATGGCATCGTCAAGCTTCGTGCCTCCAACTATCGCGATGCCAAGCCGACGCGCTACGATCTTGTGTGCGACCGCGGTGGCGTCAAGTACAACAGCACTGCCAAGAAGCGCAATCCCTCTACACGCAAAGTTGACTGCCCCTTCCGTGCCAAGGCCGTCTGTGAGGTCTCGCTGGCCAACCAGTGGCGGTTTGTGGTTCAGGAGGCGCGTCACAATCACGAGGCTCGCGTGCCGGCTGCGCCTCCAGGCCAAGAGGCCACGCCCATTGCTCAGAACCTACGCAGCTTCACCAACAAGCTCGACCGCATAGGGCACGATGTGAGCCACGGCTTCCAGGAGATGAACATGCGCCTTGAGAAGTTCATGGAGACGATTGAGAAGCGTCTCGATTCCTTGGAGCAGCGCGTGAACAACAACATCGTCATGGCGAATGCAATGCCGCCATCCCTCGCCAATGGACTGGGAGGCGGCATGCCGGGCCAGCAAGCCGTCCTGGACAGCCGCATGAACAATGTTGAGGCAAGACTTAGCGCCATGGAGACCCGCGGCTTGGACATGCCGTTGGATGATGTTGACTCCCGAATGCTTTCCTCTGGCGTCATGTAGGAATGTATTGGAATCCAGGACCGCCGATCACGAAGCTCTTCTGCCGGGCAGTCTAATCAAACGAACTGAAATGGTGGGCTTTGGTCACACAGATAACAGAGACCACTGCCACCATCCTCTGGTCTGCTGTTTGGTGCTTGGCCCAGCACTCTTTTGATACCTTTTCGCAACACCTTGTCATTTTATTCGTCCCCGACGTGCTACCGCCACTACTATCCTTCGCTTTGGTACGGAAGAGTAATGGAACGCGCGACCGCACTCTCTACGACTAGAAAAGAGTGGAACCTGGGTCGGATCTTTGTTTCTGCTTCTCTGTGTTTATTTGCCCTTACCCCAGCTTTACTTCTTATTTTCTTCGCTTGACTTTCAGCTTTGACAACTCGCTTTTTCTTCTTGGTTTCTTTTTTTTCTTTTCTTTTTTTTTTGTTCTTGGCTTCTCTCTGCTGTTTTGATATTTTCGTCCTGGTTCCTTTTACGGTTTCCTTCCTTTTTGTTTTCTCTAATTTCCAAGTTGGGCATCTTCACAATATTGGATTGGGTGGTTATATTGTCAGGTTACCCTGCACAACCGTGTATGGTGAAGTGTAGTTTTACGGCGCAGGATCGGGAATTGCTTTCTTTTGATACTGGGAATTTGAACAATTTTGTCCTTTTATTTTATTTTACCTTCTGTATGATTTTCTGGTATTCCGCCCCCTTTGCTTGTAACGACTTAGTTTATCTTGATTAAAAAGTTCTGTGTTGCAAAATTCAAAGAACTGAAACCCTGTCTGTGTGGAATTGATACCAGCACAAAGCCCAATTTCAAGAGTCTCAAATAAATTCGGTTCGAGGCGAATACAAGTTTAATACGTGGTGCCATCGTGCCCGATATTGCTTATTCGCACGGTTCTGCGTATTGAAATGGGCAACCAGTGCAAAAACAGTGTTTGATACTAAAACAAGAAAAAACGTGGCTTTCGGGAGTGCGCAACATAAAGTTTTAGATCTACACTAGTGTCGACAACAGAAACACCGCGTATACAGTATCACGTCACAACGGGAGCACGGTTTTATGGTCTTTTAAAATACATTGGATAATACGCTATGAAGCAAAAATAAATAAATCTAAATGGTGGTAGAGAAAAATAGAAAACAAAAAGCATTGCATCAAAAGACTCCAGATATTAACAAACAATGATGTGGGATAGATTGTGTGCGGGATATTGTAAGCAAATGTGAATGGGTAAAGGACGTTAAGGAGCTCTGCCAAACAGGCTCCAAGGAATGTAAAACCAGTGGTTGTAAAATAGTGTGGTGATTATGTACTCAACTCTGTTTGCTGCAAGTGTACAATGAGTGTATCATGAATGAAAAGGGCGCAAAGAACCAAAACTTGGAAATGGGGCATGGATATTTGAGAAAGGAAAATCAGCCGTTAGAAAACCAGACTATGACGTAGCAGTTCGTCCAGAAAAGCTCGTCTATCATTAGGTTTGGAGGGGTATAAAGGGCTCTCGGAAGCCGCCTGAGGAAATTTGTCGCATACATTTACATCTCTTGGATCCAGATCTAGAAGATGGGTTGTTAGCATCGATTGTCAACAAGGCATGAGGGGTAAAGGGTTGGGGCGAATGTAGCTTACCTCCATCTTTCCAATATCTAGCCTCTGCTTACGGGCTGTCGACTTCGCCGTCATCACAATCATCTCGAGATCGTCCTGATCGCCCATGGTGACCATGTCGCCGTCTGGGCCATCGTCATCGCGGACCTTGATCTTGAACCGACGGCGAATGCCAAATTTCTCACGGATGCGGTCGACGAGATCGGGGAACTCAATGGCAGCGCCGATCATGATATACCGGACGTCATCAGCATGGACCTTGACACGGATCTTGCGAATGTCTGGTCTCCGTGACTGGCCACGGGAGCTGCCAGACATGGAATTTGTGCCAGGGCGCCGATTTGAGACCATCTCGAAATCGCCCTCATCGAAAGAGCCGTCGTCGTAGTCGCTGCCGCCTTCGTCCTCTTCTTCGATATATCGTTGCTGGGCACGTCTTCCTTGCTGTGAGCTTTGCGAACGGCTGCCTCTGTCGTTGCCACCGCCCTGGTACATATCGTAGAGCTCGTCAGGGTACGCATCTTCGTCGTCCTGCTGTTGCCGTCTCGATGGCGGTGGGCCACGCTGGGAGAAGGCCCGTGATGGTACAGACGAGTTGGAGCGCTGGAGTCTGGGACGGCCATCTTGTGGCGAGCTGGTCTTCTCGTAGCGGTCGTTGGGGCGCGCTCTGTCGATGTTTAGTTTTGCGGGCATGGGCTTTGGGCCGTTGCGAACAGATGCGCCTCTGCTGATGCCACCCTTGTCGTTCTCGGGAGGCGGTGTAGGCGGGAAGACGTTGCGGCCGACGGGAGGTTCGGACTGGAGCCTCCGGCTCTGGATGTCGGCTTTGACGAGGTTGGTTGCGGCAAACGAGATGTTGTCTGCTGGGCGGTCGTCCTTGACGTCGAGCTTTCCGGCCTGGTGAGAGTTGTTAGCAAGAACGATGGCTGGTTAATTGAGACAATAGTGTCCAATCGTTATACATACATTCTTAATTTCTGATCCGGCAAAGCCAGTGAAGGCATTGGCACGATCTGATGCGGCGACGAGACGGGCCTTTCCAAGGTAGTCCTTGGTCTTCAAGTTGCGAACCTTGGCTTCGTTTGGTCGGTAGACGACACCGACGGGAATCGAGAAAACAGTGTAGCCCTCAGCCTCTTCGCGGATGGCTTCGTCGATGACGTTGTGATCCTCAACGACCTTCTCTTTCACGGCGTACGAAAGATCCTGCATACCAGCGTCCTTCTGCTGCAGGTAGATGTAGCACAGACCACGGTTGAACAGAACCTCACAGGAGTACAGCTTGAACAAAAGACCAAGCTGGGCATAGTCGATCATCGTGTTGCCTCGCAGGTAAAGAAGCGTGTCGTTGAAGTTTGCAAGAGCCTCCTCAAAATCGCCGAGCAGGAAATTCGAAACACCCTGCTGGAAGTAAGAAACGGCGAGATACTGATCCAGACGGACAGCGCGTTGATAGCACTCGACCTAATAAAGAGAACACATGATGGTTAGTCTCAGTTCGAGGGACCCAAAGTAAACAAACTACCACATGGGACCGAATGGGCTAAAAACCGGAGGTCGTAAACTAACAGCTTTCTCGTGCTCGCCGAGGGTGGCGTGAATGACGCCCATGTTGAAGAGAATCTTGGAGGTGTCGGAGACCTTTTCGAACTCCTTGAGTGCCTCGTCGAACTCATTGTTGTCGTAGTTGGCCAGCGCGGCCACCCACGTCTCGATTTCCTACAGGCGTGCAGGTTAGTAAGGTGCACACATGCGCGATGACAGTTACAGAACCATGAGAGGATGAGAGACATACCTGTTTGAGAGACATAGCTGCTCAACTTTTTTTTTGTCAACCAGACACTGTTCTGAATACTGAGCAGCGGTGAGAGCGAAGACAATGTTCAGTCAACGTCGGTTTCGTTGCTGATGATCTGGATGTGAGTCTGACTCTGGCTAAACCGGCTACCAGAGAGAAGGATCGAATACGGTGATGAGACGACAATGGATATATGAATTTCGAATAGCTGAATGGGCCCGAGAAAATGGGGAGAGAATTTGGCAATGCCAGGTGAGGATAGACGGGCAGACGAGTGAGCCCAGCCCTGAGAATAGAAAAGGGTGCTAGCGAGCTTTTTGAGGTTGTATCGTGGGCTTTTGTTTTTTTTTTTTTTTGGCTGGTCGGGCGCTTGCGCCAAGGTCAAGAAAGGAAAAGGTCCCCCTCCTTTACTGTCGATTACTGCACAAATGCACATGCAGGTGCCACTCCTCCTCGAACTGAAGAAGACGGGTGAAGGTGATGGTGATAGTGACTGGCGAGCGAGTGGTGTGGTTTGTCCGGTCTGTGTTGCCCGCTTTGTTCTGCTTTTACACAGATTATATGAATTTTGCCTGCTGAAGTATCTCGCGCTGCGAGTCCGGGTTGTGGGTGTGGTTATTTAGTTGAGCGGCCGTGAAATAAAGCGAGTGTAAGTCGATGCGTGCAAACGTTCTTTGAATGTTGATTGTTTGTGATGAGGTTAAATTGGAAAGGAGAGATGAAAGACACGATCCTCAACGAACAAAAAAAGAAGAAGCAGGAAACAACAAGAAAACAGAGAAAGGACAGAGAAGGCAGGGGCGGTAAGAGAAAGAGAACAAGAAAAGGAGAAAACGGCAGGAGAGAACGGGTGAAAAGCGAAAGTACGACGAACAAAGTATTCTTCTCGAGGAAGGCACGGCAAAGGGGATAATGGGAACTGTCTCGTCGGTCGAATGTTTGAGAACAAGGAGGGGCGTGTGGGCTGGTTTGCTGGGACACGGGCAGCAAGGAACAGGGGAGACGGTATGCAGAGGCAAAAGCGCTGGCGATGCCTGACTGAGAGTGGTGAAGCAGAGGTGGGCTGTCTATCGTGTGTGGTGCATCTGAGCCTATGGCCACTGGGACAGGCAAAAGAAGGGGCAGGGGTGGCAGGCACGACTGGGGACGAGGCGAGCGAGGGGAAGGAGGTTGGAGGGGAAGACAATGGTTGGCTGTGTGGAGAGGAGAGGGCGTGAAGACCGTGGGTCGCACTTGCACCTGAGCATGGCCAGGCCAGGGGTGGCAGGAGCGATCCTACAGATGCGGAATCTGGTTCAGAACATCCTGAACCAGCGGGTGCCAGAGCGCAAAGTTTGCAATTTCCATGTTTGAATTGGGAGGAAGCAAAAACCGCATTTTGCCAAAGCAATAGAAAACACGATGGATGGGTGGTGATGAGCAGCATTGGCCGACAATGGGATGTGCGAACCAGCCGACCTGCATATTGGACGCGCGCACACTGGGAAGGGATGTGCAGAAACGCCAGCAGTGGCGCCCATCTTTTCAAGATCGCAAGACGCAGCACGACGCTGTGATATTAACGGCAAAAGTGCAACTATCTCGCTTGGCCAAACTTGGCTGAATACACAGGCAAAGTTACTTGTATTCACGCAGTAATACTCGACTGCCGGTAATTTATACAGGTGTTGGCACCAACGGCTGGCAGGCCGATCAGACGGCGAGCTAGCACTGGGCATCGTGCCATGGATGTTTGTCCGCCAGTCGAGGGGGCTAGAAATCGAACGACACCGCGAGGCAGAGCAAGACACCGAGCTAGAAAGGACGCCGTTGCTTAAAAGGCACAGACCGATGCCATTCGACGTCTTTCATCCCATTGATGCAAGATATGGCCATGACAGCCACGAGGTGCTGCCACCAACGAGTCTTTCGAATCTACCAAACTTGTCAAAACTTGTCAAAGCTTGCAGACTTCTGAGTGGAAAAGGCCCTGTCTGCGGCCAGGCCACCTTTCATCACACTGGCTGCTGGGCGGCTACATGACTGCTGCGATACGTCGCACGCTCGGCGAGGCACAATATTGGCACAGATTGGCACCAATCGAGGTGCAAAAGAGTGGACTAACAGTACCAAATGGGCAAAGAGGAGCGATATTGATGGCGGCCGGCACGGACGTCACGGCACGAGTCGAGCTTAGCGTGCTTTCGTCCACTGGAAACATTCGGCTTCGGCACTAAAAATACCCTAAAAATACACCATGCACGCCATTGATGGCCCCTATTGCTGGGGTGCTTTCAGCACATCACAGCCAGTCAATCAGACGCTGCACGATCCAACAGCAGGAAGACAAGAGACATTCAAGAGAATCCAGCTCCATCAACAATCGTCTCTCACCTTTCAGCGAGCCCCCCGCTGCCCGATTTGGCATGACGGCAGGGCCTGGGCCCATTCATGCAAAGCGAGCACAGCCGGTCACAGGCCAATGCGAATCAGGGCCCGGTCGTCCCCTTCTTCACCTCATGCAGCAAGTGTTCCATGTCACAGTAGCGCGCGCTGATTGGCGAATGCCGAGAAAATGGCTCCACTCTGGTCCCATCACTGAGCAGCGGCCGTTTCCAAGGGCGCGTACGGAGTCTCGAGTGGCCCAACATCCATGTCCAATGTCTGGCTGTCAGTCTTTCTTCCCAAACGCCAAGACCTCTGATCAATCGCAGAGGGTCTGGAGTTTGGGTATGCCTGCCAGGCACCATGGTAAAACTTACGACGAACGGAGCGTTCTTCACCGGACGTCGTAATACGGAGCTGACGATCGAAGGCGCTGACAACTCATGACAAGACCGCGATTCCATGAATACAAAGTACTTCGTCCTGTGGTATATGCTCGGCACTGCTGCGGCTGCCGTGACGCATTTCTGGTTCAATTGGTGGATGCTGCGTGTCGCTCGTTGCTTGTTTGCTATCTCCAAAGCCGTTTCGATTGTCAACGGTCCGAGCTGGTTCCAACACGTGGAACGAGGTGAGGATAAACTGCCTTCTCCGTCGACTCGATACCGAGAAAGCCATTCGTGGACATTTGCTTCGTTTTGGGGACTGCAAACAAACTACCTAGTATCGTCGACAGTGTCTCTCACTCGAACTGCTAGTCATCTTGGCCCTCCTTGACCCCAATCGTGACGGTCGGACCCAAGGCTGGGCAATAGTTTCACGTGGTTGTTTGTGAATGTCTTGGTTGTCAGCATATTGACATATCTTTTCTTCTTCTTTGGACCTCTTGGCCATGTCGCTCTTCTCGTGACTTTGCTTTTCGGCGTTCGTTTGAATTTTTAATTTCGTTTCTGTCTTATCAGGGTGGCCACTCCTACAGCATGCCCTTCTTGACCTCGTCCGTCCGTTCCTGCCAGAGCGTCTTCCCTGAGCACGAACACACCGTCTTGTCATTGTCCCATACACCTGCACTCCTTGCAATAACACCGACAACCGTGTTCTCGTCGTTCTGCAGGGGTGCCGCGTCTGCCTGCGACTCATCCCGAGGCGACACAACAAGGGCATGTCCAATGACTTCCCACACCTGCAACGGACGGTCCAGGAACACAGCACCACGGCCGTCGGCGCCGATCTCGACAGTCCCGAGGTCGCCTCGCCGTGATGTTTGCTTCTCGTTGCCGTTGTCCGCAGTTGCAGTGGCAGTAGTGCTGCCCGCCCAAACTGGCCCGGCCGAGAGCACGCCGTCCTTAAGATCGCCAAACTCCCGGATGCTTGCATAATAGCGGCCTGGTGCCACACCGAGCATCGTGAGGTCAATAACGGTGACGTCGGACGACACCTGTACCATACGTGCAAGACCCCGGACATAGCGATCCTGGTCTTCAGTGTCCTCGGCTGCCGCAGCCCCCTGGCCCTTTTGGTGGTAATACGTTTCAAGGATACTGACAGCTGCATCTTTAATTCTTTTTGTTAGCACTTTGTTATCCTTATTCATCCCCTTTCCTTTCCTGGCATTCCCGTGTTTGGGCAATGCTTGGTAAAAGCTTGGCCTTTCTGCTTTCCCCTTCTTTTTTTGTTGTTTTTCCTTTTCTTCTTCTTTCTTTATTCTCATCGTTCCCATCTTTTTGTCGTTCTCGCCTGTTTTTCGTCCGACCGGGGGCTACACGCATCGCCTCTTCGTGCCACCCCCCGGCCGGTGACGTGGCTGTAACGGTATTCGTACACATTCCGTTCTGGAAGCGGGGACGCATCATGGTCGATGCTCTAGAAGCTTGACAGGGCAAGGGGGAAGGGGGAAGGGCCCAGGGTAACACTTACTGTTCGACGTTCCCGATCCACGGAGAATTGCATCTCGTCCGGTTGCTTGGATGGCCTTGACAATGGCAGACGGGGGTGCTGCGGTTTGAAACCAAGTCAATAATCAACCTTTCGGAAATGCCTCTTTCCATTCCACCAAGGAAGAAAAGGAGTATTGGTGCAGGGAAAAAAGGGAAAACAGAGAGACAAGAGATAGAGACAGAAGATAATTAAATAGGGGATTGCGACGGACCTGTCCCTTCGATGGATAACAGCTGATCTTCGAGGTTTCCTTCTACTTTGGAAACCCCAGATACCTTGTACAGGGCTTCAGAAACGTCCTTAACACAGCCATCGCAAGAGAGGGGCACTGCGAAGAGCGTCTGTTGTGCTGTCAGAATTCTGTGCTGCAAAGAAAATGAAAACATGAGACAGAAAAGGCTGTGTGCCTTGTCAAAATACAAAAGACAACAGACGAACCTTGAAAGAGTGCGTAACCGTCATCGTGGGCTTCACGCCTTGCTGGGCGTTCTTGTGCGTCGGATTCGGAGTCGTTGCCGGTCCTCTTCGGACGTAATATCCAGTTGCAGCAGCTGTGAAAGCAAGGCCAGAGATAGTGCCGACAAAATATTTGTGCACTGTCTTCATTGACGGAAGAGCTGTTATATTTTGGGAGCAAAGTTGGCATCAAAAGAAGGCGAAAGCAGTTGCTGCAGTGCTGTTGTGCGATGTCGTGAGCAGCTGCTTTGAAATCACTCCTTCGATATCGGCCGATCTAGCTTCAGCACTTCATCCCACTTGCTGGTGGTAGCACTGAAATACGCTAGAAGGTCCCTGTCGTCGGGAAGCTGCGCTAAAAGGCCGGTACTTCGGTCGAAGAAAAACAGCAGAAATGGGACCCATTATTTCACGTGACGGTCATCGGAACCCAGCGATGGAAATTTTTGGGACTTGGCTTTGCATCTGGAGATGCTATTGATTTCGACGACGACGACACACGATAACCCCTCCACCCGCCACGCACACGAAATTCGGTCCTGAGTGTGCTGTAACCATGTCTCAAACACTCGGATTGGTACGTTTACACTATTTGCAAACTCTGTCCGCCACGACAAAGGTCCTGGTGGCGTGATCGACAACAAGCGACGATAGAACCAAACACGACGATTAAAATTGGCATTACAATTGACGAGCTAGAATACAAGAGATCGATCTTGGGAGAAGTCATCATGGAATTGTAGCTTTTGCTAACACGGTGCTCCTCATACAGACGCGGTTAGCCTACTCGCGGACATGGCACCAGATCTCGGCAGCCACTCCCCATGCTGAGCTCTCGACCATCAAGTCGCCAGCATCCGCCATCACGCCGCCCTCGCTGGGCCGCCTCGCCTCGCGCATCGCTGTCCTCCTGATGGGCAAGCACAAGCCGATCTGGGACCCTTCAACCGACTGCGGCGACTACGTTGTTGTCACAAACTGCGCAGCTCTTTACACAACAGGAAAGAAGAAGTGGCGCAAGGAGTACCACCGGCACAGCACACGGCCAGGATCGCTCAAGACGATCACTATGGACGTACTGATGGAGAAGTACGGCGGCTCCGAAGTGCTGCGGAAAGCGGTCAGCGGCATGCTGCCCAAGAACCGGTTGCGCGACAAGAGACTGGCCCGTCTCAAGGTCTTCGAGGGCGACGCACATCCCTACAAGCAGAACATCGTACGATTCGGAGGACAAGCGGTCGGCTCCGAGGGCTGGCAGGAGGCCGTCCAGGCAATAAGAGACGCCGACAAGGCGAGATTACCATGAACCGGGAAATACGACTGGGCAGCATCTAGGGAGGGGAGTTATTTTTTGAAATAAAATTAGAGCGTGTATTTATATGTACAAAAACATCTTCAAACCTGATATTCTCTTCATCACAGCTACAACAGGATTGGTTGAGTGCAGAAACAGGAAAGAATACGTGTGAACAAGACAGTCAAGAAAACGAAACAGAGCGATGTGTGAGGAAAAAAGTAAGTGTACCATTTTACTTGTGTGATATTCTACCATGCAAAAAAAGCGGAAACCCGAAATTGCGCCAGAGTCAAGCAACATGCAAAACGCAGCAAAACCCGGATGAAATAATAGATATTAAAAGAAATCCAAAAGAGAAAAAAAAAAGAGACGAAAGGACAAACGCACGCCGCTCACTTGCCCTACAACGACCAGCTATCCGCCTACAGCTTCGACTTGCCCGAGCTGCGGGACACCTCGCAGAAGATCAGGCCGTTGGGGCCAGACTGCGGTGCAATCACCTCGGCGTCGGCGCGCGTGTTCTTGGTGTTCTTGTACCAGGACAGGTCAATGTCAAAGTAGTGCTTGTTGGGTAGCTGGTAGGAAACCTTGGCGACGTCGGGCGCAGCGACCAGGATCTCCTCGGCCATCTTGTACATGGTGGCCTGGACGGAGGCACTCTCGTCGTTGGCAAACGTCCGCATGGTAATGTTGCGCGAGTCCTCCCAGGCCTTGTCAAAGAGCGCCACGTTCTGCTTGACAGAGTCCACGTTGGGGAACGACTTCCAGGTCCACGTACAGTCGACGTCGGTGCTCAGAATGCGGTCCCACGTCTCCTTGAGCGTCGTGAACTCGTCCTGGATGTAGCCGTGGAAGGCCGAGCCAGTGCTCTTCAGCACCGTCAGGCCGTTGATGCCGCTCTTGAGCTCAATGTTGTCGCGAGTGACCACGGCCTTGACGTTACGGACCTCCTCGCCGTCGCGCAGGAAGCTGTGAGGGTGCGGCTTGCCGTCAATCGTCATGCGCGTCCAGCGGTGCACCTTGACGGAAACGTTCGCTTTGTGGATGTGCGCGTAGGTCTTCAGGAAGTGGGAGCCCAGGATGCTGGCAAACAGCTCCGGCGGGTTCACAGGGTTCTCCTTGGCCATGATGTAGGTGGTGTTCTTGATGGAGTCGGTCGTGACAATGACGCTGTTGTCGGCCTTGGTGTATCTGCAGGAGCGCAAAAGCGAGGTTAGCGCAGTTCAAAAACTCAAAGCTGCCTTTTCTTCTTCTCCAGCCTTTCCACTTACGAAGTCTCAATGTCGCCCTCGAGAAGACAGCAGACAGTCATCTCAGTGACTGTGTGGACACCGGTCTCCTTGTTCTTGTGCACCTTGTAGACGCGGACATTGTCCTTGCCGTAGCGAGCCGAAGACAGATGAGCCATCTTAGCGACTGTGATGTGAGAAAAAAGAAGCTGGGGAGAAAGAGTTTTACGAAAGGAGCAGCAAAGTGCTTTGGAGAGGTGATGTTGTACAAGCGAGGTTGGAGAAAGGAGAAGATGGGACGACGAAAGTTGGGAGAAGAAGAAGGGAGAAAATAGTTCCAGAGGCAGTGGATAAGAGAACAAAAGATTAAGAGATAGAGAAAGAAACTACAAAAAGACGTTAAGCTAGGGGATGGGGCAAGGCCAGGTAATATATGTTTCCGTCGGAGGACGGTCGCGGTTGCCTCGTCTTCCTCGTTTCCTTGATTCTCGTCCGAGATACAATTACGACTACGCGCACGTTTGTGCAATCAGGAAGTAGCGATACACATCGGCATGGCATGTTGCGGCGGTCAGTGACGCTGCAATAATCGACAAAAGGACCACCCGGCAGTGCGCGTCGGAAAACGCCATTTGCATCGGACAAGGACAAAAAGAACATGGCGCGGTGTATTGTCGTGGCCCAGTATCTTGCGGGGCGCAACCCAGTTTCTATGTATCCTAGAGGCCAAACGGTCTGCGATGGTCTGCGAAGCTCCGCAGCTGGCGCAGAAGTTTGTGGATGTTTGCAGGTGAGGCACAAAAGTGGAGCACCGGAGCCCGCCGATAGCCACTTTGATGATGACTTTTGGCCCGGGGTTTGGAGAAAGGGCGATCCAGAGGCATGTGGGCTGGCGGGAGCTTGTTCATCAGGCAGGCGCGCCACAGTCCAGGGGATATATCCTACCTGCCTGATTCGCTGCATCTCAAGATAATCGATATGGACTTTGCCCTTGCGGTGTTTGAGACGTCATTTTGCTTCAAAAAGGTGTAGTTGCGAACGTTTGACCCGGCGAGAAGCAGCCCAAGCCGTGTAATTCGAGAGTTGTGAAATACAGCTGTAGTGCGGAGAAATTGCTGTATCAATAGAAGCGATTTAGCCCGCACCAATTACCTCACCCCCTCCCTTCACTAGCCAAGATTACATAATAGGGAGTGAAACTCGGTCAGGCCGTGCAGCGCTGCACTGTAGGGAGTCCACACTGTATTTTGGCTCAGTTCAGGTGCAGCAGGAACGACCAGCCTCAACCGCAACGCACGCACCTCATCGTGGCCACTGTGAAGCAGCTCGTGTTGATCGAGGCAGGACGACCAGGAATAGCTCCATCGATGACTCTGGATGTGCATCAGCAGCATCCACAGCTATCCAGAAAGACGCGACGTCGGCAGACCTTTACAATCCCCTTACGACGACACGATCTTGCCCGACCTGCTCCCTATCCCCGCATTCGCCTACACAACGACATCATCATTGAAATCAACCCCCTTTTCGCGATTGTCCATCTATCCGCTTTGGAGTACAATGTCCTGGCAGGCCCAGTCATCTCGGACAGGTATCCGGCTCTAAGCGATCTATCGACGTACTTCTCCTCAGTATAACACAACTTGAAAACGGCCATCCCAACGCCATACAGCACTGGCCACGCAACGTCTTACCAATTGCCCGCTTTTCTTGCGAATGCACAACATCGTCGGATGTGCACACCGGCGAACCGTGTCTACAGCTAGAAGCTGATGGCCGGGCCTACCCCGATGCTGGGCGCCTCGGCAACGCCCACGCAGAGGTCCTTCGCCGCCCAGCAGTCGACCAGTGCTGCCTCTGTGAATCCCCCACGAACCAGTTTCGATCGCGGCGATGGCCTCCAAATACCCAACTCTTCGAATATGGCCGCATCAGTCGGTGGCCGCAGCCTAGCAGCATCTTCAGTGATGTTTGCACCCCGGGGATCGTCTCTCAATCCGTCTCCCGCACCGGGAAGCTTTGTGTCCGATTCGCGCCAAATCCCCCCGTCTCGTGGAGGTTCTCGACTCGATGTATACAACACCGAGAAACTTCCCGACATTGACGATATCGACGACGATGATGACTCGGCAGCAGTTGAGCGGTCCCTTGCTGCATTGCGGGACTTGCTCAACCGAGAACTCAAAATCAAGGAGGGCAGCGAGAACATGCTCGAGGCACTCAACAGCAAAAAAGCCAAGCAGTCCAAGGACCAACGTTTACGTGTCGAGGCAGAGCTGTCCTCGTCAAACC
This sequence comes from Sporothrix mexicana, assembly GCA_021396375.1. Taxonomy (NCBI): domain Eukaryota; kingdom Fungi; phylum Ascomycota; class Sordariomycetes; order Ophiostomatales; family Ophiostomataceae; genus Sporothrix; species Sporothrix mexicana. The sequence continues at coordinate 347,531 of WNYC01000004.1, forward strand.
AGCGTATTCGAGAACTACGAAACAAGATCTCCGAGTTCCAGCGGCCCCGACCAATACCTTCCACACCCACAAAGACACGCCAAGAACCAACTCCGATACCATCTGGCCTGAGATCGCCGCCACATACCTCCCGCAGCGGAGCCGGCTCCGATGTGGACGAGCAGACGGAATCGCCGACGTTTGTCCTGGCAGAAATCCTCCAGGCGCTCGAAGCCGAGGGTATGCCGCCAGAATACTATGTCGCTCGCGCAAATGCCCTCGTTGATCTCTTCAAGCGCCACCCGACATTGAAGTACGACCTAGTCTGGTCTGTGTTTGGTTTACGGATACAGAGCATGCTCCTAAGCGACAGCAGAGAGATTACGGCAGCGGCCTACCGTATGACGCGCTATGCGATCTCGGATGTTACTTCTCTCAAAAAGATCCGCACTCTCAACACAGACTATCTTGTTGTGATGTCGCTGATCAAAGACCGCAAGGCCGATGTTGAGAGAGAGCAGGCACTGAAGTTTGTGAGGGCATTTCTAGACACAAAGGACGGTGTTCATGAGGTATCACGGGCAGTTGTTCGCACTATTGCGGCCGTGGCTGAATCCGTTGAAGACAGATTACGACCAATCTGCCTGGAAACATTGGCCGAGATTCTAGTGCGCGATCCAGGTCTCCTCATAGCATCCGGTGGTCTATCGTCGCTATCCGAAGCACTGTCTGATGGCTCATACAAAGCACCTGAAAGTCTGACATCAGCTCTCCTCTTCCTTTTGGATGCACCGCAGCGGAGAAAATACCTGCGCCCTGGACATGAGCTGGAGGTGCTGTTCACAGCATTCACCGATCAGTTCTTCGCGACGGAGGCAGTCCTCAAGCAGAATGCCAAAGCTATTTCGTCTGCTCTCAAGACCTGGTCGGGCATTATGACGCTGTCGATGTACGATTTCCGGGCTATTCGGTCACTTGTTGCGAGCCTGGCGCTTCCCAGTCCTTCTATTCGGGAGACAGTCATCGAGCTTATTTATTCGCTCTTGCGGATCAAATCGCCTGCATGGGCAACGTCTTTCCTTGCTGGTCGTCGATTGACCACATATGGTCGTGTAGCAAGCCTCAAATCCTCGACAGAGTCAAAGCCGTCCGGCCTGGCATACTCCGACGATGATGGAGGAGAACAAAACTTTGTTGAGCATTATACAGCTCTCCTCTTGGCCGTGTTTATCAAGTCCGGCTTACTGCCTCACTTGCTATACCTTGCCCAGGATATCGAGAACCCCATGCTGCGCCGGAAGTCTACACTTTTGATCGGCGAGGTTCTCCGCCTCTCCAGTCGTCTTCTGCCGCCATCTTGGAGCAAAGACTTGCAACTTCTCCCTGAACTCTTTGCAGCAGCCGCAAGCTTCAGGGACGAGTCACACTTTATTGCGACGGGTACAGTCTATCAGATTAGCAGTGTCAATCGAACACTTTACCGATCGACCCCGTCATACTGGACTGCAGGCGGAGATCTCGCCAATAACAGCGTCGATTTCTCAACCCTACTGGACGAGCAGCCCAAAGCTGGTGCAAACCTCAGTTTTGACGAAGCCACATTCCGCCAACTACAGCTCGACTCGGGCGTTGTCAACAGCTCCAACTATCTCAAGTGGAACTGGGACATCATCTTGAAGATCATAGAGGGTCCGCTCTTGAATGGGAAGCGTCTCGAGGAGGCTGTCAAGGCCTCAAAGTTTACCAAGCGTCTGATGAGCTTTTACCGGCCATTCAAGTACAAGTTCTCGGATATGAAGAGCACCAAGGGAACACAAAAATACGTCCGCGTTGGCTGTGCCCTCTTTCACACCCTTCTCCAAACGCCTGAAGGCTTCCGCTATCTTAACGACAGCAAGGTGATCCGGCAAATGGCCGAGTGTCTGGCACAATGCGACCCGGTAAGTAGAATATGGCTATGTCCTATTGTCTGCATTGTGATTTTTCCTCTTATGACTAACCCATCAACAGACCAGTGGCATCACAGCCCAATATCCCATGTTTGCCAAAGACAGGCTTACAGACACTCTGTGCGGAGGCTACCTGCCGTTGATCGGTGTCCTGAGCAGTGACCCGAGAGGTCTCCAGATGATGGAACGTTGGCGCATGTTCAACATGATGTACCACATTGTCGACCTGAAGCAGAGGCCTGATCTGATCAAGCTCCTCCTGTCCAACTTTGACTACTCGATCAACGGCCACCAGCGTGTTCTTCTCTCAAAAGCTTTGACCGCAGGAACAAAGGACATCCGCATCCATGCCACGAATGTACTCCGGAAGTATGTTGTTCGGTCCAGCTCGGTGGCGATGCTCAACAATGGCGTTGGCGACTCGAAGTGGGCGATCCAGCTTCTCGTCACGCAACTCTACGATCCAGAAGTCGAAGTTTGCGCCACAGCCGTCAAAATTCTGGAGAAGGCCTGCAACAGCAAACACTCACTCGAATTTATTGTTGAATGCAGGCCAGCACTCGACCACCTGGGCGAGATTGGTGCGCCGCTGCTGCTTCGTTTCTTGTCGACCTCTATCGGCTACCACTACCTCGACGGACTGGACTACATCAGCAACGAGATGGACGACTGGTTCCTCGGCCGCAACGACGCTTATGTCGATTTGATAGAGGCGAGTTTGGCGCGGGCATTCGTCGAAAGCTCGGACGAACAGTTGGGCCGCATCCCTGTCTTTGCCGACGAGAATGACGCCGATACAGACGCACACATTCCGCCGCACTTCTACCGCGAACTTACACGCACCGACGAAGGCTGCCGGCTCTTGCGTGAAAAGGGTCATTTCGACGAGTTTGCCACGACGATCCGCGACTACGGCATGCAGACGGCTGATCCAGAATTGACTACCAAGGTCAAGGGCTGTCTCTGGGCCGTTGGCAACGTTGGTGCGATGGAGCTCGGCGCGCCGTTCCTCGAAAGTTGCGATGTCGTTGAGCAGATCGTCAAGATTGCACAGCACCAGGAAATCATGAGCTTGCGCGGTACGGCCTTTTTCGTCATGGGGCTCATCTCCCGTTCGCTGCATGGTCTGGAGATTTTGTCCGAGTTTGGATGGGACTCAAACACAAATATGCTTGGTGCATCGCTGGGTTTCTGCATCCCGTCCGACCTATCCCAACTCTTTTCGCTTGACCCGTGGCAGCACGAGTCGGCCGCTTCCATTCAGCTGCCGCCCTCTCAAAAGACAGAAAAGCACGAGCTACCTGCCGTTCCCTTCCGTGCCCGGGCTGATACTCTGCCGGGTGAGGCGGAGGGAGAGGCGCCCCGGGAGGCCGAATCGGCGGGAGAAGCAGGAGGTGTCATTCTCGATGCCGACCCTATCAACCAGCGGATCCTCGAGCTCGTGGTCGACCTGGGCAATATGGTCATCGTGAAGCGGGCATCTACCGAGCTCATACAAATCAAGCAAAAGCGCGGTGTATCTGCTTTCAGCCAACCCCGACTCTTCCACAAAGTCATGTCGCAGCTCGAGTGTCGGAGCTACCATCTGAACATCCGGCGCATGGTGCTGGAACTATTTGACCCGAGCGCGATCCGGGCCGTTGTCTTTGACGAAGAGGACAGCGAGTCTGACGAAGAGGAGGAGGATGAAGAGGAAGAGAAGAAGTATGCGGGCAGAAGCGGCAACGGAAATGTAGCTGGCCGAGCTGTTCAGCAGCCACTGCAACAACAACGACGACAACGAGAAGATGACGATGGTGAAGAGGAGGAGGAGGAAGAGGACAGCGACGGGCTTGGTGAAGACACCGGCGACGAACAGGCCTCTGGCTCTGGTGAGAGTGAGGAAGAAGAGGATGAGGAGGAAGAGGACAGTTCTGGCGACGAGCAGAGAACTGAGCGGCAGCGAAGCATTAGCGAACCTGTCGAGCTCCAGCGCCGAAATACGGCGCGACGACGGCCACTGAATTAGAGCATATGCTTAAATAGCTGGCTCCATGGATGAGAAGAACTTCTATATTTGTGTATTACATACTATTAAGGAAACAAATCAAAACGCGGAGCGCATCAGGTGTCTGGTTATTTGATTTACATGAAAACTTGGGGAATTCAGTTGGCCTTTTATTTTTGTTGGCTTCATACACGTCCTCTTTATTTTAAATTTATTTATTTGATTTATTCGGAGTTTCTTCTTCAGGTTTTTGGTTACAAAATGCTTTAACCGCAAACATCCAGCTCGCCCTCCATTGAGACTCCGATTATGTGAAAGTCCTAGTTGAAAACCCCCACTATGTATGTCGCTCCGCTCTAGCGAGAAAATAGGGCCATTCGTGTTGAGTGAGATATATACACAAGGCTCGAGCAGTTTGTCCATTTATGGCCGATGGTGTCCTGGTAAGCCGGCCTTGGCATGCCGCAAAGCACGAAAATTGACTGTGCTATGCTCCAAGCTCCCTTGCTTTCAGCATTGTCGACGTCGACGAGCATCTTCGTGTTGACAAAACACATATTGAAGGACAGCAACAATGGACAGTCGTCGAATCTTGGTGATTGCTGGCTCAGACAGCTCTGGCGGCGCGTAAGTACAATCAATGATGCCGAGTTGAATTTGACTGGACAAAGCTCAGCTTCTCCAACTCGCTCGGTTCTTCCCCGATTTTCGGCGTCATCATTTTGCGATGTGATTTTCTTTTTTTTATGACGCACAGCCATTGGCCGCGACGCATCGTCCATTTTCCTCACCACGCAATGACTGACCTTGCTTTTTGATAAAAGAGGCCTTGAGGCGGACCAGAAGGTCATTGCCGCCCATGGATGCTATGCCATGACGGCCACGACGGCCCTGACGGCACAAAACACACTCGGTGTGTACGGCATCCATGCCGTTCCGACGTCCTTTTTGAAGCAGCAACTGGACGCATGCTTTGACGACATTGGCGTTGATGTCGTGAAGACGGGTATGTTTCCCGAGAGACTAGCATTCCTATCTTTATTTTCGGGAGCACAACGATTGACAGAAAAAGGCATGCTTGCTTCGGCAGAGACTATCAAGCTTGTGGCCGACACACTTGAGCAGAGAGGCGTCACCAAGGCCGTTGTCGACCCCGTAAGTTGTCTTATGAGCTTAATATGAGGACAGACGACAACATAAAAACACGTGCTAACGCCTCCTAGGTCATGGTGGCTACAACAGGTGCAACGCTGTTGCCAACGGAAGCTCTCGTCGACTTTGGCAAACTGGCCAGCCTTGCCTATGTCCTCACACCAAACATCCCGGAGCTAAAGCTTCTTCTGAACTGCGAGAATGAGAGGATCAAGTCCGTCACAGACCTGGAGAATCTTGCACGTCTTGCATGCGAAAAGCTCGGCTCAACATGGGTGCTGGCCAAGGGCGGCCATGTTCCCTTTGATGTGAGCCTCAATGTCGCCGACAAGGACACTGATCGGGCCATTATCGTGAATGTCCTTGCAGGGCGCGATGGCCAGCTGATCCGCATAGAGAGCGAGTACCAGGACTCTAGAAACACACACGGCACCGGCTGTTCATTAGCGTGTAAGTGAGCCCGTCACTCCCTGGTTTTATACGATGAACGACATGGTATTGACGCCCGTCCTCGTGCAGCTGCCATTGCTTCGAATCTGGCCAAGGGCATGGAGGTCAAGCTTGCCGTACGGGAGGCCTGTCGATATGTCGAAGCTGCCATCCGTTATGCACCCAATCTAGGCCAGGGCCACGGCCCCCTCGGCCACTTCCACTCGCTCTCTTCTCTGCCGTTTTCGCGAGGCCATTTCCTCGACTATGTCATTGAGCGGCCCGATGTCGCCGACCTGTGGCAGCAGTTTGTCAACCACCCATTTGTCAAAGCACTTGGAGCAGGAACCCTTCCTCGTGAGTCGTTCAAGAACTATCTTGTCCAAGACTATCTTTATCTGGTGAGTTTTCTATCTTAAGAAGATAACACTTTGTCTCGTCCTTTGAAAATCAATGCGAAGACGGACACAACATTACACATACACATACACATACACATATACAAAACAATGAGACATGCTGACGCGGACCAGGTGCACTTTGCACGAGCTGGAGCACTGGCTGCGTACAAGTCCAAGAATATGACGGACATCAACGATGTAAGTGGCCGGCTTTGTCCCATTGGGCATTCACGTTGTATGCCGAGCTTTCGCGGGATGCCACACATACTGACCCGGCATTCGTGCCCAACAGGCCGCGGCCATTGTCCAAGAAGTGGACCACGAGATGAAGCTGCACCTCGAATTCTGTGCCGAGTTTGGTCTCTCCAAAGAAGACTTGGAGGCCGCAGAGGAGAACACGGGTAAGTCGATGTCTCGAGATCTATTCCGTCGTCCCTCTTTGTATTCTTTTTATTCTGTGTATTCTGTGTATTCTGTGTATTTCGTATCTTTTCGTCTCTAACACACACACAGCATGCACCGCATACAGCAGATACATCCTCGATATTGGCCAGTCGGAAGACGTGTTTGCACTGCAGGTTGCACTCACCCCCTGCGTGATCGGGTACGGCGTCGCGGCTCGCGCCATCCACAGGGAGCATGCCACGACCAAGGACGCCGCACACGCGTACTGGAAATGGGTAGAGAACTACACCAACGCCGACTATGATGTTGTGGCCAGAAAGAAGAAGGGTGAGTTGAGTCCACGATCTTCTTGAAATGAATGGAAAAGAGAGACCAGCGGCTGACCGAAACAGACCATATCGAGCATCGTGCAGCACTGCAGTCCGCCTCCAGGATCGAAGAGCTGGTCGCCATCTTCAAGCAAGCAACCAAGGTATATCGAGTGTTGAGTTTCAATGTACCTTTTGTGTCCACTACTAATGTTCTCGGTAAACAGATGGAGATTGCTTTCTGGAGCATGTACGATTTACAGCAGCCAGTAACCGATGACAAGGAAGGCGCTAGGCAGGACGGCACGTAGGATTGCGTGCAGTATGTTCACTACAAGAGCGAGCGCGTCCACTAGATCTGCTGGAATTCGTCATAATAACTCACTGAACCCCGACCGCTCACTGAATTCCTGACCGCCTTTAGTCGATAAGACAGTAGCACGTGATGTGGCGACAGAAATAAGGCGGCGAGGGCGGATAAGACAAAGAGGGACTGGCAAAACAGCAGAAAAAAGTGAAAAGTGGGGCCTCTGGCTGCTGGGACACGTCCCTTCTTGCCTGACATTTTCAGCAAAAAAGCGACTAGGCTAGCCAAAAGAAAAAAAGTTTTGATAGAAAATTCTAATCTATTTTCCTTCTTCCTTCTCTGCACCCTCTTTCCCATCATCTCCATCTATCAACTCTCTCTCGCTCCTTCCTCCATCTCTCCTTCTACATACTCTCTCTCGCTTTTCGCTCGTCTCTCCCTTTCACCTTCCCCTTTCCGAAAAGCATCCTTTCGCCATCTCTCTCTCGGCATCGCTCCCCCTGATTCTCTCGCCATCCTTCCTTATCTCTCTCCCCTAGCAACCAAAACAAAACAACCCTTCGACAACGATGTCTTACGGCGGCGGTTACGGCGGCTCCCGCGGCGGCGGCGGCGGCGGCGGCGGCTATTCCAACGGTGGTCACCGTGATGGTGGCTACTCGAACGGGTACGGACGGTATGTGTCTCATTGTGATTTGGCAGAGACGGGCGGCTTGTCGCGACCGGTAGTTGCAGTTGAGGCTCAAATGAGTCTTGATTGAACCTGGCGGCCTGTGATGGGCGGTCTCCTCTGTCCATGATCTTTTTGGCATTGTTTCTACGTCTTTTTTTTTGTCTACTGTCTCTTTCTTTGGCTCATTTGGACTTGTGCTAACATTTCCCAGTCACAACGGTGGTGGTTACGGTGGCGGCGGCGGCTATGGCGGTGGTCACGGCGGCGGCTACGGTGGTGGTGGCGGTTACGGTGGTGGCGGCGGCGGTTACGGTGGTGGCGGCGGTGACCGCATGTCTGCCCTCGGCGCCAACCTTCACAAGCAGGAGTGGGATATGGACGCCCTCCCCAAGTTCGAGAAGTCCTTCTACAAGGAGCACCCCAGCGTCACTGAGCGCTCGTCCGGCGAGGTCGAGAAGTTCCGTCGCGAGCACTCCATCGCCGTCACTGGCAAGGACGTCCCCAAGCCCGTTGAAACCTTTGATGAGGCTGGCTTCCCCCGCTATGTTATTGACGAGGTCAAGGCTCAGGGCTTCCCTGCCCCTACCGCCATTCAGTCCCAGGGCTGGCCCATGGCTCTGTCCGGTCGCGACGTCGTCGGCATTGCCGAGACCGGTTCCGGCAAGACCCTGACCTACTGTCTGCCTTCTATCGTCCACATCAACGCCCAGCCCCTGCTGGCCCCCGGTGACGGCCCTATTGTTCTCGTCCTGGCCCCCACTCGTGAGCTAGCTGTCCAGATCCAGCAGGAGATTACCAAGTTTGGCAGATCCTCGCGCATCCGCAACACCTGCGTTTACGGTGGTGTGCCCAAGGGTCCCCAGATCCGCGACTTGTCGCGCGGTGTTGAGGTCTGCATTGCCACTCCGGGTCGTCTCATCGACATGCTCGAGTCGGGCAAGACCAACCTGCGTCGTGTTACTTACCTGGTCCTCGACGAGGCCGACCGTATGCTGGACATGGGTTTCGAGCCGCAGATCCGCAAGATCATCGGCCAGATTCGCCCTGACCGTCAGACGCTCATGTGGTCCGCCACCTGGCCCAAGGAGGTCCGCAACCTCGCTGCCGATTTTTTGACCAACTTCATCCAGGTCAACATTGGCTCTCTCGACCTGTCTGCCAACCACCGAATCACCCAGATAGTCGAGGTTGTTACCGAGAGCGAGAAGCGCGACCGCATGATTAAGCATCTTGAGAAGGCTCTTGACGACAAGGAGAAGAACAACAAGGTTCTCATCTTCACTGGCACCAAGCGTGTTGCCGACGACATTACCCGCTTCTTGCGCCAGGACGGCTGGCCCGCCCTGTCCATTCACGGCGACAAGCAGCAGAACGAGCGTGATTGGGTTCTTGACCAGTTCAAGACTGGCAAGTCACCCGTCATGGTTGCCACCGACGTGGCTTCCCGTGGTATCGGTATGTATCCAACAGTCCACCCCTTCCCGCCCATTTCGCATCCCATCATTTCCTCTGCAGACTTTTCCTGCCCCTTCTCCTTCCAACCCGGATGACCATGGCTTGGTCATCCAACCCCCTCCCCCCAATTTTCACGTCCCTCCTTTTCCTCTCCCATCATTTCTTCCCCAAAATCTGCAACGCCAACAAACGCGAGCTTTGTTGTGCTTTACTCTTATGTTTAGGGGCTTTCTTGATTGCGCAAATTTGACACGCTGGACTCCTCTCGGGCCCTCGCGCTCTTGAGAGTACGTCCAGTTTTTTCTCAGGTGATGTCTTGGGTCGGATGGCGTGACCAACAGAAAAAGCAAGAGAAGATGAAAAAGCAAAAGGGGTTGTGTTGTAACCAAACCACGTTGCGCTTCTTTTGCTAACCTACACGCTTCCTGGTCCTATGCTTGTACCGGTTCTTCCCACTCCCATGGTTCAAGTGTAGGGTTGGCAAATTTCTTGATTCCCTGCCTCTGGTTTGATCAAGTTGTCTCCAAGGCATCATTTACTACCTGGAAAGGTTCCAGGTTCCAAGGATCTTCTTATGTTTTAAGAATCCCATAGGAACTGGCCTACACCGTCATTTTTTCCAAGGCAGAAAAAAAGCACAAACGCGCAGTCTTTTCTTGCGTTCTCGCGTACGACGAAAAAAACCCTTTCTTTTGTCGTACGGCGCATCTGTGTTTCTTTTTCTCCTCCGCAACGGACAGCCCCATATACCCGGGAGCAAAGTGCTGAAAAGGGAGGCTCCAGGAAAAAATGAGAACGAGTACAATTGTGTGTGTACACTGCGGCATATCCCGCCGTAGTGCGGTTGCATTCGTCTCTTCTCTGCTGGAGCCCATCGTAGTGATCTTGTTGTCGTTGTATTTTTTGTGTTTCTGCTCTTCGTCTACGTCTTTTCGTCGTCGTTTTTCAGATCCGCCTTTCTTCGGCCGCTGCATGCGGCACCGTTTCTCCATGCAATTTTGTAGTATGCTAACCCAAGATTTTCTTCTGTCCTGAAGACGTGCGCAACATCACTCACGTCATCAACTATGATTACCCGAACAACTCGGAGGACTACATCCACCGTATTGGCCGGACAGGTCGTGCTGGTGCCACTGGCACGGCCATCACCCTGTTCACTACTGATAGTACGTTAAATCTCCCCCCTCTTCTCTCTTCTTTTGAATATTGTACTAACAATCTCATCAGATGCCAAGCAGGCCCGTGATCTCGTGGGTGTTCTGCAGGAAGCCAAGCAGAACATCGACCCTCGTCTCCAGGAGATGGTGAGATACGGTGGCGGTGGTGGCCACGGCCGTTACGGTGGTGGTTACCGCGGTCGTGGCGGCTACCGCGGTGGCAATCACAGAGGTATGTGACATTCCTGTCCGCCAACTTCGTCCGGATAACAGAGAACTAACATAATTTCCAGGTGGCGGTGGTGCCAATGCTATGCCGGTCGGTAACCGCCGGTGGTAAGCGATAGAGTGTACATTATCACGTCTCGTCGATGTGCTGTGTAGACCGTCCTTTTTCGTTATTTGCAATTTTCCCTCAAAAGCTTTTATCGTCTGGCAGGCGTGTTGACATTGTCTCCCTTGACCACGACGCTTGATTTTCTTCCCTTTCCTTTTATTTCAAACATACATTTCCTTTGTCATTTTCCCCTATCCTGCCCTAATCGGTTTGCTTTTTTGTTGCATTGTCCTTATATTTTTACCCTTTACATCGTGGTCTCTTTTTTTCATCTTTCTGCTGGCGTTTATTAGAACGAGAGGCGGGGAAAACAATATAACAAGGAAAGAAACTCTTCATTAGACTTGCAGACAAGAATATGTCAATCGCATACATTGACAAATTTACATCTATATTTCAAGAGTTTTTTCTTTCCTTTTTTTTCTTTCTCGCCGTGAGACTTGTGATATGGCAATCGCGCCAACTCGTCAACCGACACACGTCTCCGTGTTCTCCAGTGAACGTTTTGCTCACGACCAGTGCCTTTTCAGGGGTAATCAACAACAAACGACAGAGGATAAGCGACAGTAGTTAAACGGGGTGGCAGTGGGAGGTGGAATGCGGGCAGCAGTTTGAACTCAGAGGGTAAGGTGCTAGCAAGATATTATTCAAAGAGGGCTGTGTTTGGTTCAGTTTGGAGTTTCGTCATTCTTTTCGGTACTGGTATCAGATATTCGATATTTTCTTTTTTACTTGATGAAAGTTTTTATTTTATTTTATTGATATTCGGTTCTTGGATAATCCTCCATAGCCACGTGCCTTCTTTTAGTCGCGATGACTGTTGTGATCGTAATTAAAAATCTGATATGAAAATGTCTTATTTACTTTCTCATCCTAATATGGTATCCATCACCAAATCGACGATGCGACCTTCGATGGCGTCTTTCCCAAGTTCTTTTCTTCGATGACGGGCGTCTACGCCAATCCTTCAAGGTCCAATCCCCAATTCAGTTTTGTACTTTGTAGAATAGGATACGTATGGCTTCTTTATTGCGTTACGTCGTGCGTCGTACCCCGTGTTCCGTAGCAATGGCATGAGCCAGTATCTCAATATCATCTTCCTTCTACGACACTCACTAGGACCTCTTCTATTTTGCTTCTTTCCTTTCATTTCTCATTTAGCCCCTAAAGTCGTAAGGTTGTACGCCAGGGAGCGCCAAAATGGGTGGATTCTTGTGTGCGTGTGGATCGGCAGTCCTTTTTCTTAATTTTGATTTCTTTTTCTTCACAAGTCTGCAGCACCAAGAGTGGCCAAAGATGAGTCCAGCATTAAACATTAAACGGTGGTGACCGGCGCAGTCCAAAAGTAGAGCCCAAATCCAAACCATAAAACAAGAATTGACGCTTGTGAGTTGCACGACAGGAAAAAGTCCCCTTGGGAGTGGACTTTCACGAACACCCATGTGGCTTTCTTCACGCCAGCCTCGCGCCGGCGCATTTGATGCGTGTGATAAAAACGTGCCAGCAACGGTAGCTTTTGTCTAGTGGCCACGCGGCGCAAGGCTGTGAGAGTAAGATGGACTTAACCCACAGAAAACAGACGTTGTGCGATGCGAAATGTTTAACGCGAAAAGTCAACAACGGTCAACGCGACAAGCATCTCGTGATGGGAAACAAAAGAAGCAGATAATACGGAGTAGGAACAGAGAGAAACTCCTCAAACGGCACCGCGCTTCGGTGAATGTAGTCCATTGTCCCCTATCTCTTTTGTCGGCCCTGTTCCCTGTCCTGTTTCCACCCACACAGCACGTATTTTCTGGGCGTCGTGCAATCCCATTCTGCCATTGAAACATCTCATTCGTCTCCTTAGTCCTGGGTCCTGGGTCCCACAGGCCCATCTCGTCCATACGATGTTACAAAAGTGGCGATGCGCGTATTTGCGCCCCTGCTCATACTACGGAGTATGGTCTGCCGACTCGCAAAAAAAAAAAAAAAAAAAAAAAAAAACGCGTAGGCCGCCATTTACCGCGTCAGGAAATCCCAGATGCGATACACTGCCTGTGATAATTATTCGTCCTCGCCACCTGTACAGGCGGCCCACAAAATAGTTGTCACCCCATATCATTTTTAGTGGCAAAACAGTGGTACATAAAATAATCCAAAAACAAGGCCTGTAAAAATTATGTGCTCGCTGTAGTCTATCTGAATATTTTCAGTATTTCGTATGCATACCATTCGCATCGATCACCGCCTGCATCTTCTGTGGCATCAAGTTAAGCTCATGGCGCTAGAAGGCCTCTGGCAAGGCCTCCCAAGCCTCCTCTACCCAGCCACGTAATGTCTGGTATGGCACCCTTCTATCGTCGACGATATGCTCGTCTACACGGCACTTCAACCACTCCCAGCAGCGTTCAATAGGATTCAAATCAGGGCTGTATGGCGGCCACTTCACTGATTGAATCCTACGATCATTCATATTTAACGTCGTGGCTTGTGCCGAATGCCCTGGGGCCCCGTCTTGCATGAAAATCACCGTGTGGCCCTGGGCCTCTTGCTCTTTAATCCAGCCGTCAACGAGCGGTAAGACGTTTTCTTGATACGTCTTAGACGTCACAGTGCCCCAATCCTTTTGCCAAAAGAGCCCCGGGCCTCTCCCGCCGTCTCCAGAGAAGCATCCCTAGAAAAGCCAGCCGATAGGCTTCCTATCTCGCTCGAGGACACATGTTTGGTCGAGTTCTTCGTCGGCGCGGCGAGTGACATAGATTTTGCGGTGTTTCTAGTTGGTTACCTATGTCTCGTTACTCTAAAGGATAGAATTCTATTGCGTTGGTGTCTAGTCACGATGTTCGAGTGCCCAAGCAAGGCGCTTTTGTCGATTTGTTTCAAAGATGTACGGCTTTTTCGTGGTAATATGACGCTTAAAGCCATTTCGTACGAGCGTTGAACGAATTGCCCATTTGCCGAATCGACTATTAAAGACCTCCTTAGCTAAGCAAGAATAAGTTATCCTTCGGTGTTGTTTACTAGCTGTCACGAACGTAATCAACTCTTCTTCTTCCTCCTTCGATAAAAATGGCCGGCGGCCAGGCTTTTTTCGCTCTTTTGGTGGTAGAATAGCCCGTTTTATCTGGCTAATCGAAAAGCCGGTAACGGCGGCGATCTCGTTTTTCGTCTTACTCCAGTGGTGGAAAAGATCGTACACCTTCTCCGTGTCTGCTTCGTTAAGGTGCTTCGGCATGGTGATGATTTTTGCGTATGTGTGTGTGTGTGTGGTGTTTTTGATAGTAGAGGGAGAGGATAAAAAACAGGGCGTTCAGGGCGTCGAATTATGGTGGCAAAAAGGTGAATGTACCTTTTGGCAGTGGTGCCATGTTTACAGCCCAATTAGGCTGTAAACATAGGAAAGCGCGCCGCAAGGTACATGGTAGGGGGCGCGTTTAATACACAACCTACTTTGTACAGAGTCAGAGAGTGCACTGTGCAATCCATGCGAAAGGGGCAATTGGAGAGGAGACTACTCCATACGTTGTACTTATCCTCTCTCGCCCCTCAAGAGCCCTGGGCCTGTCAGCTAAAAGCAAAAGAAAACGATGGCATGGTCACAGCACCGATCTGCCGTCATTTCTCAGCTGTCCCTGGACTGTGCTCAACGTGATGCAACCCCAGGGCGTGCTCAAAGGAAAGGAAGAAGACAGAAAGGGAATAAATCAGTCTAGCAGAAAGCCCGTGCTCTTCTTTGCTCTAATTTATTCTTACCTGGTACTTAGTATTCTCTCAATGTCGGGATGCCTGATGCGGAGTGGTTTTCCATATCAGTCGAATAGCTAACCGGATATTTGAAATGCTTTCTTTCCTTTTCTTTTTCGATGCAATGTTTGTTGGGAATCTTCGTGTCTTTTTTTCCTATTCCAGAATGTTGTTTCGTCGATTCTTTTCCTGTGCTCCCCGCCTTCCTTCCACAATCCCTGCAGTGGCTTTGTTCCTAACCCAAGAGATTTTTCTTGATGTTCCCTCGTTCCTTCTGTTTCGAGAAACGAAATGCCCCTGAGGCCCCTATCCTGCCTGACCTACTCCTTTTTTCTCCTTCCTCATTCATTCTCTTTCCAAGTTTTCTACCCCAGCCCTGTTCCTTCTTGTTCGGTTATGTTTCTTTCGATTTCGAGCAGCCACGCCCCTTCCATCCTTCCCTCTTCTCAGCTGCATTGAGCCCCCCTTCGTCATCTCTTATGACTGGTCCTTTTTGGTCACAGACGCTCTTGCCTTTGGACTCTCTTTTCTTTTTAGCGGCTTTCCTCGTTCAGCTTAGCCGAGATTCGGAATCTTGAGTATGCACACCTATGTGAAGGAAGGCGAGATGGCGTCCACCATAGCGCCGGGATTTGAGGACGACAAGCGCCAACTCATTTTTGGTTTCTTTTTTATTATTTACTACATGTATGTCGTACGGAGTGCGACATACTAAGATGTAAGTCAGTAGCGTCCCTCGACACCCTGCAACATATCGTTCGTCACACAAATAAATAAACAAAAATGGTAGGGCTCAAGTCGTAAGGCGCGGCGCAATATTGACGACAGGTTCAGGCAACGATAGAGGACTGGGCAATCCGTATTACGGTGTGGCAAAAGCGACTGTTTTGGATCAACCAACATCATAGAGTGCCGACACTTTGGTAACGGTGAAGGTAACCGAACTCCTTGGGCAGGAAAAGAGTGTCACAGGACTCATTTCATGCTTGTTCTTAATGTGAATATTCCTCACGCTCTCACCGCAATTTTGTGGCTGTGGGAAACACAAATAAAACGGAACAAATTGAGAGAAATAAAAAGATAAAAGAAAAAGAAAGGAAGAGCTTTACACGAACCAGGGGGGTAACCATGGTGTGTACGATCCTGACATGTCCCTGCTTCCAATCGTGGAATGCCTGCATTTTGCTTCTTTTTGAATGTTTTATCGGCTGCGGCGGGAAAACAGAAAAAAAAAAAAGGTCAGAGAGAAAGACAAAACTGCTGCATCAACAGTGCATCCTCAATTTTTCTTGTCCATTTTCTATTTTCCACAGCCGTGGCTTTACCTTCCGTCGTCCCCTCTTCCCGTTACTTCTCCTGCTCCTGCTTATTACCACTCTGGTCCTGAGCATTCGTACATCGTACTAGATGCGCATGCATACGGAGCATCTGTCGAGAGTGGTCATGTCTGCGGCCTTGCATTTTGGGGACCATTGGGCACTAGCATCTGGACTGGACAAAATTGGAGTGTCGGTACGGAGCAATAGCATCGTATTATTGGCACTGCACATTGGCAAAAGATTCACAGCTCAAAAGGGCACCGGAGCACATATCACACACCGCATTTGGACCGCACTCTTCATGTCCGGTCGACCTGTATTGTATCTCACTGCACATGCCTGGAACCCAAGAAGCCAAGTTGGGTTGATGGTGGGCAAGCTGGGGGATTGAACGACCCCAGAGCCCATGTCACGCTGCATCAGCGTTCCATTCTCTTGCATCGCCTGGCCATGGGGGGACTCACAGACAGGAGAAGGGAACAGGGTGTGGGTGAACCAGCCAATGGTGCTCCCCTGCACACACTGCATCGTCTCTGCACCCTCAGCTACAAGGCAGGCTCTGAGTCTCAGGGCAATTGGAAATGGAAGGCGGTGCGTAAGGCCATGTCCGCCGAGACTTGGCCGTGCATGCAAGGCAAGAAAATATGCCTCGATGCTTCAGGGCAATTTACGAACAAATACCAACTTGAAAATATCGTAAAAAAATTAAAAAAAAAATTCACAAAGAAATATGATGCCTTTACGACATACACGGAGCACAGCTCGGAGCAAATATTATGCTGTGGCACTCATACCCCAGATGTCACGCACATGTGTGTTCTCACAGAAGACAACGGACAAGAAGGGGTAAAGTTGACCCTTGGCAGCAATTGGAAGATGTTTACGCCATAAGACTCCATATTTCTTATGACAAAACCCGCGCCCTTCGTCATACTACATCGCCCTCGTAAGATTCAAAAATAATGAGTGCTTAAAGCACAACGAACAGGCATCTCAAAGGTGTGGCTGCCCTGCAGGTCGCCCAATAGAGGTGACTTTGGCGAACCAGGACTGGTTCTTTTCTTCTGGAAACTAGGGCCTTTACGTATATCCGCTGTGTGCTTCTAGAAATACCCGCCACACACATCACCAGAGTCATTATTTTATGGACATAAAGCGAGAAAAGTCTGTGCAAAATAGAGAAATAAAACTGAAGCAACATACCCGAATACAAAGAAATATAACAAAAATAGGGGGCTGATGATAGGGACGGCCGTGCCACACCCGTTAGATGATCGTAGTAGCTGAGGGATGGCATTGTAAAATAATGTACGGCATACTGAGTAGAGTGATAGAGCCGATAGAAGCAAGGTTATCGGCCAGGGTAGGAGAGAAGGAAGGCCTTTCGAGGGTCAATGGCACCCTGCAACTTACTGAGTACATACGGGTACTCGACACGACTTATCGGAAGCAGGAATCAGTGACAACTTTTGACAAATGACGGTGCCTTGACTCGCTCAACACTCACGAGCATTGAAATTCAAACATCTTACGTCGTTTGTCGGATTTTCTCTCCATTTGTTTTCTTGCATTTTCTCCTCTTTGAGTCTGGTGGAAGCGGAGGTGTGCCACCTCGCGCGTGGTGGAATAGAATGGCAAAGTGGAAACAAAGTGGACAAAGGAGAAGCGCCAACAGAACGAAACATTGGGAGGCAATGTGAGCTGAAAAGCCCGAGGGCAAATATCAAGATTCAAAACCAAGGACACCAAGCGATGAAAAATCCAACATGCTCCGTCGGCAGTGGAGAAAACTCGTCGTGTTCTCGCTCTGGAGGGTGTTCTCTATTATTTTTTTGTTCTCCGATATCCTGGTGTTGGGCCTTTTGATTCCTTTGACCGCCGTAATGTCATTTTTCTTCTTCTTCTTCTTCTACTTCTATATTTCTTTCGCGTGTGTCTTTCTCACAAAAGAGCGCCAGGCGACAGTGCCAATCATTGCTGAGAGGAATCATTCAAAAATCGAAGGAGTCCCAACTAAAAGGGGGTCAAAAGGTGCAAAGGTGGATGGGGTAAGTAGAAAAAGTACGATAGTCACCCGGATCGAGGGCAAAAGATAGCAAATGCGAATGAGGGTGTGTGATTTATTGACAGTTTTTTTTTCTTTTTTTTTTTCTGTCGTGCATTCGTGCGTGTGGCTGGAAGGCTTTGACATCCTCCGAAAACGCAGCGACGAGCAGCGACAGCCGGCAAAGGACAGCGGTTAGGGATAGCGGAACTGGGTCCGTTGCGACTGCCCTGCTGTTTTTGCGCCTCGACTTCCTTCCTGTGTGGTTTTATGTTGAATTGGACTCTGAGTTGAGGGGTGATGGTTGCCGAATCTCCCCGCAGCAGGCAAGAGCGACAGAAGGTCCTTTTGAACTTGGCAGTTGCTACATTTGCATAAACTTTTACCCCTTTTCGGCCTTCGTCTCTGCACACGGCGCTGTGAATGTTTACTTTTGGCTTCTTTTTTCTTTCCTTTTTAAGAGTCTCACCACCCTCGTCGTCAACAAAACCGTGCTACTGCGGAGCGCAGTAGCTGCGTCGTAGACGATTGACCAGTGACCCGGGTTCTCGGGAAGCCGCTATTCCTGCTCGTTTAACGGCCGGCGTGTGAAGCCAAACCCTACAGAGCACGGCTAATTGCACTCCAGTTGGGACGCATCAGCACTGGTGGGCTGGAAAACGCATGGCCAACCACGCCAGCGAAATGGTGAAAGTGAAAGAGACAAAATGCAGCAGTGGGGGGTGGAGGGGCACTCTTTGGCTAGGATGCGATGGTGGCACAGTCCCGATGCACACCGTGTTGATAGAGCGGCACAGTGTCGCTTGCTGGGGCTGGCAACAGGAAGTGTCGAAAGTCAACCTCAAAGTCGTATGTACCAGGTACAAGTCGAGGTACCTCTTCGTCAGCGACTTCGGGGAAGAGAAGGAGGGGCGTCCCCCGCCACTTCCACAGGGGATCGTCTCAGTCAACGCCCCCTCCAAGTCATCGTGTGCTCCTGCCCTCTCGATTCTCCAGAAAGTCATCGTGCCAGTTCGCAGCCGGCTCATCATATGCAAGAGAAAAGTCCCAATGCCTTTTAATGACGATGCTGGGAGTTATTAATGTCGACGTAACAACGATAATGATCTTTTAGCGCCAACCCGAGAACCTGGATCGGTCCAAAGAGTCTGAGATCCGTTGGACCAAGAAACGAACAAAAAGAAAAGACAAAAGGTATCTGGTATTTCATCCCATGGTGGACAGACCATATCGCATTCCGAATTGGGTAGTGTGCTCGTGCTCTTGTCCGCGTGGGTGGGGATGACCTCTCGGTCGTTCTTTTCTTTTGTTTCCTCACCCACTTGCTCGGAAGTATGCACACGGTGTGCGAAGACCTCCGGTTGGTTGCTCTTTCTCTTTTTTACTCTTTCTTGGTGAATTCTGTCACTTTCTTTCGTCTTTGTCGGGTCCGCTCCTGCTGCCTCTTCACCCCCTGCCACTCCCCGGCATCTCACGGGGTGAATCACTGTGCTGCTTTGCCTCTGTCCCTACTTTCATTTTCTCCTATTCTTTGTTCCCCGTGCCGCGTCATGCCTTCCAGCCTTCCAGCTTTCCAGCTTTCCAGATGCCTTGCCCTCTCGGTCTGTCTGCGGCGAAAAACGCCGCCTCCTCCCCCAACAGGGCACCCGACGCTCCTTCTCGCCCCCATCGGCCCAAGCATGTGAAGAAGTCGCAACCAGACGCAAGTTGTAATATGGGCAAACAGCATCGATCCCGCCTTGCCTTCTATATATCACCACGTAGTTTCGTAGACGGCCAGGGTGCAACGAGCGACGGCGCCGTAAAAAGATAGTAAATACCGTTTTTGTACGACGTGTGGTCCCGGGACACCAAACCAGTGCCCTTGGCCGTAGCGGGCTACGTTCACCGACGCTGTTGACCAGCGGGGACCTTCAAGATGCCCAGATGTTTTTTGTTAGGGGCATCCTGCCTTGCATACGTCGTGACGCTTAAAAATACGGCTTTGTCTATCGTAGATATTGGTGAGATCTGGTGAGAAATCCCCGAAAAGGCCATCTCGTATCTCACTTAGACTGATACAGCCTTGTGCTCAGATGAGGTTCGTTGGTTTGTGGGTGAGCCGGCACGCCGGCTCCTAGGGGTCGGCGCCGGCGCTGGTGTTGGTGCAAAACCCCTCTCGCCTGTTTTGCGCCAGTACAACACCGGCGCCATTATTTCTGTCAGTGCTCAGGGGCATGGCTCAACAGCTAAACTAGAGGGAGGTCTACTGGAATATGGGGCGTTGGAGGGGTCGTGCAGGGCTGTAGTTAGCCCACAGGTAGGGGGAAGCAGGCTACGAACGGCCTAAAAAGTGCACTACGTTATGGGGGAGGGGAAGGCTGGGACACTTGGGTTTGCTGGACTGTGACGCGCAGCACCGGATCTGTAGCCAATTTAGTCTCCGTCACATCGCCAACAACACCAGGCGCAAACCAGCGCACTGTTTTAACGCGATGGACCAGCAAGCCCCCCAAAGCATTTAAGCTTTGAGACCCTGGCGTTGCACAAACAGCAAGGCAGCGTCTCGCGTGAGCCATGGAGAGACAGCGCGGCGTTTTTTTTAAACATTTATTTTAATAAATAAAAGAAAACCATGAGGTATGTCGTACACGAAAAAAGGACGCCAATCGATATCTTAAGATGGCAGGGGTCAAGGAGCCGTTGAATATTTTGAACATCAGCCCAGCCGCCGTTTATTTGTGCAACATTTAAAAGGACGAGGCATGATCGGATAGAGGCCGTGTCCCTTTTTTCTTGCTTCTTTTTGGTTTTATTTGTTTTACAGCAAACGTAGCCTAGGCCCACCATGACAAGCGCCTGGAAATCCTCTGTGGATTCGAACCTTTGCTTGTCAATTCCAATTCAATTCAAAGCATCAATTACCTCACGACATGTAACTTCAGGCAAGGGGAGAACACGGCGCCTCCAGTCAACCTCAGCTGAGAGTTCCGAGAAAAGTGAACGACATGCAAAAAAAAGCCCAATAGAAAAAAGAAAGAGAAAGAGGAAAGCAGGGGAAGGAAAAGCTTCTCCGTCACATGCGTGAGTGGAATGTATGAGTCTGTTCGTTTTTGCCTCCTTGAAAATAAAATAAAGTAAAACGCTGAATGAAAGAAAATGAAAGAGAATTGACGACCGCATGACAGGAAAAAAAAGAAAAAAAAAAAAAAAAAAGGCCGACAAAATTACCCATTTTGGGGGGTGTCTCCGGAAAGAAACCAGACCGAAGACTGAGAAGAAAGAGAGGGAAGAGTAAGTCAAAATTCCTGGCCATTGCTTTCATTCGTCAGCCTGGTGTGTCGTGACTTCTCGTTCCCCTTCCCTTTCAGTTTCTGCTCAAGGAAAGGATCCACACTTCCGGTCAAGAGGTGCTGTTTTCAGTGGTCGACACATTTTCAAAGTGCTCTTTCTTCAAAAGGCCTCCACTTTTCAGCGTTCGCTTTAAGGCATTCTGCTGTCTCGTCATTTCTCTCGCACATGCCTCAAACGCCACTCATTTTGTTATCAAAGGGAGATTTTCGCCTCGTGCTCGATCCTCGGCGTACATCTTTCTGTTTGTTCGCCTTGATGCTCAAATTCAATTGCTATTGATTTAATTCGGAGTACTCCGAATACTGTTGGAATACGATTGATCTGCGGATACCATTACTGAGGGTCGAGAGCCTGGGTCATGACTGAACATCCTACGTAGGGGGCAAAGGAGGCAAAGGCAAAAGGCAAAACACAAAAGGCAAAAGAAATAGCGGATACTTGCATCGGACTCGACCTGTGTTTCTTGAATTCTCATTCGCCCAAAATCGAGTGCAAGAATACCGACTAGCACACCCTCTCTTTCAAATGCCAAGATATTGGAAAGAAGGGAAATGTCTTCTGCTACGAAAATTATTCCACAGTGAGTAAAAATAATGCAAAATCGAAATGATAAAATGATTCAGGAAACGACGAGGTCAAGGGTACTTGATTTTGATCCATTTTGAGAGAAGAACAAAAGCACCAGGAGAAAACGAGGAGAATACGGAGTACTGAGTAGAGAGCATGGGTGGAAAAGGCAAAAGAGGGCAAAGAACAGCAGAAAACGCGCAAAGCGGGCCCGCACAGTGCCTCATTTCACTGGAGCTGTTGTGTCCAGTGAGTCCCCACTCACATTTTCTTGACCTTTGCTCGTGCTTTCTCCCATATTTGCTTTCGCCTGCATATCTGATTGATCACAGTCTCCTTTCTTTCCATCAGACTGCAAGAGAAAGCAGAAGAAGAAGAAGAAAAAATAGCAATTTTATTTTCTTCTTTTGCTTCCGCACTCTCGATCGGATGATTGCACAGTTGCCGTCGCCGTTTCACCCCTGGTCTTCTTTTCCTATTCTGTTGCACCAAAGAGCCAAAGGGGCCAAAGAGCCTCGTCTCTTGGATATCTTTAAACATGTTGTCTTGTCGTCTCGTCTTTCTTTGTGCTTTCTTCACTGGCCTAACCTTATCATGAAGGATAACAGGGCTTTCAATTCGTTAGTGCAACAGCACCCTTACGGCAGCTGGCGAAGCACTACTGGAATACTCGGCATCCAATGGCTGCTAACACCGTAGTTCGCAGCATGTCGGTCGTGGCTGTCATATTAACAGCCAGGGTGTGCGTCGTCTGGCCAGCTTTTGGCCGGCGGGGTTATATCATAGTGGAAGAACTGCACTATCTCCAAAGGGAGGGAGATGAGGGCCTGGACCAGGCCTGGATAGGTCTCAGGCAGTGTACGACATACGACGTACGACTTATGTATTACGGAGTACTTGTCAATATTATCAAGTTGCCAAGTAAGATGCCCATTCGTATTCCTCATACAGCAGTGTTTGCGCGCCCGAAAACTTTGCACTGTACTCCGTACATGTACAAGCATTTTACAGCGTACTACTCAGTGCCTGTTGAATTAATACTCACCACACAACACACATCCGTCTGACAGCCAATTCCCAGCAGTTTTCTGTGTGCAATGTTACGTCAATTTGTCCAGCCTTCTTCGTGCCGGATTTTTTGTTTGGTTGCGTGTAATTGGCCTTGTCTGCCGGCCGGCAAAATATACCATTGAAACTCTCCAACCTAATTCGACGCCGTGAAATTTTTGGGGCATCAGATCTTCAATACATACGGAGTATATATTTGCCCGGACACAGAAAAATATGGACAATTTTGCAAGGCTTAACATTAAAAGCAAAATGCAAGAAATCGAAAACGGCCATTGTCGAAAGATAATTGTTTAGACAGAGCTCGATTCTCTCAGTTCCGTGTCTTGCTCAATTGGATCTTACCGTGTTTTCTTTCCGATTGAGTATCAGATGAACGATTCATGCTCCTCACAGAAAACAGAGAGAAACATTTGTTTCCGCACAAAATCGCACACCCCCCCTCCCCTTTGGTTTTCTCTTCCATCCTTCTTCTCCACTTTGCATGTCTTGCCTCCACCAGACTTTTTTTTTTGCTTTTTCTCTCTTTCTTTTCCTTCTCATTTTATTTTCGTTTTTACACTTTGTGTTCCGTTCTTTTCCTCTTTCGTCTCCTCTTGCCCCGCTTAACTCTGAAATCTGAGCTAGGATCTAGGTTGTAAACTTGAGCTGCTTTCATACGACGTATTTCTGGCTTTTGCTCCCCTGCACATTGTGACAGGCAGGTGAATGTGGCGTTTTCGAAATGTTCTTGCATTTTGCATCGACACGAATGTCGTACAGTTGCGGAAGCTGAGGCCTGTCTCAATTTTGTCTCTTTTTCTCCTCTGCTTTTCTTTTCTTCTTCGCCGACGTCCAGCTTTTGACTTTCCAATGAGCCCAGAACATGCACTCTTTTGAATAGTACATTTCTCGGGATTTGGAAATGCAGACAAAATATGAATACGGCCTTCAATATGTGCCGCAATGTGTAAAAACAAACAGAGCACTTTTCAACATCTTCTCAAGGAAAGTCCAAGTATGCAGTCGATTGACCTTTGCCTCTTGGGCTTCCTTACTCGTACACGGGATTGTATTTTTTTGCCCTTGCTCTTGCTCATAAATATTGAAATGCACACAAGCGGGGACGGGAGCCGATTGAACCGAGCCTCCGGCGAAATGATCAAAGAAAAAGAGAGGGCAGAATAAAAGACGTTATCGGAGTACCCGTCCGTGTCGGTGGCTGAGAAAAAACAGTTTCCAGGCCCGCGGGCTTGTGGAATTGCCAACTGTTATCGGGTATAATACCTCGGCTCTCAAAAAAGAGAACCCGACAACGGCCTCCCAGCGTATGGAGTTTACACTGGCAAACTCAAAATGTAAAAATACATGTACACAGGCTGAGGCGCAACTGGTTCTTATTCGAATATTATGGTCGTGACTTGTATCCTCCGAAATCGAAGTCCGTGTCCCGTACTCCGTGTCTCATCGGACGAGGTAAACATCCTAGCACAACAAACTCAAGTTTTTATCCTCCTTGAAAAGAACCGGCCTGGTTTCCTGCCCACAAAACCACGAGACAGGCGGCGCCAGATGCCACGCCTTGTACGGAGTACTGGCGCTGGTGTGTTTTCCCCTGCCCCGGATCACTCCTTCCCCCGGAGCCACGCCAACGAATGTCAATCTAACAGTAGTCCAATCTGTGGTGCGCAGATGAACCTTCAAGTGAACTTGAAAGTGGACGAAGCTTGTCGAGCTTGTGCGTAGTGCATGCGCTGTGTGGGAACAGGGCCTGGCAAGCCACGAGTTTTTTGACAATTGGCGCGGTCGACACTCCTGTAGTTTTGCTTTTTTGGGCCTGGTCTCCTTCCATGCTGTGATCGGCTTCGCGCAGTGGCCAAGTCTCCTCCGATAGCTGCAACCTATATTTTTTGGTCTTCATGCCTTCACAACGTGCTGCCTGTTTCTCTCTTTTTCGTCCATGTCCCATTGAGACAAATTTAGTTCCCATTTCCTTTGAGGCAGTGTGATAGGGCGCCGGAATCTTGCTCTCTGGTTCTTGGGAGAGAAAGGGGGGGACGGGCCCTTGGATATGGCATTGGAAAGCTTGGAAAAGAAACAAGAACGAGGGTCTTTGGGTGCACTTTCAGATTTGCACCTCGTGCTGTTGGCTGCGTCGTAAGTTTTTGGCGTCTTTTGGAAGCGAATGCACAGCACTCGACGCCAGCGCTACGCTGGATTTGGGAAGGCGACTTAATGACTACCCCTGTCATCTCATGGCTGGGCTTGGTTTTTTGGTTGGGGTGGGTTTGAGCCACAGCCTTTCTTATTTTTCTTTTCTTCTTCCATTCTTGGGGTAAGAGTTGTCTTGCTTCTTGCCTTTCTGCCTTTCTGCCTTCTCGCCTGTCCCCGGCTGGCCCCCGAAGTCTCGGTCGCTCCTTCCAGAGCAAAGAGGAAAGTCTTTACGAAAGTAAGATACCAGCACTGCATTGCCTTGCCTCGAAAACTGAGGGAAAGCTTCACTGACTAACTGTCTGCCTCTGTGACTCTGGTGTGCTGGAGTCTTCTTATTCTTATCGGGTATTCCGAGGCCTGTGGGTCAACGAGGGTGCAAATGCTCCCTTTTTTCCTCTGCTGTGGTCTTCAACCAGAACAAACAGCATTTAATTCAGAAAGAGCAACCCGGGTCCTTCTTTCCCATTCTCTTTCACATTCCCACTTGTTGGTTTTGTCAGTCTTTGCTTCCCATCGTAGCATTTACACACCCTCTCCTCCTATTGTACACACCCCGCCACCCAAGAAGGCTCTGGCATCCTTCTCGCTATCCTGTGGGTGCCGAGCAGGAAAAATGGCACAGAAAGCAACCTCGAGAAATTGCGTTCTTGCAGCTCATTCGCGCGCGTGCAGTCGCAAAAAAGGACATATGGACACGGTGGGAGGAGCGGCTGATCAGATTATGGGTGGATTGGGGGACAGAGAGACCAGGATATCATTGAGAAGATGAGGAGTCCCAAAGAATTACAACGGTGTCTGTCGCAAAGAAGGAAAGTAGCCCACTAAACATGTTTCTTGGCCTGGCCACCTCGCAATGCATGGGGGTTCCACAACCATCTCCGCCTTCTGTCCTTGTTCGGTGGGATGCGAGGAGCGTGCTTGCCTCTTCTGTGTCCTCACATGGCCTTTGGGACCCAGAGTGGATGCTCATTATGTTCTTTGACGCGCTCCTTCCTTCTCATCTCAGCTGCCATAACCACTCGCTGCGTCTCCTTCCATCGAAGCGAGGAGGGGGTGGTCGGTGTTATTGTCCGTAGTTTCGCTTCCTGTTGCCCACAACTCACAGCCCACATTGTTTCCCGCCTGCTCCGGGGGACGATCATTCTTCCACATCCTCCCTTTGCGCCTATCCGAACACTCCCCGAGGCGACAGGACTGTGCCCAAAAAGACGTCGTATTCCAGAACCAGCTTTTTAGTTGGGTTGCGTTGTGACGAAGACACGGCGGTGTCGTTGTGGACGATCCGTGCCAACTGGAAAGAGCGCCGGGTCAGTTTGGGCCAAACGCCCTGCACGGAAGGCGCATTCTTTCGCTAGACCTGGGCTGGTCTGGCCTCGCCGTATGCCGTTGTGACCCAGGCCCGGATGGCGGCCAGCGGAGAGCGGACACCACCATCATGGCCGCCACACCCCAAATATCTACTCCGTAGGTGCTTTCACAGGGCTCTCGCATGCTAGCTCCCGCACTACGCAGGCAATGCGCATACGCTATCCCGTCGTGATATCGAGGGCATCTTGCAATCTGCAAACGGGGTTTCTTCCTTCCTGGTAACAGTGGTAAGTGTCCCGCGAGTCAGTGACTGTCTCTTCATGCGCTCCACACCCTCCCAACAAAACGCTAAATCGCAGCGTTCGATCGCGGCCGTCCATTGTCCTGGATTGCGCATTTTCATGTATCCTGTGTCCGACAACGACGCTTCCTTCAGTCTTGAAGAACCAATGGCCAAGCACTCCAATTGCTCAAGGCTCTTGGCCTCGCCTATCCATCCGCTACGGCGCAGGACAATGTAAGATAAATCGCAGATACACGGCCGCGTCATTGGTTGTAGGATACGGGAAACGAGAGACCACAAGTATTGAATACCATGGCTCTCGATACCGCCTTGCCAGTCGCCGATGCGTTACAAATGAATGGTTCAAAGACACAAGACCGCAAGGCGAGGCAGTAAGGCAACGACGCAAAAGGCACGATATGCTCGGTGATCTCGGAAAGGCACAAAAAGCATGTTGAGTAAGAGGGTCAGCGAATCACATCACATTGGACTTTGGCGGCAAACAAGGAGCCACCAGAGAATGGGCGTTCCGAAAGTGCGTGTCATAGCAAGAGGAAAAAGAACGATCAGGAGTGGCCTTACAAGAAAGATCTCTATCATCGCCGCGTTCTGCCTTACACATCCAATGTATGTACCTGTAAGTACCTTTCCAGCGTCTCTTATTACGCATGTATCTTTCAAGTACTTGTGTTCACCTCAGCGCTGTTGGCCGAATGCGACTACCTGTAATGTCTTTGATGACACGGCATTTTGCGAGTACCATCGTAGTCGCTGTGCTCATTGCTGCATTTCTTATTGCCGCGACAAGCTCAAACCCCCACCTACCTCGTCAATCCATCAACAACCATTGCTCTTTCCCAACTCCCAACCCAGCCGAGTCGCTCCTTCCTTTAAGGCGCAGATGGCCGTCGTTACCGTGCAAACGCGGTGCTCACGCTGGTAGCTTAACGAACAGAAAACAAAAAATATTAATCTGTGTTGATAGCTCTTTCTGTTTTTGAATCAACTTCACTGGATCTGCATCAGCATCAGCACTGCGAGGCAGCAGTGCCGGTCACCTAGCAAGAGATACCAGCAACAATCGGCAATGTGTATTACGACTTACATGCTGCTCAGCTCGCAGTATCCGGCCTAAACCCCGAGTAAAACCCACACCGTGGCCCTGGGGTGGGTGATACGCGAGCCGACGAGGCATTCATTCGTATGGCACTCTCCAGAGGGGATCCAGACATTCTCCGCACGCGTGCAATTAAATCCACATGCTGGAAAACTTCAGATACATACACCCCCCGCGCCTCTTCCTCTCCAATTACCACCCCCCTCGTCCTGCGCAGAAAAAAAAATTGGGAAAAACAACCCAGAAATCAAGCAACCAAAAAAACTCGTCACTGGGACTTTTGCGGACTGTTCGGCCGGGCCTCACGCGCAAACTTCCACCGCTTTTACACTTCTCGCACATTTTGCACACAACTCTGCCTGTACCGTGGTCAAATACGCACTCGCCGCTGCCACTTTCCCTCGCAGTGGCCGTGACTTCCTCTTTGACCTAACTTGCACCTTCTCTCATCTTCTTTTGCTTCTTTCCCTTGGACTGTTTGTCTTGCTTGCCAACTCGACACGCTGCAAGGCTCGATACTTGTTCAGGAAGGGGCTATCGGAAAAAGACACACCGTGGTGATCAAGAACGAATGAACGAGTGACAAAAGAAGGAAAGCGCGCTTTTGCTTTCTCAGATCCGTTCGCACACGCCCTCCTCCGACTAGTCCAGTCTTTGATGCTGCCTCTGCTCCGCTTGCTCGCTCGCCAACGCCTTGCAAACACAACACTCAATACACACACCACGCGCTACTTCCGCACTTCGCACAAGACCACACCCCATCTTCGCATTCAACGCCAACTGATCTGGGCCACTCGCCAGATACAAGTGCAACTAGCGACCAAGTAGAAGCGACCTACGGCTACCTTGCCCTGAGACTTACTCTTACTTATTGGCGTTCGCTACTGCCGCCGCTGCTCTTGCTGCTACCTCCCCTTTGAGCCATAGTTTGGTGATCAAGGTCGAGGCTCTCTCAAAACACAACCCCCCCCCCCTCCTCTCCGACTTTCTATTTCCTTTTTCGTTTTTCTTTCATCCTTTCTTGCCTTTCTTTTCTTTGTCTCAGAAACAATAGTTGTTCTTGGAAGTCAATTCGTCTTTTCTTATTTTCTTTTTTTCCCATTCTTTCTGCTCGTATATTCAAGAGACCTCGCTCCCCCTCATCCCTCTTGATCTCTTTTTATTCTGCCCTCTCCTCCGTCATCCTCTCGCGCATCATCCTTCGCCCTCTTTCTATCTACTCGCGATCAGAACTCATATGGCTAGCAGTGCGCCTGAGTATTCGCAGACAGGTTTGCCTTCGCCCTATCCAAGTCACCCCGGGGACACGCGTTCTGAGGCGTCATCTTTAGATCACGCGTCTGCTGCACAATACGTGACCCAACAAGAGGTGCGCCCGAGCAACTACGCGACCGCCGCAACTCCCACGTCCGAGTACGGCGTCTATCCTCCGTCTGCACGTTCCGGTTCCTTCCCCGAGCACATCCAACAGCGCCAGTATCAGCAATCTCCCAACCACAGTGGTACCGGAGCAATGGCGCAAACACCTTCGAGTCCGTCCCAACCCCACCCCCAGCAGCAGTCGCAGCGGCAGCAGCAGCCAGAGAAGCCGCAGCAGTCGCAGCAACAGCAACAGCAGCCTGGACCTCCCATCCAAGCTTATCCGTACAATTCTCCCATAGAGGCGAGTTCTGACGATGTACCAATAGATCCGTCCATCGCGGCACCGAGCCCTACTTATGCGACGCACGGCCAGTACTCGCCGTATGCGCCAACATCGCAGGACATGCAGCAGCACGGCTACCCTCACAGCGGTGGTCTGTATGGCCAGCCGCGCCCAGACTGGGCCGGATACGGCAACCAGACGCCTATCACGCCCGGCCATCATGTGTTCCCCCAGGCGCCAAACTCGGCTCCTCCCCAGCCGCGCCCGACTCAGGTAAGATTATGACCAGCTCAGAAGTCACGAGGGTGTTCACCAGGCACCGGGCTATATCGAGCGCTTGTTCGAATCGCCTGTTTATACTATACACCATGCGATGGTCAGAACGAGAATACGGAGACGCTAGCATCACCTTTGCTGGCTAAGCTAAATGCCGACGACACAAGCTTGCGCTCGCCTGTGCGCAGACAATTCGGCCAAAGCAAAAAGATACAAAGAGTAGGAAGCAAAAGTTCATGGCACTAACATGAGTTTTACTAGGTGTACTCATTTGTCCCCATTCCCGGTGCCCAGCAGCACAAGCGTCCCAGACGCCGTTACGAGGAAATTGAGCGCATGTACAAGTGTGGCTGGAATGGCTGTGAAAAGGCCTACGGCACCCTCAACCACTTGAACGCCCATGTGACGATGCAATCACATGGCCAGAAGCGCACCCCCGAAGGTAAGCATACAGCATACAAGTACAAGCATGCAAAATTAACGTCTGGCGCTACTTGTTTGGTCTTGCTCGATCCAAAATCCCTCGCCCGGTAGTCGGTAGTACCGGCATTGGCAGAGGTAGAGGCTAGTTACTGCTGGTCGCCTTTCACGTCCTGCCATCGGATGTCGTGAGCTAGTGCCTCCTCGCGTTGTGCACTTTAGCCGGCAGACGAACCAAAACACTGGGTGGCCAGGTCAAGACAGACAAGGGCTAACCAGGTTGTTGGGTTGCGCCGCGTGTCGAAATTAATTGGGCATTCGATAATTCAGCAGCTAACCATCTTGTCTTCCACAGAGTTCAAGGAAATCAGAAAGGAGTGGAAGGCTCGCAAGAAGGAGGAAGAGGCCCAACGTAAGGCCGAGGATGAGCGCCAACGCCAGGCTGCTGCTGCCGCCGCCGCTGCTGGTGGTCCCGCTGGTGGTGACCCCAATGGCCAACCGGGTGACGGCCAGGGCGGCTCTTCCTACGCTGGAAGCCGCCAGCTCCCTCCCCTGGGATACCAGCCGAACCCGAACCAGCCTTATGCGGCCCCGCCCGCATCTGGCGTCGGGGCCCCGTCGATTCCTACCGATTACAACAACAATCATATGTACCAGAACTATCCGCCAGCATCTCCCTATGGTCCTCCATCCAACCAGGGCATGTACGGCCAGCAGCGCTAATCAGTTGGCCCCGCGGCTGACACCCGGCCTGAATCGCAGTCATCATTGCTATCAGGCGCGCGTTATTTCTGTTTCATGAATATCACCTGATCATCGTTCCGGGATGCCGTGGTGGCGGTGGTGGTGATCTGGATAAACGACCGGGACACCTGCAATTTCAACCTTGCCGTTTCCTCACTCCCAACATACGCCAACATGGCCGAACCACAATACGATACAATCAGATTATCTCTCGGTTTTGGTGAGCTCCGAGGGTTGGGCTCATCGGCGGCATTCTCATTTTCGTTATTTTCCATCGTCCGCGTTCGTTTATGATTTTATGCTTCTCAGGACATATTTCAACTTTGTCAACGGTTTCTTACATCGATACCCTGACTATCCCTCTCTTTCCATCTTGTCTCTTTGGTGCATTGGTTCTTGGTAACTCTTTTCTTTTTTACGTTATCTGTTTACCCCCTTCTGTACATGGCCTCTCGGGTCAAGGCGGCCATTTCTTTTCTGGCATTTGGTGGGACGACTGGTGTTCTCGGTTGGTGAGGGAAGATCTGCTTTTTCACAAGTGTTCTTGATATCGCCTTTTGTTTTTTGTCTTTTTATTGTACCGCTCTGTTTTTTTTTTTTTATAATGGCACTTCACGCCTATCTCCTATCTTGTCTTTAGGAAGAGGGTCTCTCATTCCCTTGCTTTGGCGCTGGAGATACGGGCAACGTTTTGGGTCAACGGTCATTTCTCAGAAACACAGTTGGAACATACTTTGGTTTGAATCCCATTATTGTCTGCCTCTGCAGGCGGCTAATGTGAGGCCTTTTTATCATCTCTATTCCACAAGTTATTCCCTGTTCCCCTTTTACCCTTTCCCCCCAGTTTCGTCTTTGTTTTTAGAGTCTTGTCGGCCGAGGAAAACATACAACACCGTCGCCCACGCGACGGGTATGTATGAATCAAAAGCAATTATGATATAATTGAGAACCAAAAAAATAAGAATAAAGTTTTTTCAACAAATTCGGGCGCTCGATGGTATCATGAATCGAGATGTGAACAAGTTTGGTTTAGCACAAAAATGAATGGCAAGTACAGCATGAAACTCTTCAAAAATCGTACCCCGCGTGCTCGCGCTCTTGCGCGCCCTTTCCGTATTTTTTTTCTTCATTATTTTCTCTTCCCATGCAGTGGAACGGTGTCGTTGCACAGGGCAGGGATGGGGGAGATCCTTGCGTGCAGAACAGAAAGTTCTGTTCGTCTTTCGTCTCAAAAACTGTAGCATCCACACGGCACATAATAGGGGACTGGTTTTCGTCCATCTCATCTCATCTCGTCTAAAAAATAAAAGGGCCAGGCCGCAACCACATCGACCCGGGCCTCTGGCTTGGGCCGACATAGCTTGGATTAGCTTCGCCGTGTCCCGAGTTTCTGAGCATGTTGAAAACGTGACAGGTTGGACTGTGCTTGTGTACATTGTGCTCTGTATTACGTTTGTGCCTTTGGCCGGTTATTTTATACAATCTTGAATTTTCTCTCCACCAGACATTGTATTTTCTGCCAGCAAGTGGCTTTATGTAACTTCAAAGTCGAACCATATGTATTATATTCAATAAAGTATAAACGTATTAATCTAAATGCTTGTAGCTTCTTTAAATTTAAGATGAAGCTTGAAGTAACAAAGGCAGTTTTACATATTGTGCAAGTCGATGAAATAAGTAAATACATATTGTGTACGGAGAATATGTAAACAAAACCACATCCATATCACTCATTATTGTACACTCAATACGACACACGTATTGCTTCATACCCTTACTTCTGCCCGCCTCAACAGCTCGTATAAAATAAGGCTATATGCCGATCTAATGAGCATTCGTCACGTTTATTTTTATGGAGTGTCTAGTATTTAAGTCAAAACTCTAAAATAACATGCTTCATGCTGCTTAATTCATCAACAGAAACGAGCCAAGGCCCGGTAGGGAAGGTGTAATGGGAAATCACCAGCGCCAACACCAGCACCAGCACCAACGCCAACGCCTATTGTGCAGGGTGCGGCACACCGGTGAGGTTGGCGCTGTGTGGGGGGGGCTTTGCCATAAACACGCCAGCGGTTGTCTTTCCTTGTCTCTTTCAAAGGGAGCATCTCACTATTATGACGGACAGGTGATGGACACAATGGGGTAAAAAGGAGGGCGGCGTGTTGGAAAGACGCCCTCTAAATTAGCCTACCAAGATTTGGCCCCCAACAACTGGGCGTGCCCGCTAACGAGAGACCAACGAGCCCCCTGTAACACGTCTGTTGCATGCAGTAAGACCAAAAAGCCCCCAAAATTAATCCCCCGTAGCGTGGCTGGCACGCACCTGCGCGGCGCTAGCTAGACCGGTGTAGGGGGTGCCGAAGGGGGGGGATGAGGAATGGCAGAATGGGTGGGCAGCCTGGAACGTGGGCTTCAGGCTAGGCTCCGTGGGCCTGGTACCGCTGTCAGGTGGTGTAGCACAACGCTACTCCCGGTAGTCGGTAGTGAGATTCTGAGATCCAAACTCCCCTGGAAATCTATGTTTTTGTGGCCTTCTTGTTATCTGCTTCCTTTCCCATGTCTCGCCTGTGGGCTGTAGCGCACTGTTGCCTCGCTAGAGGTTAGTGCTGTAACGATCCGTCGACCCAACCAGGCGGCCAGGCCGCTGCAACACTGGCACCGACCTTTTTTTTTTTTTGGTCAATCCCCTGGCCGGGGGGTGTCGTGGCAACTCTTGTAGCGAAAACGACTTATCTTGCTAGCTTGAACCATTGTCGCAATGCCCTGCATGACTGGCGTTTGCTCGGCCGCCCTATGTGTGTGGATGTGCGGCATTGGTCTATTTGGCGATCCCTTGAATCGGATGTTTTTTTTTTTTTTTTTAATTTTAATTCTTTATTTTTATCTACATGTACATCATAAACTAATGCAAGCGCGGCACATAGTGTTCGCTGTGAACAGACTATGTATTTTGGACAACGTGCGAGTTCCAAGGTATTAAGTTGGGGGGTTATGAAAATGGTAGGTATATCTAATTATCTAGAATACAAACGGGGGTTTTCATGGTATAACATTGAATTCTGCTTGTTTGTGAATTCATAGTCGCGTAGGCCATTATTCTTCGTGCAGTAGAGAAACAATCGTTGAAATGAAAGCCTTGTTTGAGATTAAAACAGTGTATTACGTATCACTCCGAATCCCATAAAAACAAAAATGTTTATGTTTATATTTGTATCTCTCATAAGCCGCGTCCGAGAACAGCATAAAAATCGGTCTCGAAATGGCGTACACGGATTAATTATGTGCAACAGACTCAAGCATTTGAATTTGTGCGAGGACTGACATCTTCCTGTATTTATCCATTTATTTCTCCGACAAACGGCATTTGACATGTCATTTTCTTTCTTTCTACACCTAAGCACCCTATGTCTATCACCAGCCCTTGAGGCACCATTTCCATTTTGATCACACGCCAGTTCGCCACGACATATTTGACCTGACCTGCACTGTACATTACAAAACGACACACAATATACATGCTTTTCTTTATTTTCACGCGTGTCGCACCAGGAAGGTAGGCGATAACGCCAACCCAATACCAATTGCCCGGAGTTTGCTGACGGTGTCTGTGGCGTCTTGAGTCGTTATTTTGTGAGACATGGCATCGTCATCAAGCTCGCCAATGTGACACGCTTTACGCTCGCAAGTTTGTGCCTGTGGTAGTAAATATATGTGCACGATAATTGCTTGTCATTCTTTTTAAAAACGAGAAGAAAGTATGCTTTACGTGACGACACTTATTTATAATGTGTTCTGGAGTTGAAGTGGATTGATTGTTTTAATGAGGATAATTGTGACGTGAAATCGGGTAATAAATTAAATAAAAACCTGAACACAAAACGGCCATTCAATAAAACACGAAAAAAATGGTGAATATTGCCTTTTATCATAAGATTCTCATTTTATCGCTTTGATGGGCTGAGAAGATTAATGAATTGAAACATGTGCACGCCTCTTTTTTGATGCGCCTTGTTTGTTTGCGGCCAAACTAGGCACCTTACGTCATCACCAAAATGGCATCGCGGACCTTTTGAGCTATGGGCAGGAGCCAACGCCAGTCAGCAAAATTAGGCACGACAGCAAACAGAGAAGCAACACCCTTTTTATATTGATCTCTGCCCCGACAAGATGTACACAATTTCGAGAACTTCTTTTATTTTCCTATTGTCTTTCTTTACTGCCTGATCGGCAGCTTACTTGCATCTTTTCGCGAACTTTTTTGAACATTTGTCTCTCACACTTGGCTCTCAGCGCTTCAAAATCCAGTAACTCAGAAACCCAAAATCTAAAAATCTCGAGGCAACCACAACACCGATTCACATTCTCAAAGTCCTTCGGCTAAACAAAGCACAACATGACGGACGGTCAGGCTGGATCGCCGGCCCCGACCGAGGGCGATCGGACGGCAAACCCGACAAGCCCTGCCATCAACAGAGAGAGCAGCATTCGGAGCACCAGCACAAATGCCAGCAATACAAGCGGCACTGCTGCCTTCAACAAGAACCAGCCTCTGGCAAAGTCCAACTCTGTCCTCTCGCACAAGTCTATCCCATTCACGGGCGCTTACCCCATCGGCCACCTGAAGGTCGTCCAGGCAGCAGAGCCCATCTCAGAAGGCCGCGAGACGACAGGAAGTGAAGGAAGAAGCACAACGACAAACGGCAATGTCGGAACAGAAAGTACAACAAGCAGGTCTTCGACGACGGGAGCTTCACAGGCATCGGCACGGACGCCACTCAAGGGCGATGTTTTCGTTCTCCTGAGTATCCCTTTCGAGTCTCAAGTGGGATGCGATGTTATGGCCTTGACAGTCAAAAAGACTGCGGCCACTGAGACGACAGGGTTTGCCGCCAAAAACGACGACGATGGAGGAAACAGTGCCCTGGTTGGCTTCCGTGACCTGCCACAGGGTGCACATTTTGTCTGGTTATCGTCACCGGGAGCCATGTCCCGGCAAGGGTACTGGTTTGTGACGCAGCCAGAGCCTTTCGGTGCAATTCGCGTCAAGCAATGGGATCGATTCAATGAAGTTCTTGGCGAGTGCGCCAGCCAGTACGAGGCTCGGTCTTTGACCGACGACATCAAGGCAGTCTACCCGAGGCTGGTGTCCTACAGCAGCACTGGCCACAGCACAAGCGAGGTCCAGTCCTCAAACCAGCGGGCGGACACAACACCAGCAGCCCCTCGGCAGCCATATTTGGGGCCTCCTCTCCAAGACCATGAGTTAGCCGTTCCCGAGGCCGGAATCTGGGCTGGCCTTACGTCTTGTATCACCGAGTCGGTTCTTACGCGCATCACGGGACAGAAGCCGTTGCCAGCGACAGGGGCAAAGGATCAGACAACTGCTGTGGTGGCAACGGCGAGGTCTGGAGCGACGACTTCAGCGACAAGTGCAGAATGGATGGTGTCTACGACCGATACGGCAAAAGGAGAAATCGTCATGCCCAAGACTGCGGCAACAACGAGCCAGCTGTGGGCAGGGTTTGCCGAGTTCTCATTCTTGTTCGCCAAAGACGACCTCGATCCCTATCAGCTGATTGCGTCTCGCGACAAGAGCAAGTCAAGCAACAACGGTCAGGCCGCCCCCTCAGGAATACGACATACTAGCCCCGACAAGCCGAACTCGTCCGATACGACGGACCGGATTATTGCCTTGCTTGGGCACCCCCTCCCTAACGTCGAGAATGGCGGGAACGGCACCAGACACCTCGATGATGGCGATCTCATCGGCGAGCTTCAGTTTACCTTCCTCACTGGCACTTTGCTAAGCAACCTGTCTTGCCTCGAGCAGTGGTGGCATCTCGTCCTCAAAGTCTTCTTGCGTGCCCGCGATCTTGTCTCTCGGCGCCCGACGCTTTGCCGTCTGTTCATACAGACTCTGCACTGCCAGTTCCTGTACCTTGAGCGGCACGTCTCTGGTGGCTTCCTTGGCCACACTTCGGCCAGCACTGAATCCAAGGCAGCAGCAACTACCACTGCTGGAACGGACGCGGATGCAGGTGGCACTGGTATATTCGAGGCCAAGCCGCAAGGTGCTACCCGTCTGCAGGTTTCACTGACTGAGTTCAAGCGGCAGCTCAACGAGACACTACTGGGCCTTGGCAAGGCTGCTTCGCCTGATGAAGCATCCGTTGGCGAAGCTTTTGCCAGCCTCGAGGCATCCTTATGGAAATATGGATGGGATCTGCGCAGTGACTATGTTGCAGGGAACAATACTAGTAACGGTCTCGAAGAAGGCGGCAACCCAGGCAGCCGCTTTGGTGATCCGGCCGACAACGAAGACGCCGACGGAGAGATGGACTATTACGAAGAAGCCATTACTCGTACGACTGGCTCCAACCCGAGGTCCCGCAGAAAACACCACTCGGGTCTGTCTGATACTGATTCGGACTCTGACCAGCCTGTTTTGGTCGATCTTGACGAGGACGGACGAGAGGTTGGACTACTTTCATGGGACTAGGTGGTGGTGTGTGCTGATTTGAGGAAGATGATTTGAGAGACACATACTCGACGATTTTAGGACTTGACATGATTTAGATTTTTGGTTTTGCATTTGGCGTCATGGAGAAGAAAGTGCTAGCATATATACATGGACGGACACACAGCAGATTGATATATCTCTTGACAATATAGATGAGTGGGTTCCAACTTCACATACTTTCTTGGCTTGTTGAAGGGATACGCTTTCACTGCAACCGAGCTACCACTGTCACACACTACGAACTACTGTCGTTGGCAATGATTGTACTTTTGAAGTTTTTTCTATTTTTTCCCTATACCTGGGACCGAGATTTTGTAAGAAATGACAACCACTCCCCATCAGCCAGGAAACGACGGCGCAACGACGCAGTTCTTTTATGCGAGAGAAAAAAAAGCGAAAAGATACAAAAAGGATGGCGGCGACCGATCCTCCTGCGACAGGCCGCCTTTTCCGAACTCCAGGTCAACAAAGTAGTTTTAAAATAAAAAGAGCCACGTAGTACATGCTACTACCATAGCCTTGTAAAACGCTTTTCCCATCCTGTCCGTGTCCGTGCCCAAGCGTCGATGATGATGCTCGCAATGGTTTGCTTTGCTGGTGCTGCCCTTTTTGTTTTTGTGTGGCAAAAAGGCTCCAGAGTAAGCCATGCACGGCACAAAAACCACCATAAACCGGCCGTCGGCCGTCTCCTGACAAAATGCCTGCCCTCCCCAACGCTCTCTCCGTAACGCTCGTCCCCCAGAAAGCCTGAACCGCTTAACGGTAAGACTTCTGGTAACGGGCACGGGCACCCGGACCGCCGAACTTCTTGGGCTCGCAACGGCGGTTGTCGGCAACGAGGAGGGTACGGTCGTCTGAAACATGTAGTCAGTATCATGTGGCCTGCAAAGAGCAATGCATACCGTCCCAAAGGGTCTCTTTCGCAGGGAGTGTTCAACTTACAAGCAACAAGGGCCTGCTTCAGCTGAGCCTTGGAGTGCTCATCCTTGTACTGTTGAATCTGCTGTTAGCAAACCGGGCCGCACAATCGAGTCGGGAGTCACATGCGGGATGGCGACAATGGCGAAAGAGAATCGTAACGTACGCGCTGGTAGAAAGCGATCAGGCTCTTGCTGATGGCTTGCCGGATGGCGTAGATCTGCGAAGTGTGACCACCACCGGTGACGCGGACACGGATGTCCAGGCCAGCGAACTTGTCAAGACCGACAACCAGGACCTATATCGACAATCGTTTTAGTTTTTTTTCTCCAAAAGCACAGCAGTAAATCATCGTCTCCCATCCGGATTCATGTGAAAGCGCAGCATTTCGGGCCTTGCTTCAACAATCGCCTAATGGTCGACAGAAACAGGGTCTTGGATTCAACGTACGGGCTCGTAGAGCTTGGCGCGGAGGGTCTCGGGCTGGACGACTGTTGGGCTTGTTAGTTTTTCGTTCGTTGCGTCAAAAAATTGTCGTCGGGTTTCGCATCTGAAAATCTCAAAGATGCTGGGTGCTAGGAAGGAAAGGAGAGGGTCGTACGAGAAAGGGGGCGGCCGTTGACCTTGATCTATAATGACAAGCAGGTTAGAAAGCAGTTCATCAACGTCATTTCGAGTGCTCGATGCAGATATCGAGAATGGAAGAAAACTCACCAGGCCCTGGCCAGCCTCGCAGCGAGCGACAGCAGTCGCGGTTTTCTATTCGCGGAATGTTAACAAATCTGTTCCTCCATCGTATTTCGGGATGCGTCGTTCTTTCAGCCGCTTCCCATCGGCCGGCCGGTTCTTCGTCGAGACAATGATCTTTGCGGGCTCAAAAGATCGTAAGTTCCGTCGGCCGCGGGGCGGGCAAAAAAGAAAACGAGGTGTATATCGGGAGAGCAATCAACATGCCTTCTTGCCGAAGCAGATAGTCCGTTGCTTTGTTGCCATTTTTGCGGTTGTTGTGAGGTTGGTGATCGAGAGGTCGTCGAGAAAGGGCTGGATGAGAGTCTCTTGCAAAAGATTTCGAATGGGCAGTCCAAGGGAAAAGGTGGAATAAAAAAGTCGGGCGGCACAACTTTCTTCGAACCTTAGGGTTTGTGGGATATTTTCTGCGCTAAGCCTAGTGCGGTAAAATTTCTGGTCATGTGACCCAACTAGAGAGTAAAAAATTTCCAAGTCGACACGATACTCAGTATCTGCACGTGACTGATAAAGAGTTTGATGACATAAGATAGCCCCACCACTGGATGGGCCCCCAGGTACCCACTTATTTGCTCCCGCCTAGCACATGGCAATGGTTGACCTCCCCTTGGCCTTATCAACGAAGCCAAGGCTGTCACTCCTCGCGTGCCTCACAGGATGATTACATAGGACGGCAAGACATCTTGCTCACATCTCCTCATTTTCACGCACGATGTCACGAAAAGGTGTTGGTTTGGCGGCATTTGACCGGTCCCGGCTCACATCAGCACAATATGCATCTCACGGATCAAACCTCCGATCGACAAATGCGCAGGCGCTCGAGACACAGCTTGCCGTGTTCCGTTCGGTGCTCCAGCAGTTTGCCCAGACACATGGCAAAGATATCCGGTCAAATCCCACATTCCGTGCCCAATTTGCTCGCATGTGCACGGCGATAGGTATCGACCCATTAGCCAGCAGCAACAGCGCATCAGGCGGATCAATATGGGCTCAGCTTCTCGGCCGAACAGTGAACGATTTCTACTATGAGCTTGCTGTTCGAGTGGTCGAAGTGTGTGCTACCACACGAGCCGAGAATGGTGGTCTCATCGAAGTCCGCAAAGTGAGGGATCGCCTTGCTTTGGCGAGGATGGAAGGCGCACCAGAAGTTACAGAGTATGTGGACCCTCTTATACTGGATACGGTTTTTCTCAAGCCAGCGACTAACGACTCCCACCAGAGATGATATCCTTCGGGCAGTTGGAACCCTTGAGCCACTTGGCTCATCCTACTCTGTCATCAAAGTCGGCAGCAAGCCGTACATTCGATCCGTGCCCAAAGAGCTCAACACTGACCAAAGTGCTGTTCTCGAGGCCGTGCAGATGCTCGGCTATGTCAGTGTATCAATGCTCATGGTTAACCTGAAATGGGCTCGTGCTCGCGCGCAGACCGTCATTGACGATCTTGTGGGAGAGAGCATGCTCTGGGTGGACAGGCAGGCTGCCGAATGGGAATACTGGAGTCCTGGTTTCATGCTCGAAGGCCACGACGCTATCCTTGATGTTTGAACGGATGTGGCGATATATCTTGACCACAAAATACCGACAACACTGCCGCACTGGCAGAATTTCGAGCGCATCGCATTCTTACAAGGGAGGCTGCCCAGTGGCCTGCTGCAAAAAGTCGATGATAGGATACGAGTCCATACAGGCTTTTCTTCGAGGCGCGGCTGGGAGCAAACAGCCACGTGAATGCAAAGGCACTTGCCGAGCCCCGGCTGCGGCCGGGATAGGCCCAGAACAGCCGTGCTGGATTTCATTGGAGCCAGCCAGCACGGCAGCTGACGGAATGCCGAAGCGCTGCCAGGTAGGGATTATGATGAATGACGTTATGAGCACAATAAAGAATAATTTTGAACTATCTTGTAATTTTATTTCATTACCAATGGCCTTGCATTCGTACATTTGAAAAAACAAAGCAAAAAGCATCGCAAAAAGTCAGAAACTCAACCCGAAGACTGAAGAAACACCTTCCATAGTAGAATAGATAAACAAAATAAATAATGACTGTGAACATATCCAAGAAAAAATCCTTCCCTTTACACATACATAGAATCCTCGATCCCGACCGTTGTTATAGATAGAAGATAGAAATATACACAAAATGTGCACGATAAAGACCTGCCCCAACCAGTGGCACCGGTAATATTACTGGTTCGTGACAGTCTCTCTCCAGGCCCGTCACTTAGAAGTCATCCGGACCTGTGCCTTCGTGTCTTGTCGTGGTGTCCCATTTAGTACGGAGGGTTCTGGCCGCCGAGAGTACCGGGAGGCGGGGGGTACTCGTCGACACGGCCACCGGCAGTGCTGCCGCGGCCAGTGCCATCACCAAAGTGCTTCTTGCGCAGAGCCGCAAGACGTCTCTTCTTGGTGACGGTGTTGATGTAGGTGCCGATGATGAAGGACACCAGGTTGAAGAAGGGCACCCAGGCGTTCTCGGGCAGGAACTTCTGGGCAAAGGCCAGGCAGATCGGGCTGGTGATCCAGGAGACGCGCATGACCTTCCAGAAGCCGACACGGACGGTGGCGCGGACCTGGTGGTATGTGCGGGCACCGGCGATCAGGGCCATAGCCGTCAGGTAGACGGTGTTCTGGATCGGGGCAACGATCAGGTTGCTAACGAGGATCTGCAGGATCTTGGCCTTGAGCGAGGTGCGGCCCTTGAAAGTTTTCTGGAGGATCCAGATGAGGAAGTGGCCGAGGGGAGCGCTCACGAGGGCGCCGTAGGCAGCCATCTTAGGCACACGCGAGGTGAAGTAGTTTCCGTGCTTGTTGCGGTCCTTAGCCAGCCACGAAGCAAGAAGTTCCTGGGTACCGGCGAGTGTGCCCGCAGTGAGCATCTTGGTGCGCAGAGGGTTCTCCTCCAGCTGCTTGATGTAGGCCTATATTTCAGAGAACAAATGTCCATAGTCAGTAATCGCCCTTCACCGTCTTTGAGCTGCGTGGGTTCGTGTAAGGTAACGTACAGCAAGGTAGCCCTTGGTGCCGGCATTTTGGCGGCCACCGGTCAGCGCGGTGCCGACAACCTCAGCCAGGGGGTGGTGGCCGCTCGTGCCGGGAATCGGGGGGCCGGCGAGGGCACGCTCGGCGGTGCGGATGGGGTGCAGCAGCTGCTGGGAGGTTGAGGGCGGCGGCGTCTGGAACTGGGCAGCACCCTGCTGGAACTGAGAAGCGCCCTGCTGGAAGGCAGAGGCGCTCTGCTGCTGGAATGTATCCCGCTCGACCTTGAAAGACATGGTGGGCGGTTGCTAAATCGGCATCTGAGGGAAGAGGTGGTAGAAGTCTAGTCCTGGTTGTCGACGCCGACGTCGAGCTTGTTAGTCGATGGAGTCTTGGATATTGAGCTGATCGATGACGAGGACGAGGCTGGCAGTGGAATGCGGGACGAGGAATGCGCCGATGACGGGGGACTGAACAAAAAAAGAAAATTGGACAGGATAGCAGGAATGCGGATGCAAGGTGCAGTGGATGCGTTGGCCAATTTAAAGTGAGGCAGGCGGCCAATGGCTTCTGTTTATGAGGACATTCATGGATGGACCGAGGTCCGTCAGGGGAAACAAAGACAACAAAACAATGGAAAGGCGATGATCTCATCGGTGACTGACGAGTGAAGCCTAGAAGGAGTGGAAATGTAGGGCAAAACGACGAAAAACGAGGGCATTTGGGGGTGTAACTTACAGTGTGCGACAGCAATTTGCGATGATGAAGAAGCTCGACGCCGTGAATCGCCGGAGGTGGGAGGAGCGTGGGAACAGGCGAGTTTTGTTTGTGTTGTGAAATTGAGTCGCGCTGGTAAAGCCGGGCGCCTGGGAGACGAGAGGA
This sequence comes from Sporothrix mexicana, assembly GCA_021396375.1. Lineage (NCBI taxonomy): Eukaryota > Fungi > Ascomycota > Sordariomycetes > Ophiostomatales > Ophiostomataceae > Sporothrix > Sporothrix mexicana. The sequence goes on from WNYC01000004.1 coordinate 390,158, forward strand.
AGGGGCGACTAGGTGGGTAATTAGGTCGGAAAGGGGAAAGAGAGTTTGCTGATGATGAGAGGGGAAGGAAGAGTGGAGACCTCTGGGACGCGGAGAGAGAAGGAAAGAGAGAGGTGCGAGAGGTGTTGGTGTGTGGTGGTGGCCGGAGAGGCTGGATCGGGGACGCTGGGCGCTGGTGCATCAACAAAAGCTGGGCTGGGGCCAGGGCCTTTTAGGGACGGCGGGGCGCACTGGGCCCTGTTATTGGCTGCTCGTAAGCACCCCTGTAGGCCAACCTGTTGTGGCCGGTCACTTGTGGTGCTTTCGTGTCCCTGTTGGCCGTTTCTCACTCATTTGGGGCTGCACCATTGCAGCTGGAACCTGCGCGCAATATCGCGCCAGAAGGCACTAAAGCACCCCCGTTCCAAATGCATGTAAACAAACCAGAGGCTCGATAAAAGGTTGACAACACATCGCGCAGCAAGCACTCAATCAGGGCAGTTCCTTCTTTTCTTGCTAGCTCTTGCTCACATTTTGTCACATTGAAGGTTCTTTTTGCACTCACCGCGTGAGTCTGGCATTGTGTCTTGAATCCTTTGATTTTCTCCCATTGTCTCTGATGGGGCTGTTTTATACTCCGTAGACGTCTCGTCGTCGTGAGAACGGCACTGTAACGCTGTTGCAGCACCGCGTCTGGAGTCGCACCTAGACTCCGCTAGTGCTAATAGACGATCCGAGTCGCTATTTGCCTCGGTATCACGATGTTTTGTCTCGTGGCAGAGGCATGGTCAATGCGAGGCTTCCACGTGGGGAGACACGTGATACATGGGATGAATCCTTCGTCCCTTTCCATGTCTCGTCTCGTTCGTGTTTCTTTTCCCTCTTCGATCGCGCTACCTCTTGATATTGCAAAATTACATCGACATTGGCATAGCCTGGCCCTTTTTCTTCTTTGATTTTGACCACGCAGGTTCACACCGACATCAAAGTGCAAAAGTGATATTCGCTATACAAAATGAATAAGAAATTGTGCAAGATCCTATCCCGTCTCTTGTCCTTGTCCTCCTTGTCTCTCGTTGGCCACCATTCATCATAGGATTGCGAGTCACACCGCCACTTACATTCGCATCCGCCGCATATCTTCCAGCGACCAGTACTTGCGCATGTTCTCAGCACCGAGCGCGGCAACCTCCTCGTCGAGATGCTGCCAGAGCACCTTGCCCCACGAGTCCATCTGTGCCTTGAGGGCCGTCATTTCCAGCTCCGTCTCGCCGCTACGGCACCGCCTCACATAGTCTTCGAAAGCGTCCATGCCCTCGTGGATCTCCCGGTGCTGCTGGATCAGCTCGGCGGCCTTGGCACTGCGCTGGGTAGCCGGCTTCTTCTTGCCTGGCGGCTGGAACTCGGGCATGCGCTTGGCCAGCATCGGGAAGACGTACGACTCTTCGATCGAGTGGTGGGTGGTCAGGTAGCTGATGAACTGGAGGCCCTCGTCCAGGAACTGCTTTATCGACATGCCCGCTGGTCGTTTTCTCTTTTCGCATGCATCGTACATCATCGTCCACGTCCGGCGGAAGTGGTTGTGCTGTTGCGTGTTAGTAGATGTTAAGCGGCCCTTACACTGAGTGATAAGTCACCGTCCACTCGTATATCAAGCGCCCTGGCTTACAAAGTGGTCCATATGCTCGGCCATCCGGTTGAATTCTCTGAATTCGGCCGGCGTCAGTGGTGGGAGCGCAGGCTCCTTCTCTTCAGCCTTGACTGCATCCTGTGTCTCCTTCACCGTCTTCTCCGTAGCCTTGTCGACACAATCCGGCACTGTATCTTCTGCACAGCTGTTACCAGCAACGGCTGCTGTTTCCGACGAGGACGACATTGTTCGAGGCGCAAAGACCGGCGCAGAGGACTGCAGCTGTAATCCTCTCGTAAACGAGCGCGGGACGCAGGGGGTGGTGTAGCACGCGGAAAAGAGGGGTCTACTCGCAGTCGTCGGAGTCTTGCAATAAGGGGATGCGTTCTGTGCCGTGCGGAGGCGTGATATTTGGCGGATGAAGGCCGTTACGACAGGTCGGCTCATGGATGCACTTGCTGAGGCACAAATTCCAGATAAAGGCAGGAACGGACGCATAGAGCCGGGAAGGAGGGGACGATGCACTCTTAACGTTTCAAGCAGTGAAAAACTCGGCTCTCTGGCATCTCTACGACAGGCCTTTTCTGCTCTCCTGTCCAGGCTGACTACAATTTTATCAATATTCTGTTCGGCCGTTTCTCGCACGAAAAACAGTTCACAGTTGCCACCAGGGTCGCGGCCAGCAAAGAAAAAAAAAGAATGGGCCAAAAAGTCGCCAAAGGCAAGCCCATCCTGAGGAGACATAAGACGGACCTGACAATGGTGGAACAGTGATTGGTTCCAGAGGCCATTTACAGTGGGCACATGTCGGGCCCAACCTCGAGCCTCCTGGAGATAGGCACCTTGACTGTGGGTGCCTGCCTAATACTGGACAACGATGTGAGCGGCTTAAGTGGCTGGTCGTATTTAGCGCTTGCCATTTTTGGGTGGCATTTTTAGGTGCATGTGATGTCATGTTGCCCATCTTTAGCCTTAAATTCCACAGAGATTCATCGGTGATAGCTGTGCAGGAGCTCTCCACCCCCACTGCCCCTTGTCCTGCAGCACCTTCCGCATGACTCGCAACGCCGAATGTGTCGAGCGACTGCCTTTTCGAGCGCTTTTCATTTGTTCTCCTCCTCTCTTTTCTTCGTTTTCTTTTTCTTTCTTCATTTCACATTTTTCAGCGTCCTTATCTGCATTTGATTGCCTTGACAAACGATGGTGAGATGTGAAAGATATTGTGCAAATCCGCGTGATAACCTGCCCGCTAACTTTGACCAGCCTTCCGCCAGGACGCCTCTACTTGCTGAGGCGAGGCCCTCGAGCGAATCCCAACGATCTGATGACCGCGCCGAAGAAGAAGATGCCGCCCTTCACGGAAACGGAAACGGCCGCGGCCAGCAGGCCGTGAGAGGACCGTGGTCGACCAAGCTGCGTGAGCTCGTACTGTTTGCCTGGGCACTGGTGGCTACAGCAGCCGTCATTGTCCTCGCCGCTTGGATTCAGCACGGCCAATCGTCCGACGGCTCGCCTGGCTCAAAAACACCACCTGGCAAGCGAAACCTCGTCTTCATGGTGTCCGACGGCATGGGCCCAGCATCCTTATCGCTTACTCGTTCGTTCCGCCAGCTCATCGAGGACATCCCCATCAACGACACTCTGGCTTTGGATCGCCACTTTTGGGGCACGAGCCGCACCCGCTCTAGCAACAGTCTTGTGACGGACTCTGCTGCTGGTGCCACTGCTTTTGCGTGCGGCCGCAAGTCGTACAACGGCGCAATTAGCACCCTGCCCGACTTCACACCCTGCGGCACTGTGCTTGAGGCTGCCAAGAGAGACGGCTACCACACTGGCCTCGTTGTCACAACCGATATTACGGACGCCACACCGGCTTGCTTCGCCAGCCATGTTAACTACCGTACTCAAAACGACGAGATTGCCCTTCACGAAATCGGAGAGGGCCCGCTGGGCCACGTTGTCGACCTGATGCTCGGTGGTGGCCGCTGCCACTTCTTGGCTAACTCGTCTAGGGGCAGCTGTCGCCAGGACGACATTGGTGTTGCTGGCATTGCGCAAAAGAACGGCTGGACCTACCTCGACGACCGTGCCGGCTTTGACTCGCTGAAGCTGGGCAAGAATGTTACGCTGCCGACCCTGGGCCTCTTTGCTCACTACAACATTCCCTTCGAGCTGGACCGCCGCAACATGGCCGATACCTACCCCAGCCTCAGTGAGATGGCCACAACTGCGCTTCGGACTTTGGAGACAGCCACCAAGGACAGCGACAAGGGCTTCTTCTTGATGATCGAGGGCAGCCGCATCGACCACGCTGCCCACGCCAACGACCCAGCCGCCCATGTTCGCGAGGTTCTCGAGTACGACAAAACCTTCCAGGTGGTTCTTGATTTCATTGAGAAGAGCGACGTCGAGACCATTGTTATTTCTACCAGCGACCACGAGACTGGTGGCCTTGCTACTGCTCTTCGTAAGTGCAACCCGCCAAGAACAATTATCCATTTAATCGACAGATTACTGACCTCTATTCGCCTTGACAGAGGAGCCTGGCCAAGAGCCTGTCTACAACTGGTTCCCGTCTTTCCTGGTCAACGCCAAGGCTTCGTCCGAGCACCTGGCCATCCAGTTGCGTGACCATGTGGCGTCCATCACCGAAGGCGGTGATGTCGCTGCTCAGAGTGCTGAGTCACTCAAGGACTGGATCAACACGAATCTGATTATTGACCTTCTTGGTATTACCGACGCCCTCGACGAAGAGCTCGAAATGGTGGCAGCACACACCGAGGACGCTATGACTGCCTTTTCTGACATCCTCAGCCTGCGGACGCACATTGGCTGGAGCACACACGGCCACACTGCTGTGGATGTCAACATCTACAGTTCTGGTGGACCAGCAGTCGAGCCTCTCCGCGGTAATAACGAGAATACCGACATTGGAAAGTTCTTGCGGCACTACCTTGGCGTCAGCGTTGACGACATTACTGCAGAGCTCAATGAGAAGATGGTTGCTGGACAACCTGCTCTCGCTCCGATGGATGCACAAGGTTTCCCTGCGAGCGATTACGAGATGGAAGGAGTCCAGAAGCACTACTAGTTTTTAAAGCGATATTTGTCTTTACTAACAGCGTTGTCACTTGCGATGGACACCGACTTTTGGTAATTGTTTTGTTTTTGGTTTTATGGCCAAGTGCCAGGCCTTTGTCATTTCATAAATCGCATCACATAGCGTTCTGTATCTTGGATAATTATCAGTTCCCGCTTGAAAGAGACAACGAGCCAATGATAAGTCGTAAATCCTAGTCTGAAAAGTCACTTTCGTGCTCTTCCTCGGGATGCGAGATCTCAATCTTCCCACCAAATGTTTCAGAGGCCTGATTTGTCAAGAAAAGCTCCTCGTCTGGGAATATCTGGACCTCCAACGACTGGTTCATGATGGCCAAACTTAGCCCGCTATCCGGCCCATGTATCTCGCCGACTCTTTCAATGAAGTGTAAAAGGCCCTCCACGGTAAAGATGGTACTCGCATTGATGTTGATGTTCTTCAGCTTCCGCGTAAGCAAGAAGGACTCGAGCACCGAGTCACCCATCTCCTCTCCGTCAAAGCTAAATTCCTCTAGATTCATCAAGGACGACGCCAGAGAGTCAACGTCAGTATCAGTGATTGTGGTCTGCATTATGTCGAGAACGCGAAGATTCTCCAGCTTGCACACAGATTTAATGAAACGAATATGCTGCGTCGTGACTGCATCCAGCATGACGTCGTTACTCCGAAGGTAGAACCCTTCGAGTGTTTTCTGGTTGCCAATTGCGTTGTAAAATTCGTCATTTGCATCGAGCATATTCAGGTCAAGCGACTTTAGCTGCAAGTTGGGCGCCTTAAGTGCAAGCTTGAGCAAAGAGGCCGCGCATTCGACATGCCACAGCTTGAGGCTTGTCAGGGACGAGCAAGCACTGAGCCAGGACACCGTCCTGGCAAAGGACTCGGGGAATATTGACTCCCATTCCGCTGCTGTTCCGCGGTTGGCCTCGAGCTCGAGGCTTTCTAGCGATACGCATTCGCGGAGACTGCCGAGGTGCTCGAACGCAGCGCTTTGGAGACCGGACAGGCCGAGCCTCTTCAGAGAGGACGAGTGAAAAGACAGCGCTTCAAGGGATTCCTTACCCATATGATTCTGGCTGCTGACACTGAACACCTCGAGCGAGTTGGGCGGTATTGTCCGGAAGAAAGCCGCCAAATCCTCGTCCACACTTGGGCCGTTGCAGTAGAAGCATCTGAGCTCCCGGAACCTGGGACAGTTGTTGCGGATAGACTCTGCAACTTTCTGTCCAATAACCGATCCGTCCTGAATATGCAGAGACATGAGTGTCGATAATCTGGATGTCCAGCTGGGTAGCACGTCGAGAGGTATAGACTGGCCCTCTAGGTGGGTCAAGGCAACAGCTCGGTTGTCACGGTCTGCTGCTTCCTTGACAAAGAGTGTGACAGCGTCGCCAACCTTGTTGATGATCCCCTGCAGGTCGAGACGTGGACGATTTCGCCGAGTCGCGACGTTGGCAGCTGTGCTTTGGAGCATCATCTCGTAGGATGCCATATCGCCATGGAAAAAGCGCTGGCGTAGGTCACTGTTTGGCGCAATGTCGCTCAGCAGCTCTTTGAAGTCGCCGAGCTTCAGATTTTGCATCCACAGACAGTAAGGAAAGGCAGTTTTGCCACTGCTCGAAAGGATGATAGCTCTCCAAAGGATCGCCAGTTTCCGTTTGCCAATGATGGATGCATCTTCGGCACTAGCTGAAGCAAGCTCATAGATGCTGGAGAACGCCAAGTTGGATGTCGTTAGCAACGGTTTCATCCAAATATCCTAGGAATACCTGAAGTGTGAGCCTGGCCCGATGGGACAGCCCAATTGGAGCTTGTGTCTTAAATACTTGGATGACATACCTGTAGAGATTAGGCAATGCAAGGTTGGCCATCGTCCGGCTCACCCGCGAGAAGTTGTACAAGGCATCGAAATTTCGGCTTGCCGTTAGTTCCTCACAGATGAGCCACCAGATGTCCAGTGGGAGTGATATATGAGTGCTCATCGTGATGTCGCCGCACAACGCGACGCGTCATGTAAGATCTGGTGGGATCTAAGAGTGTAGGGGTAATGGAGTCACCAGGAAGCTCTTGCGAAGGTAGTCCGTCTTTTAGAAGCTGTAGACCAAATCGATAAAGGTTTGGCAATAGGTTAGGCATAGAAATATGTAATTTGGAATTTGCTATGTGATATGTACTCAAGATATGTTTTACGAATCTGGACCGCGGGGAAGGAAAGACGCGAGGGGTGTGGTGTTTGTGGTGTTAGACGAGGCAGCTACGCGAACAGACGTCATTGGTTAGCGCCTCAGAGTGCTATAAGCTCGCTAATACGGGATAATTGTTAGGCTCTCGTAGACTCTTTCCACATTCTTAGATGGACCGGCGGTTTCTCCACCGTGAATTTTTGAACAATGCGACATTGGGCAACGACCTTCTCAACGACATTTTGAACATCAGAGTGGCCGAATTAAGGCACAAGACGAGCGAGTGGACTGTAGGGAGGCCATATTTCGGAAGCAAGGCCTGCTTCTTTCAGAGGAAATCAAGGAGGCGCGCCCGCCTGCTCTTTCCCAATTAACGCGCTTCAGTCACGACGAGCTCTTTCTGTGTTTGGTGCAATTTGGCCCACTCACGATCACAACCACAGTCCAAACCCGAACGTCGAAAAGGGGCGCCTTTTTGCTCTTCCTGGCCGCCTTGGGCTTCACCGGTAGGTATTGTTTCAGCACACACCGGCGTCCACGGCTGGCACATGACCCATCCGCGCAATGGCAATCGTGTCCTTCACTCTCACAGACGACGGCGTGACCGCCTTCCAGAATGCTCTGGCCTGCATCTTGAAGTTCAGCGAAGACGTCTCACTTGATGCCCGGGCGGATAGAGTACGTCCATACCCACACTATCTGTATCATGGAGTACAGTGCTAACAGTGCTATAGCTTGTCTTGAGTGCCCTGAATGCCATCAAGACCGCATTTGTGTCTTTTACCTTTTCTTCCTCCCACTTCTTTCGTTACAAATACGAGGGCAGCGAGCGGTCACCGGACAAGTTCCAATGCTTGCTCCTCATTCGGGTTCGTACAAACCGTTATCTCCACTCTCCTCAACTATGGCCTGTGCCATTCCTTATGGACACGAAGCTAACAGTATTGAAATGCCAGGCCCTGCTGTCTATTTTCCGGAATAGAGCTGGTGGTGATGCTGGTCGAGCTGGCAGTTCAAACTCGAGCATTGAAAGATGCGATGTATCCATTGAGGATGGGCCAGAACGGAAGAGTCGTTTTGTGGCCAAGATTGCATGGCGAAACGGTACGTCATCAGGTTGGAAACTAGAATTCATATTATTTTTGTTGGCTAATAGATAAACAGGCATCACCGCTACACATGCCATCTCTTTCGAGGCCACATCGCCTGTCTTGGCCAAATTTAACGGCTCTAATGCCGAGAACCAATGGTCGATATCTGCAAACACATTACGCCGCTTGATGGACCATTTCGGACCCAAAGTAGAACTCCTTGATATCAACACGGAGGGCGAGGGCGTCTTGAACATCACCTGCTTTACCGAAAAGCAGTACACAAAGTCTGATGGTAAGGATCGAACTGGTCTTTCAACCATGAGAATGAACCTGACTGACCACTCTAAATCCAGCCATCCTAAACATGAATGTCCACACATCGATCGCCGTCAAGATGGACGACTTTGACGATATTGACATTGAGCACAAGCACCACATCATCATCAATGTCAAAGACTTTCGGGCGATTCTCCAGCATGCTTGTACCACGAGTGGAAACATTACTGCACAATATTCGCAGCCCTGGCAGCCCCTGCGGTTTTCATACACTGATAACGGACTCTATTGTCAATTCGTTCTCATGACTGTGGGCCAAAAGGAAGACCAAGGCCCTAAGAAAGATGGAGCAAGAGTACGAAACTCGCGGAGAGGCAAAACACCACTGAGCGTCGCGGGAACAGCTGCCGCGAGTGTGACATCGGTAGACAGCGGCCCGGGTCAGGCAGGTCGCCCAGAGTCTGATATGGCCTTGCCAGAAGGACTGCCCTCCACAAACAGGACCGCCCCCTTATCTATCCCACCTGCACATTCTGGCTTCGAATCGAGACCGCCACTGGCTCCACCATCTACCATAAGAATGGAGGCACTGTACGACGAAGACAGTCAATGGGAGCCCGTCAACCCAGAAGAGGAGAACCCGGGCTTTGTGCAGATTGAATGGGATGAGAGTCTACGCCCGGTAAGCACTCCTCGATATCACTCCCGAACCCTTTTATCGACTTACTGCTCCAAACATTTGCTAACCTTGTGATCCTAGGAGCTGGCTTTCGTGCCTATTGCCAACGAACAGGATATGAATGATGACGAGCCAGCGCCTGCAGATGTACAGGGCGGAATTGAACCAACGCAGCGCCTCACACAGGTAAGAACCTTGTCACCATGTTTGTATTTTGACACTCGTTTGTTCTGAGCAGTTTCTGATCTTATTAGGTTCGAAAATTCGGGCTGTTCGATTGAATACTCATCCGCTTGCATTTGTTTACTGTTGGCCACTCTCGGCCGTGTTTTCTACCATGACCCAGCTCGTTGCACAGCCTGCACCAATATTCGATATCCGCGTCCCTGGCGGCAAGAACTTTGATGAGGCAATGACCCTCCGCTGCCCCTTTGGGCCATTTCCCTCCTGTTTGACGAGGGGACCGCAATTGCCGTGCTCGCCCCAGCCCCATGCCAGAACATCGCCCGATTCGAGCAGTGCTAGGACATGCTCACTTCCGACAGCAATTTTTGATGCTTTTTGGTCCTCCGGTGGAGTACTTTGGGTGTAGTCGTTTCGTCCCCACGCCAATATGCTGCCATCGTTCTTCAGGACGCAGACGTTACCCCATCCTGCCCCAATATCAACCCACCCACAAATATCTGACGGTGCTTTGCTTTTAATATCCCACTTGTCCTGGCCAATCACCGAGATTCTCCCACTGCCACTCTCTCCAACTAGACAGGTGAAGTCCTTACCGCAAACGGCCCGCTTCACGGCAAAGTCGATGCCTTCTATTTTCCGAGGCTCATAGATGTTGGCCTCAGGAGCGCCTATTTGGCCTTTCCGCCCATTTCCCCAACCATATACATCGCCGTTATCCAAAACGGCCACAGAATGGCTCATGCAAGCCGAAAGATCAACAATCTCAGTCCCTGCCGGCGGAAAGTTTTTCAGTTGTGACGCTTTTGGGTCACGGACGATCAAGGGGCCCTGGCCGAGCTCGCCCTTTTCTCCCAGCCCGCAAGTGAAGATTTTTGTGTTCTTTCCGTCTCCATCCAGAGCTGTGAATATTGAAGTCTCCCATGTTGCTGCGATCAGACGGACCGGCTGATCAACATCCATCTTGGTGAAGCTGGGCTCGACTGGCCGTGGGCCGGTGCCACATGCACCGGATGCCGCATCTCCACTCCAATATAAGATTCCGTCACTACTCAAGAGTAAAGAATGGTTGCCGCCTGCCGCGATTTTTGAAATTGAACTTGGTGCTTCGACGTCTGTCCAGAGTACGTTTCGTGGAATGGAGACATCTTCTGAATGGCCAATACCGAGTTGTCCAGACCCGTTGGATCCGAGAGCAAATATCGTGGCCATTATCTGGCGAGAATGAAAATAGAATATAAAGGCTTAAAACGCTTTAATATGGAAAATAAACGAAGATTAATTTTGAAGATGTTGTGAGATTGGAAGTATCGTGAGGTTTGCTGCGAGGTTGATATGGAGAGTGAGAGTCAGTGAGAGCACTGTGAGCGCCAAAGCTCAGTTCTACCAACAGTGGATACAGTGCTGTTGGTGTACATGTACCTGACTGGCCTCCTGCCTGTCCAACGGATCAACCTAACGCCGATAATCGCCGCCGGTCTCTCCATTCGAGATGCCCCACTTTAAAATTTGCTTAAATCTCTTTTCATCTTTCGCACCTCCCCCAAGCTTTTCTTTCCTCTCTCCTTGAGCTTTTTTCTGCAACACACGGTGAAAAGCTTCTGATTTGAGGGTATTCTCTCCGACAGATCCGTTGTTGGTTTACAATTTACGCTCTGAAAGGAGTGTGAAGAGTGCTTGGAGCAGCAGTTTACTTTCTTTTCTTTTGTTTTCGCCAGAGGTCAAGGCGAATTGAAGATCGCCAAAAAGCGAGAAGCGAGCATCATGGCCGCGACAGAAACGCAGACGGTCGTGCCGCCCGGCATGGAGACATTTACCGTTGGCCTTATTGGCATGGGCGATATGGGCAGACTGTATGCCACTCGATTGGCAGCAGCAGGCTGGAGGTAAGCCTTTTTTTTAACGACAAGCAACAGCAATACCGCCAAAGTCATCAGCTTCCAAGAGGTGAGTCACTTTTTCTCCACGACATTTCTTCCTTAACTTCACACCCAACATCTCCTTTCCTTCTTCCCTCCTGGTTTTCAATGATGACTTGAGTGCATTTGGCTCGAGTATTGTTCTCGGTCCTCTTCCGGCAATTCTTGTCGGGGGAACCGGCCGTTTACTTTCCTTGATGAAACATCTCAGCTACCTTACAAATTTTTGTCTGATACAAAACCTTCGCCGTGTGCTTTTGCACAAACAAATCTCACTCAACCTGCCGGCTCTTTCCAATTCGTTTTCTTATGCTAACCACTTCGAAAACGTTTTAGTCACTTGAAAAGTTTCGGTATCACTCGATGGTCGCAGAACCGGCTCTGTATGACTAGTAGAAAAGAAGCGTCAGCGTACTGACAATTGCACGAATTGGAATTTTTGGGCATTTAGGATTGTGGCCTGTGATAGAGAAGACAAATACGAAAGTCTCCAAGAAGAATTTTCTGGAAAAGTACGACTTCCCAAGCTGTTCTTTCTTCCCTGCGAGGGGAGGGTCATCGTGATGATTTTTTTTTTGTCTTGCGAATTTGCTCGGACCTTTGAGTCCTATATTGAGATCCTATGCTGAGAATTGTCTCAGGAGAACATAACCATCCTGCGGAACGGCCACCTGGTATCTCGAGCCAGCGATTATATCATTTACAGCGTCGAAGCCGCCGCCATCGGCCATGTTGTAAAAGAATACGGTCCCTGTATGCTTGGCCACCCTATTTTGCATTTCTTACCCTTGTATTTGATGCTTCTTGCTCTCATTCCTGCCGTCGTACTTCCCCTGGTAGACATTGTATTCCCATTCTTCATTTTCCTATTCTTACACGGCACACAGCTACGAAGCAGGGCGCGATAGTCGGCGGCCAGACGTCGTGCAAGGATCCCGAGATCAAGGCTTTCGAGGAGTTCCTCCCAAGTGATGTCCAGATTGTGTCCTGCCACTCTTTACACGGTCCAAGCGTCGACACGCACGGCCAGCCACTTGTATGTTGTTGTCCCATATGCCGTCACCACAAGTCATTATTAACACGAGCGTTACGTTTCTAGGTCCTGATTAAACACCGCGCCTCGGACGAAGCCTTCCAAAAGGTCGAGACAGTACTACGATGCCTCGGCAGCACACACGTGTACCTGACGGCGGAAATGCACGACCGCATCACAGCAGATACCCAGGCTGTCACACACGTCGCCTTTCTGTCCATGGGCAAGGCGTGGCATGCATCACAGCAGTTTCCTTGGGAGGGTGCACGCTATGTCGGCGGTATCGAGAACGTCAAGATCAACCTGATGCTGCGCATCTACGCGCAAAAGTGGCACGTCTACGCTGGCCTGGCCATCATGAACCCCGAAGCACGGCGGCAAATTGCCCAGTACGCAGCAAGCACAACCGAGCTCTATAAGCTGATGCTCGAAGGCCGCGCTGACGAATTGCGGCAGCGTGTGTACCGCGCAAGAGACAAGGTGTTTGGCACTGCCGACCATGCCATGTGGGAAGAGAAGCCGCTGCTGGACGACAAGCTGTTGGATGGCTTCGGCCTCGGCGAACGGCCAGAGAACACGCTACCAAACAACCATTTGAGTTTGCTGGCCATGGTAGACTGCTGGAGCGAGCTCGGCATTGTGCCGTATGACCACATGCTCTGCTCAACGCCGCTCTTCCGGCTACGGCTGGGCGTGGCCGAGAGCGTGTTCCGCGACACTGCAAAGCTCGACGAGGCGCTGCGTGTTGCCATCGAGGACAACACCTTCCGCTCGGACGATCTCGAGTTCACGTTTGCTGCCCGCGGTTGGGCCGAGTGTGTCAACATTGGCCACTTTGAGACGTGGAAGGAGCGGTTCGTGGTCACGCAGAACTTCTTCAAGCCCCGGTTCCCTGAGGCGAACAAGGTTGGCAACGCGATGATGAAGGCTCTGTTGGATAGCAGAAAGTGAATGCTGGAGAGAGGACTGTCGGTGGAGTATGGATAAGCGTTGCTTTTCGGTGGAGCGGTGTTTTTGACGTACTGTATTAATGAGCGTGATGAGCGTATTCGGAGCCGGCGTATATCACGTATATGTACTAATCCCAGCGATGCATTCGAAATCTAGAGCGATTGTTATGAGAATGTCTCGAGGCAATATCGTACCTACTCTCGGTGAAAATTCAGCATCAGGTTCGTAAAATCACGTGCACGGCATCGGCTGTCCTGGGCCGATCTCGTGGTCCTGACTTCGAAGTTCTCGGTGTGCCTGCAAGTCAAGTCAGGGACTTGTGAGCGGCAAGAGCGATGCGGGTGGGAGTCTTAAAATGCTGGTTTGCCACTGCCACAAGGCGGCATCTGCCAACAGGCTGGCCAATCACCTGCTCCCGCCCCATATTAGCGGGGATGACCTTTCCCAGGCCAGGCCGTTGAGTACTCCGTAGGCTCGGTGGGGTGGCAATTGCGCCGGTAGTGCAGAGCGTCACCTTTTTAGTGCTGATAATACAGCGCGCGTGTGCGCGTTCAGACCAATGCCCCTGCAGAAAACCGTAGTCTGCACAATGGCGTGCCTTTCTTCCAGAGAAGGAAGCGAGAATCAGTGAGGCTGCCTGCCTTTGTGTTTTCCTCGTCCACCCGCACATTCGCACTTTGTCCCGAAAACTCACCTTCATTGTCAGATTTAGCTCACTCCCTCACATTCACTCATTTTTGGACCCCTTCTTCCATTATTTTGCATAGCTGTTTCATTTTTATGCTCACCGTGAGCCATCCTTACTTTTTTTGGCAGCTTTCACGAGCAAGCATTCCTACGACATCCGTTTAGAGCCTTTTTGAACCATCTTATTCTTGGAAGATCGCCAGTTTGCGCCGACGACCATTCAGCCTCGAGACCTCCCTTGGACCCCATTCGAGCCTCTTTCCCACGGGCAGACCCGTGCCGCCGATCTCGATGGGTATCTTCAACCAAAAAGCTAAGTTCAAGGTCTCGCAGCCGACGATAAGAACGGTGTCTGTGGCCGTTCCAGAAAAGAAACAGGCCCCGAAACCGAAACTTCGCCAGGATGTCCGCGACACGAGCTCGGCACCCCCGACGATTAGCAGAAGCTCGGGCAGTGTGAGCTCGTCACGGCCCGGTGGCGGCGACGCCAGCGCGCGCAGCAGCAAGACCCTGTCTGCATCACCGCGCACATCGACTTCCCCACCGAACCGCAAACGCTCAAGCCAGTCGCCATACCCGGACAGCCGACACGCCTCGAGAAATGGACACGGCGGCGATCGCAAGCGCAAACTGGTCAGCCGGGTGGTACACCGGGCATCGCCGGCTGTCAGCGACCGCATCGAGTTTGGCAACGAGTCCGACACAGACGACGACAACTGGGAAGAGACATTGCGCGACGGCGTGCACAGGAAGCGCAAACGGATAAACGGGGACCACAAAGTAGACTTCGACCGACGCCTTGTGCACCCTGCACTCCTCGAAACCTTGCCGACAAGCAAAGAAAAGGACGATACGAAGGCCGATACCACGGCTGATGCGAAGACCGATTTAAAAGACGAGTGTGTGGACAAGAAGGCGGCCAGCGACGACGGCGCAAAGAAGCTGGACAAGGTAGAGGGTGGTCTTGACCGCAAGAGGTTGAGGATCATCCACGCCAAAGACGTCGCTTCTCTTGAGCTCAAGTGCGTGCCGGTTCTAGGCGCTACGGAGGACGAAGTTGCGGTGGAGCTTCAATATCCAGGGTCACGGCACCGTGAAAGGTGAGTGCTATTTTAATTTTTCATTTCTTGATATGATTTGCGATTTTATGCAGAGGATGGCGGCTAACAATATGCTTCTTTTTGTTATTATACAGTTACGAACTGGTCTGGGGAAAAGACAAGATCGACGCGGTCAAGGACATCAAGACGACTATCAGGCACATCACCGACGTTTATTTGACCGAAGAGCAGGCCGTGCCGTTCAACGACAACACAACAGGCATCATCCGCCAGCTTGAAAGAGCATCCAGCGACACATTCAAAGACGTCAAGATGTTCAAGTCTGCCTTGAACGACTTCAACAAGCGACTGCTCGCAATGCACAACGACGGCACGATAGCAGCCAACCTCTCCAAGAAACACGATCTTCCGCCGCACTTTGTGGCATTCATCCTCGACCAAGTGTACGACCGCACCGTTGCACCTAATGTGGACAGTCTGCGCAAGTACGAGAACGGCTCGGACAATGTGTACGGCGAGCTTTTGCACCCATTCATCACCAACATTCTTGTGGACCGGCTGAATATGAACTCGAAGCAAGTTTTTGTCGATCTGGGATCTGGTGTCGGCAACGTCGTCTTGCAGGCAGCCCTGGAGATTGGCTGTGAAAGCTGGGGGTGCGAGATGATGGAGAATGCCTGCGTTCTGGCCGCCAAACAAAAGAAGGAGTTTGCGGAGCGGTGTCGGTTGTGGGGCATCGCACCGGGCAAGGTTCACCTCGAGGATGGCGATTTCCGTAAGAACATGCCCATCCAAGAGGCCCTCAAGAGGGCAGACGTTGTGCTCGTCAACAACCAAGCGTTCACGTCGCAGCTAAACGCGGCGCTGGTGAACATGTTCCTCGATTTCAAGCCGGGATGCAAGATCGTGTCGCTCAAGAGCTTTGTTCATGACCACAAGAGTGCCTCGCACAACGAAAACGATGTCGCAAGCGCCATTCTGGATGTCGAGGAACTGACATATCCAGAAGGGTATGTCAGCTGGACGGGTGCGGCAGGCAAGTTTTGCATTTCGACTCGCCAGTAGCGAGCACCGATATGGTGAGACGGAGGCTGAATCTGCGTCTCCTGTATAACAAAAGTCAGCATTGTGTTTTGACATGTATTATTGGTTTATTCTTATTTTTATATTCCTTGGGTAGCGTTGGGGTATTGGATGGAGATAGGCGATAGGCGGCTGTTTTGTTTTTCTTTTGGCAGGCTTTGGAAGGGCTTGGGTAGAGAGCATGGGGATGCAAATTCTTACCATAAAATACCATTGCACATGATTGACTTGAAACCGTTGTCTAGAAGACAAAAAAATAGAGCGAGATTAGCTCGTTGCCTGAGCAGTAACCTATCAAGGGCTTCGTTTGGACATGAAAGGTTCGTTGGCAAGGTTCATAGCCTCTGCCTCTTGGCCCATCCGCCGCATCCAACGGTCGACTAGGTCTTTGTTTTCTTTCTTGATCTTGTCCCGCTGCTGTTCGGCGATGTTGAGTTGCAGGTTTAGGGCAATGAGCTCATCTTGCACGTCCTGAAAATAAAGGCAAGGCATATCAGTATCATCCACTCCAGCGTCCATATTTTGCGAATCCAGTGCTTTGAGAGCCTACCTCGACGAGTTTTGACTTTCCACGCAGCTCCTCGTCCCTGTCTCGCACTTTTATTTGCAGGGCGTTGCGTTCTGATGTCAGGTTCCGAATGCTTCGTGTGTCATTCCGTGTTTTTGTACGCAAAGTCTCGAGCTCCTCTTCTGCTACCTTGAGGCGTGACTGAAACTTTCCCTGTGACCGCAAAGCTTCGGCAAGGTCCACTCGCAGCTGGGCGTCTGGTGTACCGGTTCCAGTGTCAGTTTCGGAGTCATCACGGCGATCTTTTGTCGTCGGCACGGCAGAGCCTGGATTGGATCGTAGGAGCTCATTCTCGGCCTGCAGTGCCGCAACTTGGTCTTGCAACGTTGAGCCTGTACGACACAAAGTAGTACAACAAGGTTAGAAAATGACAGACTCGACAGATGCCTGAGGTAGGATCTTGAGGATTGACTCACAAGCTGCAATCAACAAGCTGTTCGCAGGATCGGCCGCATCGGCAGCCTCGATCGAGGCGAGGTACTCGTCGCGCCAGTTGGGCATTTTGGTGACTGTGACTTGTTGGCGAGATAGGAAGTTCAGGGAGCTCGGGTATCTGTTTGTTGCAAGAGCCGAGTTTATATAAAGGCGGGAAAAGAGAGGATCAAAACGAAGCCTCGAGCAAGAGGTTGAAGGTCGTTGAGATGGAACTTATGGAAAGAAAGCGGGACGTTTAGTGGCCGCGCATTAGTGGACTAAGACCTCTGTGACGTTGTGCCCCTCACTGCCGCCTGATGGGCCCGGCCGGGCCAACGATGCTCCCCTGTGACTGCATGCACGTGCCACTAAAGACCGAGCTTCCAGGGGGCTATGATTACAGTGTGCGATAGTAGCTCCCAGCCAAGCTCCATCGCTCAAGGCGGCCGTCGTAATCAATCTTCCAACTCGATCTTTACAACAACCGCAACTCACCGACAACGCATCCCAGAATGGGACAATGAGCCGCGATGGACACGACACATCCTACCGCAGGCTGGGAGCAGGTCGGTGATAGCTTCTACCGCAAAGTGCAGCTCTACACCGCCGTCTTCGACCGCGACCTCGACCTCGACAACTACGCCGTTGCCGGCGCGCCGTACTCGGGCGCCATTGCGCTCTGCCGCGACGAAAACAAGATTGTCGCCTACCGGGGCGGCCAGACGGCCAAGCCAAAGATTGATATCTACAGCTCGGCAGGCAAGCCCATCCGGAGCATCAGCTGGGACAAGGTCTCTGAGATCCGGGGTCTAGGCTGGTCCGACGACGAGAAGCTGCTTATTGTCACGAAAGACGGAACTGTCCGGTGCTATGTCGATCTCCAGGGCGATTTCTCACAGTTCTCGCTCGGTAATGGCGCTGAGGAGTACGGCGTAGAGTCATGTCGGTACGTGGGAGCAGGAATCGTCCTTTTATTTTGCCACGACTCATGTCTAACGTCACAGCTTCTACGACTCGGGCCTCGTTGCACTCCTTTCCAACAACACCCTGATCACCGTGAGCTCATACGACGAGCCACGGCCAAAAGTCCTCGCTGTCTGCCCTGAAGGCAAAACGCATTCCTGGGCTTTGATTCCTCCAAATCACACTCTTTCTCGATCTGTCGAAGCTCTCCTCAGCATCAACCAGACAATCTACGTGATAGATGCAACCGACTGCGAAGACCGGTTCCTCGACGTCGGTCCTTTTGCACACGTCAGCGTCTCTCCGAATGGCAAATTCGTTGGGCTATACACAGAGACGGGCATCTTGCATGTCGTCACAAGCGATTTCCAAACCCGTTTGAGCGAACACCGCTCAAAGTCCAAAATTCCTCCCAAATACCTGCAATGGTGCGGCAACGATGCCGTCGTCATTGCATGGGAGGACGAGGTTCACATTGTCGGCCCGGGCGGCTCGTTGGCAAAGTTCTATTACGATTCTAGAATCCATGTCATTCAGGGTGAGTTCAATTTTCATACGCCCATATCCGATGTGTATTGGGTCCAGAGCTAACCAAGGTAGATATTGATGGTGTTCGGGTAATCACAAACAATGTCTGTGAATTCCTACAAAAAGTTCCCGACGTCACAGAGGAAGTCTTCCGCTTTGGTGCGGAGTCGCCAGCTTCCATCCTCCTCGACGCTGTTCAGCAGCTCGAAATGCAGTCGCCCAAGGCAGACGACAACATCCAACTAATCCGGCCAAATCTCACTGAAGCTGTCGACACATGTGTCAACGCATCGGGTCAAGAATACAATGTCCATTGGCAGAAGCAGCTGCTCAAAGCAGCCTCTTTTGGAAAGTCTGTCCTGGACATCTACAACAGCGATGACTTTGTCGACATGTGTGACACGCTGCGTGTTCTCAACGCAGTGCGTTTTTACGAGGTTGGCCTCCCTCTTTCATACGACCAGTACCAACGTCTGGGCCCCGACAGCCTGATTGCTCGCCTTTTGAGCCGCCACGAGTACCTACTTGCTCTGCGTATTGCCGGCTATCTTCATCTGCCCACCGACAAGATTTATGTCCACTGGGCATGCGCAAAGGTCCGAACAGGCTCAGAGCCGGATGAGGCCCTCTGCCAGATTGTCGTCGATCGGCTCGCCGGAAAACCTGGCATCTCATTCGAAGAGATTGCACGGGCAGCCTATGACGAGGGCCGAGGTCGACTGGCCACTGAGTTGCTGGATCACGAACCCCGTGCAGGCCGTCAAGTTCCGCTACTTCTTAGTATGGAGGAGGATGAGCTGGCATTGGACAAGGCTCTCGAGTCAGGCGACACCGACCTGGCATACTTTGTCATTGAAAAGATGCGGCGGAAGCTGCCTCTGGCCGCCTTTTTCCAGACGGTCAACAGCCGGCCTGTTGCGACGGCCCTGGTCGAGTCAGCAGCAATCCGCGATGGCGACAACACCCTCCTAAAGGACATGTACTACCAGGACGACAGGCGGGTGAGCGGCGCCTCCGTCTTTATCCGTGAGGCCCTCCGGCAACCAGATAGCCGGACTGCGTCCGACAAGCTTGTGCTTGCCGCGAAGCTGCTGGCTGACAACCAAAAAGAGAGCGCCTTTGAGCTCGGCGCGCTCAAGGAGGCGACGACGCTGCTGAGGATGCAAGAGGCCTTTGACCGTGACCTCACAGATACGTTTACGGGCCTAAGCGTCAACGAGACCATGTTCAAACTGATCCGGCTTGGCTACCATGGCCGTGCGAAGAAGCTGCAGAGCGAGTTCCACGTCCCCGAACGTGTGGCTTGGTGGATTCGGTATGTTTTCGTATTCTCCCTAAATTATTCTTGTGCTTTAGTCTGTTTGTCTAACATCCCTTTCTAGACTTCGAGCTCTCGTGGCGAAACGCGACTGGAATGAGATCGAAGACATAGCCAAGGCAAAGAAAAGCCCCATTGGCTGGGAGGTAAGTCCAAAGATCTTCGTCTCATGGAGATCCGTCCCACCTTGTTGTGTTGTGTATCAATTGCTAAAATTGTGTTTCCCCTGATTTTTCAGCCATTCTTCAATCTTGTCCTCCAGGCAGGCAACGCTCGTGTCGCCGCCATCTTTGTGCCCAAGTGCACCGGTCTCGAACCGGGTGCCACTATCTCCATGTACGAAAAGTGCGGTATGAAAGTCAAAGCCGCCCAAGAGGCTGTCAAGATCAAAGACGCCGAATCATGGAACCGGCTTCTAGAGTCTGCCGGGCGGGGAACAGCAGAAGGAAGAGAAATCGAACAGCTAGGCCATGGCGTTTTTAAGAGGTAGATGGAGCTTCAGGCCTTTTAAGGCTCAGACCGGAGTGTGTGTTGATTATTTTGGACTTCGTACATCGTATCATTTATGCATCTGCAAGCTTCATCGATTGTATATTCACGTTGCGTTCACTTGTTCTCGTTTCCAAGGTTAAAAACCAGCACGACTGATTTATCAAAGCTCTGCTCAAGGTACGATAGTGGGAAAAGGTCTTGTTTTAAGGCTTATACGTATGTGAATCCCTCAAAGGGGACGTAATGCAGTGTGGATTGCTGTCGCAAAGTAAAAGAAAGAAAGACACCATGCTTTGGTATTTCTCCAAACGCCAATGGGAGAGACCAAACAATAGGTGTAGCTATGGGAAAATGAGCTAAAGAAAGCAGATAGATCCTCCTATGAATTTGAGCGTAATGCATCTTCTCTCGGCCTCTCATGGCCTCTCTTCGCTCCCTCTTTAAGCCAAATATAAAAGTCAGAATATAGACTGGGCATGCCAAAGTGGCGATATAGGTTGGGAGGGAAAGGCCGGGTGGCCAGGGCTAGAAAAGCGGTGTTCGTGTTCCAAATCCAATGGGAGTGATGGGAGTGATGGGGAGTGATGGGAAGTGCTGCGAAGTGATGGGAAGTGATGGGATGTGACAGTATTCTTCAAGACAATCTATACCATAGAGTCGCACTTGAAAATAGCTAGCTGCAAAGCAAAAACAAAGGGAAAACAATAAGAATCGATGCAAGTTGTGCTAACCGCTGAAAATGCACATGAATGAACGAAAATGGGAAACAGATCAAAACTAGCCGTTGTGCTGGCCCTGCTAGGCATTACGAGAAATCTCTGCCGCAGCTGTGTCGAGGCTTCGCATCTCGCCCCGTCGACTGTCGATGCTCGCGCGACTGCTGCCTATCCTAATACCACTGCCATCAAACACCCACGGCCCGGCGTCGTTACGAGGTGTGATCGGTCCCTCGTGGCCGGAAGGCGCCACATGTCGCTCGGTGGGCGATGGCGTTCGTGCGTTACTAACGCCGTTGCCGTTGACAGACACAGCCCGTGCACCGTTAATGAGGCCGTTGACAGACGGAAGGCGGCTGCTAGAAGGGATCGGCACAGGATGGGATGTAGCATGAGAAACGTGGTTCTCGGTTTCAGGCTCCGCATCGCCTTCCTGTTGTTGTTGCTCACCAAGTAGCTGCTGCTGGACCCTCGACTCAAGTTCCTGCTGCTCGTTCCTAAGTTGCTGTTGCTGTTCAGCACTGGTCGTGTCATCGATATCCTCCATAGGGGTGTCCATCATTATAGTCGCGTCGCCCGTATCGGCAGCAGCGACTGCAGCTGCGGCTGAGGCAACGGCGGGAGAAGCACCGGCTCGTTGATCGCTGGGCGGTCTAGGCTGAACGTGTCGGCTTGACGAGTCTGCGGCAACGTCGCTAGCATTAGCTGCGAGGCTTTCTTCTTCGTCGATTGTCTCCCATTCTTCTGCGGGTTCTTCGATATCTGCTTCAAGGTCGACGGCAGCACGGCAGTTCGGGCAAATAAAATTCGGGTACTGTGGTGATTCGAGGAGAGAGCGAATGCACTTGTAGTGCCATGTATGAGAGCATGGCGCAACGAAAAGACTTTGGCAAGGCTGCAAATGAAACATGAAGGTTAGAATGCGACTGCCGGTGAGGCTAGCTGGCGGAAGTCACCAGTAGTTAAAGGTAAAAGGGAGGGAGACATACAGCAATGGAGTTCAAGCAGATGGCACAATCCTGTGAAGACTGTTTTGAACCGTCATCTCCTGCTTTGGTCAGATTCCGAAGTCGTTTGTGCGATTGAACACTAGAAGTAACGAGTCAGTATTTGGGAGACAGTGCCAATCGAGTGTGTCGAGGAATAATGGGTATCGTACTTGAAAGCGTTCAGTTTGTTTTGCCAGCCACGGTTCAGCTCGATGCGCATTTTGACACAGCGGAAGATCATCTCCTCGCCTCCCTTAAAGTCAATGCCGAGCTGAACAATGTCTCCGTCGTTCACAGGAAACGGCTTGCTCTCAATACCAGGCTGGCTAAGCCGGATATGGTTGAGAAACGTTCCACTGGAACTTTTCACGTCTTTGATGTACCACCGGTTGTTCTCGTGCCAGAACTCACAGTGCCGTCGGCTCACTACTTTGGACTTGAAGCCGACATGTGCAGCTGAGGGGATATTGGCATTGCCGCTGGGCTGGCCGTCACGCTCCGAGTACCGGCCGACCTTGATCAACTCTTTGCCGGTCGGAAGCGTGCGGGACATAGGTGCAAACTTAAGGGACGGACGTGTAGCACGCGGGTCGTGGAAGGGCGAGAACCTGATCGAGGGGAGGGCTTCACTGTTAATGTTGCCGGGGGCCGCTACACCAGGTTCTGTGGCTGATCGGGACCGGGTCATAATCGATGCGGTCGCTGCCGGTACCGGGGGCGAGCCTGCGGTTGCCATAGCGCTGGCTGCAGATAGCGAGGCGGTTGCGGCGCTGTTAGCGTTGCCGGTTGGCGCCGAGATGGAGGGCTGCAGGTCGGAGCGGTACGCAGCCTGCAACGAAGACACAGCAGCACTCGGGGCCGTTGTAGCCGCGGTTGTCGCAGAGGGGGCGGCTGGATTGCTAGTCGGAGTTTCCCCGGCGGCTAAGGACCCGGATTGCTGTGCAACGCTGTCGCTGGAAGCAGACTGGGACGAGCTTGTAGATATAGTGCTGAGCGGCTGAGAGACTGCTGGGACAAGAAACAGGCGTGGGTCAACGGCAGAGGCTGTCGCTGCAGCGGACGAGGATGGCGAAGGTGCAGCCGAAGCAGATTGCGTCTGGCGAAGCGGGTATGTGTCGGCGGACCGCACGAGACCACTGTTTGAGGTCGAGGGAGAAGAAGGCGTAGGCAAATTTGAATTGCCGCTGCTACTGCTGCTCGCAACGATGCTGCTGGTTCCACCGCTTGTGCTCGCGGCCCCCGCAGAGCTGTGCTCACGATTCAACAGGTGGCTTTGTGTGTAATTTCGTAGGTAACTAAGGCCCCGAAGCCGGCTTGTTCGGGACGTTGGCGAAGCAGGCGTCGTTGGAGAGGCAGCGTGGAGGCCCGTGGATGAGGGAGAGGGCGCGGGCGCGGGCGCTGGTATTGATTGCGTAAACATGGAGAAAGAAGAGAAGGATGTGAGGGGGTAAAAAAAAGCGGAGGTGAGAAGGAAACGAGGATCACCACGACAAGCAGAAGCGGACGGCTGCCACTGTGAACAAAGGGGTAGTGGGATTTTGGGGGGCAGGAAGGGGGCGGGACAACGGGGCCAACAGCGCAGTCTAGCGCACTGTCAGTTGTTAGAGCCTTGGAGTGCCTGGTGGTAGGCTGCTGCTGATTGCGCTGGAAGGAACGATTCGAGGAGGGCTGACGACTGAGACAGGCGCTGAGCAACACCACGATTGGCGGCAGAAATGGTCAGTGGTGACCGCGGCGGCGGCGGCAATAATAGGGCAAGAACAGCCCAACGGTGTCAGGTCACTGATTAGTCAAGGAATGGTTGTGATAATAATTCGTACGGGTAATATGTGGCACGTGATCGTCCACGTGGAATCGACTGTCGCTGGTCGCTATTGATGATCAAGATCGTAGGCCGTGATAATAGGCTGCATGTGGGAACAATAACAACAAAGAAGAAGAAGGAAGGTTGTCAAAACGTTCCAAAACGAAGGCAGGCCGTGGTATGGGAGTGAAAATAGGCAGAGGCGAGTTGAAGCTGCCAAAAAAGGGGCCTTGGGGTTCTGAGCAGGGGCAGTTTGTTAAGCGTTTCGACTTGGTTATGCAGTGACGCGAATGGTTTGAACGTGTGGAGGCTGTCAAAGCAGTGAATATGCAGCGGGTCGAGTGTCAGGTTGTCGAGGCTCAAGTCGAAGTTTGTTTCTTGCAAGTTTGTTCACAAACAATTGGCCGGAGAACAGATGAGTGTTTGCAACTTGGACACAGCAGCCCGGGTACGGAACGGGCTATATCTACTACGGACAAGAAGGGTATTTCGGAAACGAGCCTACTCATGGTACGGCACTTGCCACCATTGGAAAGCTGGCGTCTGTGTCGCGCACATCGGAGTATCTAATTTGCTTTTCGACGCTGTCTCGCTGCTTCTCTCTTGTGTCTTGCCAGATTTGGATTTGTGCCTACGACGTAAAGTGCGGAGCAAGCAGCAGGGCAAGTGCACAAGAGTGGAGTCACGCGGTGTGTCCAGGCCTGTTTTGGGGAGAAAGCGACAGGCGTTTGCCTGCCAAGTTGGAGTGGGGTGCCAAGTTGTCTGCCACGCGCGCCTTCCTCACCAAGTTTGTCTGCCAAAAGCGTGGAGCAGCGTTCTGTCGAGCCAGTTATGTTGATTCCAATGCCTGCAAAAGAGGATCTCAGGGCCTGGGCTGCTGGAGTCTGTGTCTTTCAGGCATGACCTCTTTGCTGCAAGGCTTGTGGAGGCTGGGGGCCGTAGCCAGTGCTGCTAGCGGTGTTTTAGCGGATAACCGGGCAGAGAAAAGAGGAGACTACGAGTCAAGAGAGAGGCAAAGACAATGAAAACGTATCTCCCATGAGACAATAATCAGGAGAGAAGGCAAGATACAAGACCGGGTGACATTGGGAGGCAAATTCGGATTCGGCCAGTCCAGTACGAGGCCGAAATCGCCGAGAGAAAAGGGGTGTAAGACGGAACGAGAGGAATAAGAGGCGAAAAACTTAAAAAGAGACAAGAAAGCACGTAGAAAAGACGCCGTAAAAAGACTCCTCAAAAATACGTGTAAATGCGAGCAAGCAATAACTAATCGCCAGGTCTGTCCGAATCATCACCGCAAGGCAAGGACGATGCATTGCCGGGAACAAAACGGTGCCGTGCCGGCTTGTCAAACTTGCTTGAACGCATGATCTGCACCATACGGTATGCAAATGCCCGTCTGCCATTGTGTCTCGAACATCTGCAAAGCAAGTGGACGATGCTCAGCTCGTCCTGCGCCGTATGCACACCTCTCGTGATGGACTCTTGTGACCAGCCGCAGCCTACCAGGCTACGAGTGACGGCCTGGCCTGGCCGGTTCTGGCCCAGCGTCAATTCTGGCCCAGCGTCAATGCCGGTCACATGATGTTACAGGCTGGTATTTGGATCCATTTCGAGTCCCTGCCTGCTCGATATTTTCCAAAAAGGCCCTTACAGCAATGAAAATAACGAAATCGCTTTGTTGTGCGTGAAAACATGTCTCGATTGTGAATCGTTGCGGCCAGCCTTCGTTGACGGCATACTCCGTTAGTACGTGCACGTGACCCCATCTACAAATTGCTGGACAAACTCCTTCAGTTCTGTGACTGTTCTTATCGCTTATCGCTGGTGGCCACGCCTGCACCACCACCACCACAGTGAGGAAATTTCATAGTGCATGCCGATTTGCCCGCCGTAAACAGACGACCGACGCCGGCGACACAAAACGACACACCACGGGCTCTCGGGATTACCATTCGCTTCTATGGCAGCAATGGTTGACGACTGATTCGCATCGACAACTAAATTTCTCCTTCGCATGCAACAGAGCTGAACGACAGCACGCACCGTTTCTCGTTCCCCTACCCCCTCGATTCCGTTTCGTCTCTTTCCAGCGCCCACAATGCTGCGCTCGTCAATACCGCACATCGTCGGCCGCGCACGGTGGCCGCTCACGCCCACAGCCACACGGGCAGCCTTCAGCCGGGCCTCTGCAGCAAGCAATGCCCTTCAGCAGAGACAGTCCTTTGCATCCGTCTCCCAACCAAAGGCTCAGGACCCCACGAAGCTCGATGCGATCACAACCCTTCCCAATGGCATTCGCGTTGCCTCCGAGGCACTGCCCGATGCATTCTCGGGCGTGGGTGTCTACATCGACGCAGGTTCGCGGTTCGAGAACGAATATCTCCGCGGTGCCAGCCACATTATGGACCGCCTCGCTTTCAAGTCCACGACCAAGCGGTCGGCCGACGACATGCTCGAGGCCGTTGAGAGCCTCGGCGGCAACATTCAGTGCGCATCCTCGCGGGAGTCCATGATGTATCAGGCTGCCACCTTCAACTCGGCCATCCCTACGGCCACCGAGCTTCTCGCCGAGACCATTCGTGACCCCCTTATGACCGACCTTGAAGTTGCCCAGCAGCTCGAAACGGCCGCCTACGAGGTCAAAGAGATCTGGGCCAAGCCCGAACTCATTCTTCCGGAGCTTGTGCACATGGCTGCCTTCAAGAGCAACACTCTCGGCAACCCACTTCTCTGCCCGGAAGAGCGTCTGGGCATGATTGACGGCAATGTCATCCGTGCTTATCGCGAAGCATTCTACCAGCCCGAGCGCATGGTGGTTGCTTTTGCTGGAATCTCGCACGAAGAGTCTGTTCGCCTGGCTGAGAAGCACTTTGGCAGCATGAAGTCCAGCGAGAAAGCAGCCGAAGAGGCTGATGCCGCTGCTTCAGCAGACGAGAGCGACAGCGTCTCAACATCCTCCTCCTTCTCTTCCTCTTCCACTTCCACCGCCGCCTCCTCTGTTGGTTCCATCCCCAGCCAGCCCTCCAAACTCCTCTCCAAAATCCCCTTCTTCAAGAACATCTCCACATCCGCATCACACAACGCCTCTGTGCTCTCCTCCATCCCCGAAATGACCAACATCGACTTTTCGGCCGCACACTACACCGGCGGCTTCCTGTCGCTGCCGCCTCAGCCACCACCGCTGAACCCCAACATGCCTACCTTCACTCACATCCAGCTCGCTTTCGAGGGCCTCCCCATCTCGTCCGACGACATCTACGCACTTGCCACCCTGCAGACACTCCTTGGTGGCGGTGGCTCCTTCTCGGCCGGTGGCCCTGGCAAGGGCATGTACAGCCGCTTGTACACCAACGTGCTCAACCAGTATGGCTGGGTCGAGTCGTGCATTGCCTTTAACCACTCTTACGCCGACAGCGGCCTCTTTGGTATTGCCGCATCCTGCTACCCCGGCCGCACCGCCCAGATGCTCGAGGTTATGTGCCGCGAGCTGCGCTCGCTCTCCCTCGACAGTGGCTTCAGCGCCCTGGGCCAGGCCGAGGTCAACCGTGCCAAGAACCAGCTGCGCTCCAGCTTGCTGATGAATCTTGAGAGCCGCATGGTCGAGCTCGAGGATCTGGGCCGCCAGGTGCAGGTCCATGGCCACAAGATCCCCGTCCACGAGATGGTCCGCCGCATCAACAGCCTGACCATTGCGGATCTGCGCCGTGTGGCGAAGATTGTCGTGCAGGGTATGGTCGAGAACCCTGGCAACGGCAGTGGTGCGCCGACGGTTGTGCTGCAAGAGGCCGAGATGGCTGGCACCGGCGCCAAGCAGATGCAGTGGGACGAGATCCAAGATATCATCTCCCGCTGGCAGCTCGGCAGGAGATGAGAAATAAGATGAGTGAAATCAAATATAGACGGGGTAATGAAAGGTTGTAGGGCAGCCTGTATTGGTTTGGATCTGCTGTGTTTTTATGTCATTATCATTTAGGGGCGTTTTGATTTTGCACCCCATTTGCATTTTGTTTGGCGACGGTTTATTCAGGCATGTACATAACGAGACGAGACGACTCGACATATAAAAAATAAGACGACCCCTATTCCCACTGCAATTCGTCTCTCATCGTTGTTGTGCTTTGTGTGTGAAATGCATTATTTTAACTGTATATACCTGTTTATCATTTTGTTAAACCGTAAGTGTACAAATTTAGAGTCGCAAACAAAGTAAAAGAATCCATTTTCTTTCTTTTTTTTTTTTCCTTTTTTCTTTTTTTCAAAACAAGGAAGGTAGTAAAAAGAATCAAGTCACGCATAATTTCTTTCTTTCAAAGTCATTTAAACGACCAAATAAAAAAAGTCGTATGAATGGGAGATATAATAAAGCAGTGTTAACACTTATCCGACCAGATGCAAACTGTAAAGCGTGTATATCTAGTTGCTCCTCCATCCTGGCGACGCCGTTCTTAGGTCTATACGCTCAAGACACAATAGTATGGGTAAACAACCGGTAATTCAAACTAAAGCAAAGAAAATTGACAAAGAAAATGTGACCTGGTGAAACTCCTGTTGAAGGTATAAAACAGAAAGGAAAAGTGATAGAAAAGACTAAAAAGAAAAAGAAAAAACTCCACGGCTATGCTGCAACTATTGTCCCGTAAATATTCCCAGTTCGTCGTCCTCACTACAGCCTCGAGCGAACCGCTTCTAGTCTGTACTTGACGTCCTTGAGCGCCTTGGTTACGGGCTTCCAGTCGTCAAACTGCTTGACCAGCTCGGCCGTCTCGGCGTGCAGCTCGGTCTTGACAAAGTCCTCTTCGAGGAGACCGCGCATGATCCACGGTAGGTGGTACGGGTTGGGGTTCGTCAGGCTGCCGTGCTTGGAAATCTCAACGACGGCTTTGTTGACATTGGCGGTCTCGAGGCAGTGTGAGACGGCGAGGTCGTAAACCTGCGGGTCATCGTAAAGACGAGAGTGGCCTTCACCAGAGTAGAGACTGCCTGCGAGTGGGACAGACAGCTCACGGATCAAGCCGTGGTCTGACACGCCTAGGTTTCGTAACTTGCAAGCAAAGCCGACGAGATGTGCGATAAAATCTGGTGCATGGATGCGACCGTCGACAAAGACTGCTCGATACACATATGGGTGGTGGACTGGCGAGTGGATGGCCGACTATAGCAAGGTTAGAGAAAATTTCAAGATGGCTTTCAACTAGTCTGAGAAATGGATACTGACCTCTAATGGTACGACCTGATCGTCTATGCTGCCGACGAAAGTAACGCGGACACCGTAGTCCAAGGCTGTCTTGAGAGCATGTTCGTATCTTTTGGACACATCGCTCTCTGGGTTGGCAAAATCCCACAGCTCTCCTGCAGAGCCCATAAGGATACCAAGGCCCGACTTGTAGTCGGGGAATGGGCCTAGAGAAACGCCGGCTGACGAAGTTAGTAGTTGCAAAGAGAGGAATAAAAAATATAGCAAAAAAGGAGGCTCACCCATGGCACAGACACCGATGCGTGCAGTTGTGACGATACCGAGGTCAATCAGCTTTGCCAGAAGCATAAATCCCACAGGCACACCTTGCGAGTGGCATGCGAGGACAATCAGGTCAGCGTTGCGAATGTGCTCGATCCAGTTAAGAAGAAGCTTCCATAAATTGTCCACACGATCAGCAATCTTGCCCTCACCCTCGAGAGCAATCTTCTCGATTTCGCAATCCTCACTGCCATTTTGGTCGGCCCAACGACGGACCGCTTCAGCACCGTGGTTGGCAAAACGAATCGATGTACCTGTTGGCTGCCCGATCATAGGTCGCAGGTAGGCAGCCGGGAAGAGGCCGTGGACACCAATGGCGACGGCCTTTTTCACCTTGGGCATATCCTTGCTCAAGAAAACGTGGTTTGCCGGTGCCTGTTGTGTCCGCAGCAAAAGCTGAGTGATTTGCTTGAGTATGGAAGGGTTCTCTTTGAGATGGTATGTGCTGCGGAAAGATGGGAATAGGAGGTTTGGCGGTGGAGGCTTGACAGGTGTTAGCTGGCCCTTTGCTGTCGACCCAGAGGTAGATGCGGCACCAGACGTGGGCTGTTGCAGCTTGGGCGGTGGTGGCAGCCCTTCGGCAACCCTGGACGGGGTTTGGACTTGGTTTTCTGGCGCAGGAGTTCCTGGGATGGAGGCTTCGTCAATCTCCATCGATTTTGGTCGAAGTCTCTTGTTCTTCTTTGAAGATGCAGCCGCAACAGCAGCCGCAGCGGCGATTGAAGCGGCATTTCTAGCAGCCTCCTTTATCGACGCCTCCTTGCTCAAGGACTCCTTGGATGCCGCCTCCTTTACGGGCAAATCCTTCATGGATGACGGCTTGGACGGGTTCTTATCGCTGCCCGTTTTGAGGCCCGAAACTGCTGGCTTAGGGTTTGCCTCGGACCGCTCGCCAATGACGGCGATCTCTCCCTGATCGTTGGACCCGGTCGAACTGGGCGACTTGCCGGTTGTCTTTCTCGTATCCCGCGACCAGAATGCCCAAGTTGATCCAACTGAGCCTGTCGCCGTTGCTGGCCCAGACGCATTGTTTGCGCCCATGGTGCTCGAAGCGGATGAAGCTGTCTTTGGAACTGGGATTGGTGCTGACGGGGCGTCTTCCATAACAACGTCCTCCGACTGTGGGGCTGTCGTAGCATCTGCCGTTTCGGATGTAGTGTTCTTTTGGCCGTTTTTGCCGTCTTTCCCAGTTTCCTCGGTCTTTGTTGTCGCTGGCTGTGTTGCACTTGAACTGCTCGGCCACAAGTAGGACCACATGCTTCCTGATGTTGTTGGTCGCTCAATCGAGGGTGGAGCTGGGATTTCTGGTGGAGCCTCGGCCTGGGGTGTTGTTGGAGCCTGAGAATCTTCCACTTTTGGCGGCTCTGTGATCGACGCGGTTGGTTCTTCGGCCACTGGAGGCTGCGATTTTGTTTCTACTGCCTCTTTCCGCCCCCAAGAGAACCATCCGGCCGATTGTGCGGGTGCTGGTGTGTGAACGACCTCAGGAGCTCCGTGGTCTTGGGTCGTATCCATGACGTCTGCTGGCGCCGCGCTATTGTCACGATTACCGCTGTTATCTACGGCTGATTCTGACGTATTGGGAGAAGTTGCCGACTTCGATGCACCACCATTTGCGGCCAATTTCTTGGAAGCTACCTGTGTCACCACGGCTTCGGCCTGAACGCTGCTTTGCTGTGACACCGCAACGTTGCCTTTCGCGTTTGCATTCGAATTTCCGTTGGCTCCCGTTAACGTCAGCGTCGACGACTTCCGCGACAAGACCCGGCTACCGGGACTGGCCAAGTTATCTCTCGAAACATTGTTGTCGTCGATATTCCGCGTATCGAAGCGGCTCAAATTGGAAGTGGCGCTGGGTTTTGAGGTGCCACCCAGGATCGTCTCGCGAGCGACTTGTGTCGAGGCAGCCGATTTGCGAGGCCACGAGCCATACCAGCTGCGAGTCTTATTCTTCGATTCCTTAAACGAAGCATAACGACTCGCATTGCTGGTGCTCTCGGCCACGCTGGGCGCCAGGGAGCCTGTCGGGCTTCTCGCCATCACCGACTCGGCAGAGGCATCGCTGGCCTGCGAGACCGTGCTGGTTTGAGAGGGAATCGGCGTAGGAACGGCAGACGAAGATGTTGGTGTCGGTGATACAGCAGGAGGATTATCGTCGGATGATGCAGCTGCTCGTGGCCGTTTCTTCGGACTCATTTGGAGTGAGTGGCAACAATCGAAAGGAAGAAGTGGGAGAGTGTCGAGGAAAAGGATTAGGAGTGAGAGTCGACAAGAAATGCTGGCGGAATTGGTTGCCAGACACAAAAC
Source organism: Sporothrix mexicana (assembly GCA_021396375.1). Lineage (NCBI taxonomy): Eukaryota > Fungi > Ascomycota > Sordariomycetes > Ophiostomatales > Ophiostomataceae > Sporothrix > Sporothrix mexicana. The sequence goes on from WNYC01000004.1 coordinate 421,630, forward strand.
AGACACAGACTTGCAAAGAATGACCGGGCAGGTCGCAGAGCAATATTTCGCAACTGGTATTTCGTGGGGTTGTGGTTGTTGTTTGTTTGTGTCAAGATCGTCGCTACTATATTTCAGCCTGATAATGCTATGTGTGGTCACTATGGTGCGAGATACCAGAGGATGGGCAGCCTGTGACTGCCTGGGGATTACGTAGTGGATAAAAGACCCTGTCACCTGCATGCCTGGACGGGCGCTATGGCGTGGTCTGGCCTGGGCCTTATCTGGCCTGCACGCACTGTAACTATTGGCTCGCAAGGCTCGCTATGCCGCTACAGCCCGGGGGTGTGCAGGGACAGTCCCGCTGGCATGCGGGCCCACTTATTTCTGCCTCACTTGCCTCATTCTCGCTTTTAGGTTCTCTTGGTTCTCTAGCAGCCAAGACAAGAGGCTTTGCTCCACACTGGCAGACTGGCTCTTATCGATAAGGAGACCGCTACAATCTTATCAAGCCGCTAAGATTTTTTTTGAATGGCAGTTTTTTCTGCCACTGGTTTTGAGAGACGATCCGCTCTTTCCCAAAAGTCGCTGTAAGACCTCACCAACAAAAAACAAAAAAAAACGGAGGACCAGCGCAACAATCACCAGCTCAACAAACGAACCAATTCACACAGCCCACGGAGCTGTCTGTCTTGGCCGCACAATGAGCTCACTCAAGCGCAAAGAAGCCTCCACGGGCGGTGCACCGTCGGCCAAAGCAGCCAAAACCAATGGCACTGCCGACGGTGGCCGGCCCTCGAAACGGGCAAAGGCCGACAAGCCTGGAGACTTCAAGAAGAAAAACGAAAAGAACGACAAGGCCGACAAAAAGAAGAACGATTCGGAATCGACCTCTATGCCTGCTACGGCCGGTGCTGCGACCCTCGTCTCCCGTCTCAAGGAGGACGAGCCTCTCTTTCCCCGTGGCGGTGGCAGCATTCTGACGCCCCTGGAATACAAGCAGATCCAGGTTCAGGCCAAGAGCGATGCCCTTTTCGACCAACAGACAGACGGAACTCCTGCCAAGGCAGACGGACCGGCAAAGAAGAAGCAGAAGGGCAAGCGGAAGTCGGACGCCGCCGTTGCCAAGCCCGCGGATGACGGCCCCAAGATCGAGAGCTTGAACTACAAGGTGAGTTGTGGAAGAAAAAGGAATGGTGAGACAAAAGGGAAGGCGTTTACTAACATCACCTTTTACAGCGCCTCGTGAAGGGCTCCCTCGTTTTGGGCCAGGTTTCCGCCATTACCCCCCTCGAAGTCTCGGTCGCCCTGCCCAACAACCTCACGGGCCACCTTCCCCTTACCTCGATTTCCGAGACTCTGAACGAGCGCATTGCAGCCGAGGCCGAAGCGGAGGACAAGAGCGATGACGAAGACGACACCGACTCGGAGAACGACGAGGTGGATCTGCAGACTCTGTTCACGGTTGGCGAATACATCCGTGTCTCAGTTGTCTCCACCGAGGACGACGCACCCAACTCAAAGAACAAGCGGCGCATAGAACTGTCTGTGCGGCCAGAACATGCCAATGCAGGCCTTACAGAGCAGGATGTTGTCCGCAACTGCACCGTCATGGCCTCTGTTGTCAGTGTTGAGGACCGCGGTTATGTTATGGACCTGGGCATTGCTGGTTCTGACCTGCGTGGTTTCCTTGCCAAGAAAGAGCTGGACCCCACAATCTCTGAAGCTCGCATGGACCCTGGTGCCGTTTTGCTGTGTCTTGTGTCTAGCAAGGCCGGCAAGGTGGCCCAGCTTACCTGCCAGAAGAAACAAATGGGCAACCTCAAGAGCGCCGCCACTGAGGCCGTCACCATCAACACCTTTTTGCCTGGCACCGTCGTCGATATTCTGCTGTCGGATGTCAGCATCCGCGGCCTCGTCGGCAAGGTCCTGGGCCATCTCGATGCCACTGCCGATGTGATCCATTCAGGTGCCGGTGCCAGCGATGTTGATCTTGAGGACAAGTACAAGATCGGCTCGCGGGTGCGCGCTCGTGTCATCTGCAACTTCCCCACCTCTGATTCGCCCAAGGTTGGCGTCTCTCTCCTCCCTCACATTGCTGCTCTTGAGGCACAAACTGTGGACAGCAGCCCCGACAAAAAAAAGAAGAAGGCACAGGAGCAGGATAAGCCTGCACAGCTTCCTCTTGACGCTCTGCCATTATCCTCGACTGTCGAGAGCTGTACTGTTCGTCGTGTTGAGCCTAATGTTGGGTTGTGGGTGGATGTTGGTGTCAGCGGTGTTCCAGGCTTTGTTCACATTTCCCGTGTCAAGGATGGCAAGATCGACGCCCTATTTGAGTCTTCTGGCCCTTTCAAGGTTGGCTCTGTCCACCCTGGCCGTGTCCTCGGCTACAACCCCATGGACGGCGCCTACCTCCTCTCTTTTGAGAAGCACGTTCTAGAACAGGCTTACCTCCGCATTGACGACGTTCCTGTTGGCAAGGTTGTGCCTGGCACAGTCAAGAAGATGCTCATCAACCCTACGGGCGTGTCTGGCCTTATTGTCGAGATTGCCGACGGCATCACTGGTCTCGTCCCCGAGCTGCACCTGGCTGACGTCAAGCTGCAAAACCCTGAGAAGAAGTTCCGCGAGGGCATGAAGGTCAAGGCCCGCGTGCTGTCCATCGACTCTGAGAAGCACCAGATCCGTCTGACGCTCAAGAAGACGCTTGTCAACTCGGACCTGCCGCCCATCGCCACCTTTGCCGACCTTACATTCGGCCTGCAGTGCCTCGGTACTATTGTCAACATCATTCCGTCTGGTGCTTTTGTTCAGTTCTACGGCGACCTCCGTGGTTTCCTTCCCGTCGGCGAGATGAGCGAGGCTCCCATCACCAACCCGGAGGAGCACTTCCGCCTGGGCCAGGTTGTCAGTGTTCGCGTTCACAAGTTCAACCTCGACCGCAACCGCCTCGTCGTTACCTGCAAGGACCCTACGTCGTTTGGTGTCGAAAAGAAGCTGGCTCTTAAGGACTTGGCGCCTGGTGAGCTTGTGTCTGCCACGGTCATGGTCAAGAACTCGGACGGCGTCGAGGTTGAGCTGGCAAACAGCGGTCTGAAGGCTGTCCTGCCGGTCGGCCACCTGTCCGACCGCTCCGCCGCCAAGAACACTGCTGCTCTCCAGCGCCTCCACGTCGGCGAAGTCCTTCCCGAGCTTATTGTTCTCGACAAGCACGAGGGCCGCCGGTCCGTGACTGTCTCTCAAAAGGCCAAGCTCATTGCCGCAAGCAAGGAGAAGACTCTTCTGACCAACATGGCGGACGCCAAGGTCGGTGATATGCTGGCCGGTTTCGTCCGCAACATTACCCCCACCGCTGCCTTTGTTCAGTTTGCTGCCAACATCGTGGCCCTTCTCCCCAAGCAGCTCATGCCCAACGGCATCCAGAGCCAGACCGACTTCGGCATGCACATGTCCCAGACCCTGGAGGTGCGCGTGATCTCTGTTGAGAACGACCGCATTGTCGTCTCTCTTCAGCCTGAGGCCCGCACAACCACCAACGCCGATGACGACGCTACAGACACCAAGCTCATTAAACCCACCGATAAGGCTCTCAAGACGCTTGGCGACATCAACGTCGGTGTTGTCACCAAGGCCAAGATTACCGGCATCAAGGCCACCCAGCTCAACGTGCAGCTGTCCGAGAACGTCCTTGGCCGTGTTGATATCACCGAGGTCTTTGACAAGTGGGAGGAAGTTCCCGATGCCAAGGACCCCCTCAAGAACTTCAAGGAGAGCCAGGTCATTGACGTGCGCGTTCTGGGCATCCATGATGCTCGCAAGCGTACATACCTGCCCATTACCCAGCGCAGCAGCCGCACAGTCTTTGAGCTTTCCGCCAAGCCGAGCAACGTCAAGGCCGTTTCGGCCCCCGCTGCTCTGACCATGGATAAGATCGAGCCCGAATCGTCGTGGATCGGTTTCGTCAACAACCGCAAGTCCAACTGCCTGTGGGTCAGCCTGTCGCCCAATGTGCGTGGCCGCCTGTACGGTATGGAGGCTTCCAACGATCTGTCGCTCGTCAAGGACCTGGCTGAGAACTTCCCCATCGGCACGGCGCTTCAGGTGCGCGTCTTGCGCGTCGATGCAGAGCAGGGCCGCCTCGACCTGTCAGCGCGCTCAGCTGACGCCAAGGACGAGATTGACTGGTCGTCGATTGGCAAGAACATGGTGCTCGCTGCCAAGGTGACAAAGGTCGACGACCGCCAGGTGGTGGTCCAGATCAGCAAGACTGTGACGGGCCCCGTCCACCTGATCGATCTGGCCGACGACTACGACCAGGCTACCACGACGCCGCTCTTCAAGCACGACATTGTGCGTGTGTCGGTGGTGTCCGTGGACACAAGCAACAAGAAGGTGCGCCTGTCGACACGGCCGTCGCGCGTGCTCAACTCGTCGCTCAAGGTCGAGGACCGCGAGATTACGAGCGTGGCCGAAGTCGCGGTCGGCAATGTGATCCGCGGTTTCGTGCGCAGTGTCTCGGACAAAGGTCTCTTTATCAACCTGGGCGGCGACGTCGTGGCCATGGTGCGCATTTCCGATCTGTCGGACAACTACCTCAAGGACTGGAAGACACATTTCCAGGTCGACCAGCTGGTGCGCGGCCGCGTGGTCTCGGTCAACGAGGAGAAGAAACAGGTGCAGCTGACGCTCAAGGCGTCCGTGGTGGATGACAACTACGTGCCCCTGTCGACGCTGGCCGACTTCCACAAGGACCAGATTGTTAGCGGTCGCGTGCGCAAGGTGGAGGACTTTGGTGCTTTTATTGTGCTGGACAACACGGCCAACGTCAGCGGTCTCTGCCACCGCACTGAGATGGCCGATAAGGCCGTGCGTGATGCGCGGAAGCTGTACAAGGAGGGTGATGTCGTCAAGGCCAAGATCTTGAGCATCAACCTACAGAACGGCCGCATCAGCCTCGGCCTGAAGCCTGCCTACTTCGACGATGAGGAGGAGGATGAGGACGCCATGAGCGTTGATGAAGATGATGAGAATGGCGCTCGCCTGGACGACTCGGACGAAGATGGCAACGACGACGATTCAGACGACGACATGCTGGACGTGCGGGAAGCCCTCCAGATTTCCGGCACTGACAACGACGATCTTGACATTCTCAACGGCTCTTCCGACGACGATGATGAGGATGAGGATGACGAAGATGATGAGGAGGGCGGTGCTGTCAACGGCGCAGCTGGCGGTCTCTCTGCTGGTGGTTTTGACTGGTCGGGCGCCGACTTGGACAAGGACATGGCTTCTGACGATGACGAGGATGATGTTGACGCAGCAGCAGCCAAGAAGGCCAAGGCCAGCGCCAAGCGCAAGAAGGCGGCAGCGGCGGCACAGATGGACATTGACCGGACGGCCGAGTTGGATATTAGCGGCCCACAGACAGCGAGCGACTTTGAGCGTCTGCTGTTGGGCCAGCCCGACTCTTCGGCGCTCTGGATTGCCTACATGGCCTTCCAGCTGCAGGTCAGCGAGCTGGCCAAGGCCCGCGAGACGGCTGAGCGTGCCATCAAGACCATCAATGTGCGCGAGGAGACGGAGCGTCTTAACGTGTGGATTGCCTACCTCAACTTGGAGGTTGTCTACGGCACCGACGAGACGGCTGACGAGGTGTTCAAGCGGGCGTGCCAGTACAACGATCAGCGCGAAGTGTTTGAGCGGACGGCTAGCATCTACATCCAGTCCGGCAAGCACGAGGTATGTTTCATTCTTTCTACTACGTTTTGTGATCTGATGTAGAATCTTTACTAACCCCCTTCCAGAAAGCGGATGAGATCTTCCAGACCATGACCAAGAAGTTCGGTGCCCAGGCACCCCAGATCTGGATCAACTATGCCCATTTCCTGCACCACAGCCTCAACGACGCCGAGCGGGCACGTGCTCTGCTGCCGCGCGCCATGCAGATGCTCGCTCCGCATAACCACGTCAACCTCATGGCCCGTGTTGCCGCCCTCGAGTTCCGGTCGCCTGTCGGTAGCCAGGAGCGCGGCCGCACTGTCTTTGAGAGCCTGCTGGCCAAGTCGCCCAAGAAGTTCGATCTCTGGGACCAGCTCATTGACCTGGAGACGTCCGTCTATGCGGCCGAGAAGGCCAAGCACCAGGCCGAGAAGGGCAGCAGCAAGAGCGCCAAAGCCAGCAAGGCCGACGCGTCGGTTGTGCGCGATGTCTTTGAGCGTGGCACCAAGGTGCCCGGCATCAAGGCTCGCCGTGCCAAGACTTGGTTCCAGCGGTGGGCCAAGTGGGAGGAGCAGAACGGTGACGCCAAGAGCCGTGAGAAGGTGTCTGCTCGGGCCAAGGAGTGGGCAGCCGAGGCCGAGAAGAAGAAGGCCGATGCGGAGGCCGAGGAGAGCGAGTAAGATGTTTGGCGTGTTTCGCATTAAAAGTATATTGTTCTTATGGTGTCTTTTTGTGTTTTGTAAGGGGCGCACAAAAGAAAAAACTACTGGCATCTTTGCATTTGCATTTGCATCTTGCAGTTTGCATTTTGGTTTCTGTTTGCTATTTTTCCTTGTAAATAAACTAGCTTTCTATGATGGCTTTGGCATAGTTTTTGTTTTGTTCTTTAGCTTTTCTTAGATTTGCATATCAATATTTTATTCCCATCCTTAGCGATTCCCTTCTTGGAGTGGATTCTGTGTTCTTCTGACCATTCCATCCCACATTCCGGGGCATCACATTCGCAGAGGAGTTTGTCTCACCGACTTGCCGAAACATACGAACCAAGGCACCAGACAGCTGTTTTCTTTTTCTTTCCATAATTTTGGCGTCCAGACCACGTCATTGCCGTCTCAAAACAGGACACACGGTCCTTTGAAAAGCCTGATATTTTCTGGATGCGGCGCTGTGGGGAGGCGATATGTTTCTGATGGGGAAACAGAAAACAGCCGTACCAAGTAGACGGGCAGCGTGGGCCGAGGGAAGGACGAAGGATGTGTGATGCTAGAGACATTAAGGCAAGACACGGAAGTGTCTTATCATCCTATGAAGCGGCCCCTGCTCCTAAGAAGTGGCGACAATAGAGACGATCGGCTGGAGTGAAGAGAAAATGATTATCATGGAGCACTGATGGGGCGAACGATGAGAATGGGATGAATGTGGAGGTGGAGTCAGTTGTGGGATGCGACAGTGTAAGGTTGACCCAGAAAGAAAACATTTCTTCTTCTTCTTTTGGACTACACTTTAAAGATGGTGACTACAAAAGGTCATGCAGTCAGGGCAAGGCGCAGACAACCAATTTAGAGAACGAAGGAACGCACAATCAAAGCATGACAATCCTGGCTACGCCATGTGGCTTTCTCAAGAAGCCTTGCTCTGCCGAAGCATTCCGGTGCTAGAATGCACCATTGCCATCCGGCAGAATATATTCCTTGTCCTTGTCCTTGTCAAAGACGCACAGTCCTTTCACGCAGAAAAGGCGAGCCCAGAGACGCGGATTTGCGCGGCGCAAAAAGACAGCAAATAGCCAAGGAAAAGAAAAAGGAAAGCACAGACGGGCGAGAAGGAACAGTCAGGATTTTTTTTTCTTTTTTTTCTTCTTTTTCCACAACAATAGTATGGAAGCTATGGGTGTTGAGTGTCCGCAGGTGGAAGAATAGATGTGAGGTTGCCTTTTTCATGGTGGTGACGGGACGGGAGGAAGGTACAGCGAGCCAATCAAGTGTCATACTTTATCGACGAGTGGGTCCATACTGTCCACCCCTTGTTCCAGCACAACCTTTTGTCGTCTCAGGTCGTGCAAATCCCCCTCATCTTTCTTTTCCTCGCGATTAAAGTGTTCTCTTTGCCCAAACCACATTAAAATTCGAGTTTAGAGTAAATAGAGTACGTTATATGTAATGATTGGTTCCTCCACTATAAACTAACGTGGTCACTATCTGTAAGGCTTCCTGTTTGAAATGACTTTTGAGTCAATTAACTAGAATTAACTAGAATTAACTAGAGAAGTTGCAGAAAAAATGTTTTCAGCTGAACAAACAGCTAACCTATCTAGGAGTTGACAGAGATGTAAATCACTCACCTTTATTGCCCATTTGAAGGCGCCTGTTTAGGATGCTCACTCGAAATGGTTGTCAAGGACCACCCTCGTGTCGTCATCTGATTATGCTTGCCTCGCAAAGCATCTGAACACCTGTTGAGCAAACCAGCGGATGAATTGGATCTCGAGGGAATGCCAAGATAAAGCGAGTGAGAATTTGCAGAGATCTTAATGGACTTGCACACCTTGCCCTAGAGGCAACCATTCCTCCCACCCACCATCACAGAGGAAGAGAGAGCGCATACTCCACCTCCACATGCCCTTGCGTGATCTGCACGCATGGTCTTGCTCCGTGGCTAAAGTGAGAGTGGGCAGAGAGAACACGCAAAAGACAGTTCATCAAATGTCGTCTCTAGCGTCATGTCGTTGGCACACTCTTCTCTTTTGCTGGCACTATCCATGAGAATATCATGGTCTGGGGGATCTGTCGTCTTGACAACCATCTTTCTTGGAAGCCTGCGGTGAGGGTTTATGGCCAAACCAGCGTTGAGTAGCAGGAAGACCTCGAATGATTTAATCTCTAGTAAATAATCAATAGTTTGGTTCCTGTTTTGTTATATTTGTCTAAAAGCCCAAAATTTCAACAAGCTCCAACGACCATCTCATCTCTGTATGACATATGAGATAGATATGTTTGAAATTAAAGGAAGGCAGAAGCTGTAACAGAAGCTGCATTCTATCTCTGGCTGTGACATTCCAAATAGTCTTCAAGAATTCCCCGAGAAAATAAAGATAATACACCATACGTTATGAAAAAGAATGACACAGTTCTCATCAAAGGCGGCGCACATATTCGCCATACCGTGCCCGAGTTCCGGCTCGGCGCTCTCCACACCTTCACATGCAGACTCTAGTTCTCGACACACTCGAGACGACTAATTTATCCGGCGAGCAGGTAGAATCATGAGGCGGGATATCTGTAGAAGGCATCAAGATCTTGGAGGAATCGGTCCGGCCGAGGTGTGTGGGTAGATGGAATTCTGTGCTTTTGTGCTTCTGTGCGTTCTTCTTTTTGTTGCCTCCCAAGACAAGTCCCGAAACTGGGTCAGCACGGCCCAATCCAGCTTTCACGACATGCATGGCATTGCCAGGCCCTACCTCGCTTCGACATCCCGCGCGCACGTCCTCCTTTCCGTCGACACACAGACAGAGGGTTGCCATCGATAGAAAAAAAAGAGAGAGAAATAAGATGGATACCTTGACAGTGACAAAAGATTTGCGGCATGGATGGCTCGCATTGATGCTGCTTCTGATCATCGCGTTGAGCCTTGCCACCCCTGCAGAGCCATCCGGTTGTTTTCTTTTCTTGTGGCCTTGTTTGTGAGTCGTCTTCTCGTTATTCTCGTCACTCTGTCACTCCACCGCCTCAGCACTCCATCTTTTGACATTTTCCTTTTCCCGTCACGTTCGTATACGGTCTTTCTTGTTTTGTTCATCTTGCATCCTTCGAGATCCTTTCCGGTCTATAGCTGAAATGCTTTATGTATACCCTACACCCCTTCGCCGTTCCCTTGCCTCTTCTTGTTTTTCCTTCTCTTATTTCTTTTCTTTTTACTTTTACTTTCGTTTCTTCTTTTAGTTTTCCGTATTCTCTTATACGAATAGCGTCTATTGTATTTCGTCATCCACATACAATCACCAACAAACCACATCCTCGACTCGATGCTCGCCAGTCCAACCTTCTCATCAGTTGGCGGCGGTTCTTTTATCGCGGAGTAACGAACTTCTCAAAAATCAACAACTCTTAGACGGAACAAATGTCCAACTCGACAGGCATGGGGTCCGTTCTGGACATCCCGGCAGGGCCCACGACAGGTCTTCAAAACTTCGCCATTGCCATAAATTTCTTCTTTCCATCAATGGCCTTGATCGTTGTCGTTGCACGAGTGGCCGGTCGGCTATCATCACGACAGTTTGGACTGGACGACTGGCTCATCACAATTGCCATGTTCTTTTCGATAATACAGACAGCCATCAGCTATATCTGTAAGTTACTTATTTATATTTGCGTCAAAAAGACTATCAAGCCATATCGACTAACACGCCGTAGTCATAAAAACAAACTTCGTCGGCATCCATATTAATGATATTCCACCACACGACCCGGTGCAGGGTGCCATATGGAACTTTGCCGTCGAGCTTCTGTACAACCCTATTCTCTCACTCGCCAAATCGTCGGTGCTCATCTTTCTCCTGCGCCTGTTCGGCCAGAAGAATGGCATCCGCCGCTTCATTATCGTGCTCAACACCATCAACCTGATGCAGATGGTCGGCGTCTTTGTCGCCATCATCTTCCAGTGCACGCCCATTGCCTTCACCTGGGACCGCACGATCAAGGGCGGCCACTGCGTCGACCAGCGTCTGTTGTTTGTGTCAACATCGGCCATTAACATCATGACAGACATCATTGTACTCGCCCTGCCGCTGTACATTCTGGCCGATCTCAAGATCCGCCGGCGCACCAAGTTTGGCCTCATTGTTATTTTCCTTCTGGGCATACTGTAAGCATCCCCTCTCTGGAGCGTATATTTTGATTGATAATTTAATTGAACAATTGCTAATGACATAGGGTCACTATCACATCCATTGCCCGGATGGCCATCTTCGTTCAGGGTCTCTTTGGCCTCGTCAGTTCGCCAGACCCGACATTCAACATCGGCTTTATTACGTCTGACATTGAGACGAATCTGGCCCTCATTACAGCCTCTATCCCGGCACTGCGTCCGTTCCTACGGGCACGCGACCGCGGCGGTTGGCTGCCCCGGTTCGGCAGAGCACCGACTACATTGGCAATGGTGGGCAACACAACCGAAATGACCCGCAATACGGTGCCGACAGCGTACATTTCGCGGGCATCGACCATGACGGCGACGACCACGGCCGCCAAGACGGTCACGATAAAAAAGTCGGGCAGCCGGCGCGGCCGTGATGCCAATGGCAAGCTGCTGCGAATCGGCACGGGCGACCAGCGCCAACAGCTGCGCAGCCAGAGCCCACGGAGCAGCGAGGAAGAGGCCATGACGGCCAATGGCATTATGCGCGTCAGCGACATCCAGCGCGAGATTGACGGTCTCGCCCGCGAGCTGACGGCCGTGTCGGGGACCTACGCAAGCTTCCTGGACACAGATCCAGCTGCAAATGGCAATGGTCCAAGGCGGCCACCACGACCGCCACAGCCGCCTCAAACCCCACCACGGCCACGATCATCTTCGGCTCCAGGTACAGGCCGCCGGCGATTTGCCGACCAGTATTATAACGACGGCGTTGACCCGAACTTGGAGTATGCCGCCGAGCGCGACTTTAACGAGGAGCGGCTGTCGCGGTATGGTGACCGGCGGTTCGGCGTGGTGACGCCCAAGGGTGTGCCGCCACAGTGGCCTGGCGATTTTGAAAGCCGTGGTCGCAAAGAAGGCCAGCCCTTTTAAACGCTTGCCCTCTTGCTTTATCGCTGTTGCTTCTTCGGCTTCTTCTCCTTCTTCTTCACCACCTTCTTGAATTTCATTTTCTGCATTGCATTTCGGTTGTTTATCATCGCGGCCCTCTATATGCCGGCGGATCATAAGGCGCCTTCTGGGGAAATGGCAGTGGCATCTGCCTGGCATTCAAGCAAATAATACCATAAAAATGGCACACGGGGTTTTGGAGCGCCATCATCTTTCATCTTTTCTTTCATTCTCTTCTTTTCATTTTGGGTCTGTTATAATTTTATCCGGTTGTATGAATCAAATGAGTTATGGCCGTTGCTGGCATGGGCATGAGAATGAGAATGAGATGTGAGTGTGATGCATGGTATTTTTGTCGTTGTTATTGTCTTCTGATCCTGCTCGTCTGGTGTGTAGTTCTAGAAAACAAAAGGTGAATTGATACCCACATTAAAACACATAAAGAACCAAGGAGGTAACTGCGACTTCGGGATGCAGAAGGAGCAACGGAAGCGCTCAAGCAAGCAAAGGCGCATATTGTTCCTCGTTTTTCGTCTTCTTAGCCATTGGGCAGCAACTGAATGATGCAAGCCACAAATGCGTTTTTTCTTCTCTTTTCTTTTCGTGGTCTTGCTCCCACTTGCCTTTTGTGTCTTGCGCTTTTGACCTGTCCTTTTTTCTTCGTTTCTCTTCATGCCCTACACTCTCGTCGCTCCTTTCAAATCCACAGTTTCGTTTTCGCGTCCGCACCAGCGTGTCACGAGGCCGCTTTAGTGTGTTTTTGTTTGTTGACACACAGGCACTAAGGCGGCCTCTGCTCGCCTGGTGTCGCTGGTCCTGTTCCTTTGTCCTAAGCCTGTGAACGCCTGCAGACTCTCTGCCAGTCAAGTGCTTCCATTTCATCGCCTTTGAACTAGACAGTGTCAGCTCGATCTGCTCCTGAGTGATCGCCGCACCACGCGCATATCATAGAGTGGCAGAGTGTCTTGCCATGGCCGGAGTGTGCGCCACCCTGCGAACCCGCCTTGGATGACATGTTGCAAGTGATTCAGTCTCAGCGGGCAGTCAAAAGATGGACGCAACTGGACAAGAAAAAACAGGGCTTGGGGTCGTATCCAAGATCGTCCAGTTTTCGAGTTTTGAGTTTTGCGTGACTGTTTGTGTGTTTGTGTGCTCACATCCATGGGCACGGCATGCTTCACCTCTCAAAAGAAAGCTGTCCGCATTGGATGGCACAACATCTGCTTTTGGCGACCTGCAGCAACAGGATGTGTCCTGCTGTGACGCCGTCTCCTGCCTGGCATGGCGATTGATATCAAAGAAACGGAGGCAACGGTATCAATGTCGGTTGCACAGATGTGGTTTTTTTTGTGTCCGCCGATTTGTGCCGTATTCCAATTTGTCCGGTGAACCACCGAAGACCGGCAAGCTGGACGGGTGAGAATGCCAGAAACTTTGGCCTCTCCCTTACCGGCTCAAGCTAATTGCAGAGGACAGCATAAACCTGCGAGACTTCTAGCGGTAGCTTTACTGCCTGTCAAAATTTGGACGGTTCTCGAATGTTTGCCATTTTGCCATTTTGCCATTGTCTTTTGCCTCAAATTTTCGCACACTGGAGGCTTTGCTCCTCTCTTTTTGCTCGCCGAATCCGCGGGTATGGCAGACGCTAGGATCTTGCCCGTTCCCTTGTGGAGCATGTTCACTTTTATTTTTCTTCTTCACCAATTTGCTCCGGGTTCGTGTTGTCCAGCCCTGGTCCTCCTTTTCTTTTCTTTCTTTTCTGCTTTCCTATTTCGTCCTCAATTGATCCTCTTTTTCAAGGGACCTTGCGTTTACCACGTATGAGGACTGCAAATGTGGGATGACGTGGGCCTTCTGGAACGAATGGAAGAGCGGCTTTTTGTTAGTGAAAATGGGGAAAAGTTTCTCTGCAAGAGGACCCAATATTTTTCTGTGCTTTTGTTTTTCCACTGCTGATTTTTTTTCTTTTCTTTTGGCGCGTTTCTTTCGTGGCGGCCCAGTCGTCTTCTCTGACGCCGAGGATTCGTGACGGAAAGCGCCTTTTAATTGCAGACTCTGGCTCTGCCCAACCGATGCCGTTCAAAGTGAGTCAGATTGGATTTCCGCGATGAAGAATTAGGCGACGCGGGATGGGATGGGATGGGATAGGATGGCGGTGAATGAATGCCTGCGGCCTTTTTGGGTTTTGAGGTTTACATTTGAGATTGTCGTTTCTTGTTGTGCTTCCAGCATGTGTGAGTTGCCAACTTAATTACAGCTGGAAAGGGGTCCTGGTTTGTGCTCCCCGCCTTCTCCGTTGCAGAATGCCCCCATGAGGAAGGAGCGTGTGGGTTGGCTGCTTCCTATTCGGGCAAGAGTGCATCGCGACCGCAGTAAGATGGAAGGAATGACGGAGGACGTGGATGATGCTCTTAATTACCGTTGAGAACGGCAGGTGCAAACGGTCGTTCTTGCTTTATCGGTTGCAAATCAACTGTGAAACTCTGGTTAGGGGATGCCAACTAATCGCCAACTGGACAAAAAGACACTTTGTCAACTCTTCTTGTCGAGCCTCAACAATAACACTACACGAAACGGCCTAGCACACGACTTGCCAGCACACGCAAGCACGGGGCATTTCGGCGTATGGTGTATTGCACTTGTGTCGCCGCAGGGCACGCGCACGGCATCCAGTGATCCCCATCCCTTCCGACAGGCTACACACTACCCATTGTAGTCTGTATTACTATTGTTCGTTTGCGCACAAGACACGCATAGCTAAGCCACTTTGGTCCAGTTGATCGGGCTTTGCCGACGGCGATAAGACACCAAAGTCAAAAGAGTGGGCACAAATGGGGGTTAGAGGCACACGCGAGCGCTGTTGCTGATTCGACGTCGACATTCAGCTAGAGTGGCAGAGATAGCAAGGCCCAGCCGACAGTTCAACCAGTTGTGAACCCCTCCCGCGAACTGTCAGCCAACTGCACTATCTATAATCGACTAACGAACAGACTGCAGGCACACTGGCTGGCTATCCAGGCGAGCCAGGCCACCCGCACCCAGATTAGGCGTGTTGTTTTGGACTTGCCTATCGGACAAAGCCAAACCGTGGGGTGGCAGCAGACGTCAATCAAGGCAGGGAGAGATTGGAGTCGGGCAGAGCTGATAAAAGAATGGCCATCTGGCACTTCTCGTGTCTGGCCTTCTCTGGCTTCCTTTCTCTTGTTTGCAACTTGAGCTGCTTCAACGTGGCTCTCTCACACGACATCGTGAAGAGCACACGACTCAAACGAGCCCTATCTGAATACATCGACCGAGCCAGCATTGGCTATTGATAGACACCGACTCCACGCGATATACCAAACCTCCGACACCAAGCCTTCGCACGGCATACGGACAACCGAGAACGACGGTAGGCAAAGGCCCTCCAGGATCGTTACGTTGTATCCATCGCTGAAAAGGCTCAAAAAAGTTGTCCAGAAGCGCTACTCACAAAGAAATCAAAGGGAAGAAAAGGGAGGAAGCTCGCGGGCAAATCGGCATTTTTTGGCAGCAAATCGCAACGCAGCCATTTTCAACTAGTTCTTTTTCAGCGCAGCGCCACCACACGCGATCCAGCCGACCCAGCGGTCCTCGGCCCTCCACTTCCAGACCCGCCCGTCCCAACGTTGCTCTTACGTACATTTACAGTACGTACACAGTCTCGGGTGCCCTGCAGCACGGCAGCCTTTCCCACCCCTTCAACGCACTTTGACACTCTCCAAACTACGTCAGTGCCCACACTGTACGGACACCAGCGTGGCCCCTTGTCAGTGCGCCTTGGCAGACCGACACCACTCAAAACCCAAAACCTCGCAACAATTGTTGTCTCCACGGCAGGCTTGCCATGTCCCGCCGTGCAGCCGGCACAGCATATCTGGTGGACTGTGGATAGGGTGTATTACCGCTGATCAGGGTTGGCCGCACCCTTAATTTACGGAGCAAACACCAACTGGCAACCATATCGACGCCTCCAGTGTTCTGGCGGCCTTCGTTTTGCCTTCCTTTTTCTTTCTTTTTATCCTCTTCCCCTTTTGCTCCTATCTCCCCCAAATTTGTCTGGTTCTCGCGTGGGGGAAATTTAGGACTGCAAAAGGGAGTCGTGGCGATGATGTCCCCGCGCTCCTTTCTGGTTTCCCGCCAGAACCACTTCTCTCGACCTTCGCCTGCAACATCTCCAGCACAGTCACCGTCTCAATCGCCACGACACTCGCCCCAACATTCTCCGCCACGATCACCACCAACATCCTCGACCTCCTCTACATCCTCACCCTTTGCCATTCTGAGCAGACGTAGGAATGACACCGCAACACGGGACCCAATTCCGCCCAACAACGCCGTACCACCGTCCCGCACAACCGCCTCTCCTTTGGCTGGCCTCTCAAACCCAACTGGCTCTTCTTCGTCAGCCATGAACATGAGTGCGACTGTCGCCGCACCCCGAGGCGGCGCCATTGCTGACAGCCGAAAACTTGCAAACAGCGATGTGCCACTCATGCCCTTTACGCCAACAAAATCATTAGGGACTTCACAAGCTGGCTCTGCTTTTCTCCCCGACGAGCGGCCAACAACGCCTACGAGCCCTGTACAGATTCCGGTAAAAGCAACAAGGCACGAGACCGCTCACGCGCATGCTCATGCCCATGCTCATGCCCACGCACACGCGCACACGACCAAACACCGTCACCACCAAGCCCCAAACCAAGACGTCTGGCGCGGTTTCCGGCAAAGCCAGGCTCAAGCATTGGGAACCGGCTCGCGGCGCCGGTCACGCGACGTCCACAGCCCCGAATCCATTTCGCCCTCCGTCGCCGCGCTTTTAGCCGTCACCAATATTCCCCGGTCACGATCCTCGCGCAGCCTGCGGCAAACACGGAATGCCAATGGCGACCGCCTAAGCGAGAAGCGCATGACTGTCAACTCATTTATCGATCAAGTCCAGGATGCCGAGCAAGAATTCAGCCTTTCACTCAGCAAAAGCCCACTCGATGTCCTCTTGACTGCACCCGAGGACCTCGAAGACGACGACGAAGTCTCTATTAGCGACAGCACACTCGACCCCGATCTTTCTACGCGCACGGTCTCGCTCGAGTCTATGCCCTCGCTGGCCGATTCTTTCGCGACCGGCACTATCTCTTCCTACGACTCGCCGCGCACTCCCCACCGCGGCCATGGCAGTGTGCGCAAAGCGCGCCCGACTCGCCGGTCGCTCACCCCTGTTTCATCGCCCCCAGGCAATCACGAAAGCGACCCTCTTTCGGCAGCCAGTCTTGACGGCGGAAGCGACAGCGAGGTTGACGTCGACAGTCTCGATTTCCGCGTTTTCCAATCGCCTCCGGACCCCCTTGCAAGGACGACTGAGGCTCGCTTCCCTCTTCAGCCACTGCGGTCCGCCTTCAAGTCAAATCTTACGGCATCGCTCCGCGCGCTGCGAAATGCGGCCCGCTCATTCTCCAACCTCAACTTGACGTCCATTCCACCCGAGGACTTTTTAACGCGCTCTATTCTCACCATCGACCCCCGCATTCCTTACACTGACGAGCGCCGTCCCCCGCCACTTGAAGAAGAACCGAGTCCCGCGCTGCGTCGCTATCTCAACCCCGCCACAGGACCGCACATTGACCCGCGACTTTCGGCTGCACAGATGCTGTCGCCGGCGCTGGCATCCGCCTCGCTGTCACCCTCATCTCTGACACTGCCAACGGCACCTTCTTCCTCATCCTCCACATCTGGCGGCGCAACATCGCCGAGTTCCTCGCCACCCCGGTCGCCCTTTACTGCGTCTATTCAGATGCAAACCTACCGAGTGCATCGCACAAAGGGATCGCGATCTTCGTCCTCTGGCGGTAGCGGCGCCACAACCCCGTCGGGCCTTCCACTTCACCCATCCGGCCGATCTGCATCGTCAGCCAGCCTGCAGGAATCTGACCGTCCGCCACCAGGACCCCGGCAGCGCGAACTTCGCGAAAATTCCGACTTTATCCGCATCGCCGTCATGGAAATGGCCATGCGCCGCGTCGGCAAACTCGACGATCGCAAGCCCGGCCGTGCCCGCCTGGCGCTGCCACCTCGCAAGATGGGCGGCAAACCCTATGTCGTCGGCACCGACGGTGTCCCCGCCCGCTGGGTGAGCGTCGTCGCTTCCAGCGATAGAGATTGAAGTTCCGATTGAAAGCCCACTTCTGCTTTTCAATCACACTTTCCACTTTCATCTCCACCCCACGAACCTAGTACATTTTTTTTATTCAACACAGCGCTGCCTCACGGCTAAGTTGCTGTCACCTTCCTTTTCGCTGTCACCTTCCTTTTCCTCCCAATTTTTGGGGACTACATTTTCTTTTGTCATTATTATCTGCATCGGCATTTGGCGTTTGTTTTACTATGAAGCATGGGGGATTTTGGTCAGCATTTTGGATGGGGAGCATCGATATTTTCCCCCAACAGCATTTTTTTTTGTTACATGAGCATGAGATACCTACCTTGGTTTTTACTCTTACCTTTTTATGACACAATTTTCAACTCTTAACCACTTTCCAAAACCTGCAAGTGATTTTTTCCAACATGCGCATTTGTTCGTCGTAAATGAAGAATAAAGATCGGCAGTGGTTCTTTTGCAGGCCCTTCCAGAACAATGGATGGAAGACGATCCTCTATGGGGCCGTAGTAACATCGGAGGTACCCCCGTTCACCACTTTTTTTTTTTTTTTTTTTAATATTTCAACAGCTCTTTTGCCGTATCCACACCGACAAAAAATAACTTTGGAACTCATTCCTACAGAGGAAATCTAGACGGCCCGACGGTACCCGACCTCGAACTTGCCGATTGAATTGCGAAGAAATGACCGAGCAAGTGGGAAAGAAGTTAAAAGAAGAAGAGCGGTATGACCGGAATTTATCTGTACAGTAATCATTCATATGCCATATTTTGTTTACTTTCAACACGAAATGCCAAGTTGAAACAATAGCAGAGCAGCCCTCGGCAATTTTCACAGGCCCAGACAGGCCCAGCCTACATGTAGGAAAAAAATGAAGAAAACTGAATGTAAAGACTTTCATTGTATTTACTTGAGAAACGACGCAAGGAAACAAAAAACATGTACATGTATGAGTGTGAGCTTAGAATGTGAGCTGTGGGCAAAGATGCAAAATGCAAAAACAAAGAAGAACAAGAAACCCGCCTCCGCCTTTCTTCCCCCTACAAACCGACGTATATATACAATGACTGTATCGGTTTTGGGAGAGAGAAAGACACCCAGGGACAGGTGGAAGGAAATGTTGATGGCAAACAAAAAATGACAGAAGGACAAAGAAAACAGAAAAGGACAAACGGCCAACAGAAAAGCACGAGAAACACCCCGTTCCCCATGATATGCCGTGATGTGCCATATATAGTGCAAAAACCCGAGACCTGGTCCCCTAAACCTCACCGTCTATAATGTCTAATTTTTCACTTTCAAACAACACATTGCTCTGGGTATAGATTGCCCCTCTTTTCACCACCGTTTTAGAACTTGAGCCTTGAGGACCGTAGGCCTGTATCGCCTCCGGTCACGTTGTCTTCGTCCTTAGGCCTCGGTGAAGATGCTTCGGTACGTCTGTGTCCGCATCGTCAGCATCGTCGTCGTAGACGTCAGCACCAGCCATTCGGGTCTGCCGGCGGACTGGAGTGAGATCACCCTCGTCCAAGCCGCCGCCACTGCTGCTTCCGCCGTGGCTGGTGTGGACACCAGTCCGTCGGTCGTAGCCTGCGTTTTGGCTGCTGCCGCTGCCGCTGCCGCTGTTGTTGTTGCTATTATTGTCGCGGTCCTTGACTCTCGATGCTAAGGCGCTTAACTTGTTGCGGACACCGCCAAAGGCCGACTTCTTGCGGTCGCCAGAATCGCTGCCGCCAAACATCTTGCTGCTGCTGCGGCTAACAGGGCGCAGGTAGTTGTCGTTGTTGATGCTGCTGTTGCCACCCCGGCTAGGGGGAAGGGAAGACTGGCCAGAAGAGTATTCGTATTGCGGCGTTGGCGGTGTCATCATCGTGAACTTGGGGATCAGACCTGCACTGGTGTTGATTGCGAGCCCGCCTCCGCCGCCGTTGTTGTTGTTGCTGCTGCTTCCAGCACCGCCGTTACCTGAATGGCCAATGTATGACCTATTGGACGAGGCGACACTCGAGCTTCGGCTGTTTGAGCGTGGCAAGGGGATGGACGTTTGCGACCCACGCAGAGACCGTGGCGGGGAGCGTGAGAAATCAACAGGCGATGTACCAAAGATGGACGACGAGTCGTCGCCGCTGTTGTCTCGAGACTCGTGCAGTGCGGGCGTCGACAGCAGGACTGAGCTGGTGACCTGCTCACGCAACTTGTTCTGCTGGGCCGTGTTGGGGCGGTGCTTGCTGAACTTGTTGCCAATGATGGCGCCCGTGTGCGAAATCAGAGCCTTGATGACACGGCTCTTGAGGGCCAGGGCCAGGTCTAAGTTCGACCACGTCTTGTTGCGGTACTCGATGGTCGGCAGCCGGAAGACAAAGTCGTGCACGTCCTCAATGTTGCGCTCGCCCTTGCCCTTGTAACTGAGACAGAGAACGACGGATGGCAGGCGAATGTAGGCAAACGTCATGTAGTTGCTGGCACGCGTAATCATCTTGGTCAGGTCGTCGGACGGGTTGTTGTTTTGCTTGTCGTCAGACTTGTTGCTGCGCAGCGTGAACCGGCTGCTCTTCTTGGAAGACTCATTGCCGCCAGTCATGGACGAGAATCCAGTCGACGACCGTCCAACACCGATCCGGAGAGGGCCACTGCTGCTCTGGAGCGACTCGTGAGATTGCTTCTTCAACAGGCTCTTACTCGAGCTTGCCGTAGGTTGACGGAAGAAACGGAAGGAATGGCCGTTGTCCGTGGAATGGACGCTCATTGCCTTTTGCTTCTCTGCGCTCGACCGCTGGTTCTGGTTGGATGTCAGCGTCGGGCGCAAGCGGAGCTCGAGAGAGCCTGGGCGTGTATCAAAGGCGGCCGAAGAAGCCTCACGGTCACGTTCCGAGACTGCCGAGCCAAGACGATTGCGGCCTCCGGTGTGGACATTGTAGGTGTATTCGTCGTCCTCGGTATCGTCATCAGACTGCTTTGCAAACGATGAATCTTGTGTCGACGTCCCACCATTGCCCTGCTTGTCTGCGTCGGTGCCGGGGAAGATGTACTCGAAGATTTTCTTGCCGACTTCGTGCTCGAGCTGGATCTTCATGGGGAACAGCGTCACCTCAAAGTGGTCCATAACCGTGATTCCAGCAATGGCCTCCAGCATGTACCAGTAAACGCGCACCATGGGCTCTGTGCCTGTCTCCATTGGACCGCGCTCGTTGAGGTACGGGACGATCATCTCGGGGTACATGGCGTCTGGCAGCAGGTTGAGACCGAGGATCTTGCCCACCTGGATCAGGTTGATGTGCGACCCGTCTGCATTGTCTGTTCTGTCGTACTCGACATCCTTCAGCTGCAGCTCGACCAGCGGCTCGTTGGTGTCGCGAATGAGGTGCCAGACGATCTCGCGGGCGGAGATGCTCCACTTCAGGAGGGCATTGCTCTGGGACGAGTCGTTGCGGCCCTGGGAGGTGGTGATGGCCTTCATGATAAAGAAGAGCTCGTCCTCGCATGCCGCAAGATCACGCTCCAGAAGCAGCCGTTCTTCCCAGCCACGCTTGTCGAGCGTCTTGGAATGGATCTGGAAGTGAGTCTTGATGTCCTCCAGCTGGCGAACCCGTTCCTGGAGCCGGATGACCATCTCGGGGGCGCCACGCAAGTCGCTGAAATCGGATGCGAGCATGATCTTCTCGAGGCGCTCGCTCCGCGTCTTCTCGGCCGGTTCGTTGTACATGAGGAGGTCGAGGACAATGACGTATATGGCATAATATTGTGACGAGTTGCACAGCGCACGAGCTTGCGGGAACTCGACCCACAGGTTGTCCATGCGGCTCTCGAGATTGTCGGATGTTGCTGTACCAACGCCTTCGCCGGTATTGACGCCCTCGTTGTACTTGAGACGCAGCGTATTGTATTTGTCGTAGCGCAGCGTTGCCGATGTTTTTTGGACAACACGCTTGAAACCAAAGGGATCGGTCTGGAAATCAAAGATGGCCTCCATGGGCACCCAAGGTGGCCAACTAGACCCGCTGGGTGACCCGTAGCTGGTGCCCGAGTACGCTGAGAGAATGCGCGTCGAGAACCACTTGCGGTGCGTGACAAAGAACTGTGTGCTGTCCATACCAACCAGGAAGCGCCGCTGGACCAGACCGCTGACGTTGTCGGACAAGCGTGCCTTGTCCATCACCTCGACCACCTTGAGCTCCATGCCTTTGGCCGTCACAAGCACCACGTGCTTCTTGTTCTTGTCGCTCTGCAGCTGGATCTGCGGGGCAATTAGATGGACGTGGTAGTTGTTCTGGGGCGTGAACTCGGCAGCAATGCAGCCGGACAGATCCTCCATAGGGGTGCTGTAGACGGTGCCCTCCTTCTTCTTAGTATCGTCATCGCTGGACTCGTCTGTGCTGACGAATCTCCGGCCGTCCTGCAAAATCTTGCGGATTCTATCCTCGATATCTTTGCCAGATGTCCGATCGCCGCTGCTGGGGCCTTCTGTTGACTGCGGCGCACCAGTTGCAGCGCCGGCAGTGCCAGTTGCAACCGATGATGATTCGCCCGAGCCAGCCTTGAGCTTGACCTGCTCTTCGACAATGTCGATGATGAACTTGACTGCCGGTCGGGACAAATAGTAGACGAAGCCGCGTCGTTGGCTGACTTGGTGGATGTAGCGGAGGATGATGTTGCGGAGGTTGTTATTCCACTTGAGTTTCATGTTGTGGACGACGAAGCGGTTCGTGAACTCGCTGGCAAACTCGGCACCCGAGTCAGTGCCCTTCTTGTCACCCTCGGCCGAAGCGGCTGCGCCCTCCGCAGCAGATGTATCACCAGGGCCTTCTGACAGGGGCACAGAGCCTGAGGCTCCGGCCTTCTCGCGTTGTCTGCGCCTGGCTTCTCTGAGCTCAGTAGCAGCCTTTGATGCCGCCGTTGCAGCAGCTCTTGCCGCGGAAGCGGCAGCAGTCTCTTCTGCCAGAAGTCGGAGCGAGTTTTCGAGGAACGACTTCTTTTCTTGGAGGACATTGGCTTGCCTGGATAGCGTTTCAATCTCATTTGCGATCGCGGCGTTGTTCTCGTTGTTGATCCGCTTCACAGCATCGTTGATGTCCCGGACATGGTTGTCGATCTGCTCCTCCAACTGGCGCAAACGGGCCCGGACCAGCTGCATCTGCACCGCGCGTGGATCGTCGTCAGGTGTCATAATACAGAGATGCGTCGGCTCATGACCAAAGGGACTGGTACGGTCTGGATCACCGGAAATGACACCGCCAATATCCGTCTGCCGGAAGTAGGTGATTCTAGGCGCGAACGCAAGCGGGAAAATTCTTGTGTCTGGGTTTGGCTCAGTCGGGATGATCCAGTCCAATTCCACAAAGTCGTCCATGTCGATCCAGCTAAAGTCTTCGTCAGGGATCGTGAAGTGTGAGATGTCCGCCGTTTCCTCGTCATTGTGGATGTAGTGTGACAACGAGTTTTGGATGGACTCTGCCGTGGAGCCCCGGATACTAGCCGAGACGGCCCGGATATCAGCAGAGGCCAAATCGAGCTGGCAGGCGTGGATCTTCATGCCCGTCGTGCGGCTCTTCGTCTTGCGGCCCTTGTCGCGCGTGTTGAACTCCTCTCGTCTCTGGTGCATGTCAAGCATAAAGCTGTCGAAGCGGACCTTGATGCCCGTTGCAGAGATGGCATTTTCTGCAGGATCCTCCGTGTCCTTGTGCTTGTAGATATGGCTCAGGAACAAGGGTGCAAGCAGCAGGTTGTACTTGATCGTGGCGAGATGTCGTCCGAACTTCTTACTGGTCTTTTCCTGGCCTGGCCAGAGCTTGCCTTGACGGATAGGAAGCGACATGGGCCCACTGAACAGAGACCACCATGCAAAGAAGTGTGTGAAGAAGCGGGGTGATAGGTGCACGGTATTGTAGCTCCGCGAGGGCTCCGAGTTCGACACGGCCCACTCCCGGTCGACAGGTGCCCGAACGGCAATGGACATGTGAATATGCTGACTGCGGAAGCCACGGAAGGCGTCGTACGGAAGGCCGTTGTGTGACTTGGCGTGCTGCGGCGCTTTGAGGAAGATGCTGTAGTGCGGTGCAAAGTTGAAGTTTCTCTTGCCATCATCAATGGCCCGTTCAAAAACCAGGCCGGCCAGCCACTGCACCTTACCAGACAGCTTCATGACCACCTTCTTGAATGCCGCGCCAGAACGCAAAGAATCATCACTGGTGACGCTGTCTTGGTCTGTGCTCTGCCGGTTCACCTCACGTGCATGGTGACTGAAATCGGGAACCGCAAGGATATACTCTCCACTGTCAACAGTCATAAACTGTTTAGGGTCGTCATTCTCGTGGATGTTAAAGCGGACGTCGTTACGCCAGCACATCAGGAAACCAGCGCCATTTCTAGTCACCTGGTACGGATCTCGCGTACCCTTGAGGGCAAGATGGACATCACCGTCCTGCTTCCAGGCCACACGAACGCGGGAGTGGAAACTCAAGCGGATCTTGTCCCAGAAGCCAACGCTCTCTGAGGGATCCAGCTGGGGCTTCGTAAAGGACTCGAATCCCATCATCATGTCTTGGATAGCTGGCTGATATGAAGGACCCCATGTGATCTTTGTCGGAAGAGACGTGTTGATATCGATTGTCATGTCAGAATAGGTCTTGACTTGACTGGTGGTACGCAACACGTCAATGGCAAAGTTGCCTTCTTTAGAGGCTCCCGGCTCTGGGTTTTTGGGAGGTAGGATGTCGACCTTGACATGGCGGACTGATTCTGGGCCCTGGAACTCTTCTGCAATCACAAAATCGCTGGAAAGTGATAGTGCATGCAGTTTTGACGGCTGGTTTGATGCAATTCCTGGGACATGCAGCAACGGCAGAGGGTAGTCGCGCAACGTTACCTTGGCCTCGCCCATGTTGATCTGCAGGTTCACCGGGATAAGGAGTGTGTAGAGCATGTCCTTTGGCATCCCTTTTCCGACCTTGTGCAAGAAGTCAGGCAGATCCTTCATCGGGAAGCTTGGTTTATCGATGATAAAATGCAGGTCGTCGATCACCGTTGTCATAAGAGCAGGCCGGTTTGGTACGCCGAGGATGTTCTCATACTCGCTGACTTCATCATCCGAAGTGTGGTCGCCCCAGAGGAGACTGCGAATCTCCTTCATGCCGTTGCGTGCCATGAGGTATGATCGGTCGATACGCTGCTTCCAGCCTCGCGCATTGTGCAAGTTAAGCTTGTGCCTTGCATCGGCGATGGTGACATGGGCGCTGCCTGTCATGCCCAGCGAACTTCCCTCGGGATCATAACGAGGCGTCCTACCAAAGTGAGAACTTGCAGAACCACGTGCCGTTGGCTGACGGTCCTCGCTTTGACTTCTAGCACCTGAGTTTGAGGATGCAGCATGAGCATTACGGCCGCGGGGAGCAGCAGACCGTGCCCTGAACTTGGTGGACTCACGCCGAGCTTCTTCCTCCTGGATCTTTTTGACCTTGACCCGGAATGCCTCCTCTCGAGCGAGACGCTGCATCTGCTCAACACGTCCAGCACGGTAGATCATGCCAAGCTTCCACTCAAAGGCGCCATCCTCGAGCTCAAACGCAAATGTTCGGCATCGAATGGCCACCCGCGGTATGTTCTTGGGACCCTCTGGTGTTTTTCCGAGAATGTACTCGTCGGTGCCCGTCTTGAAGCGATGGTGGAGCTGAAGCACAGACTTGAACGTGTTGACAATGTTGTCCACAATTTTGTACAAAACAAGCTCGTGCGGAATGCCGATACGGATAACGTCCGTACTGATGTCAAAAGCCCGGTCGACCTTGTAACCACTGGTCGGAAGCTTCTTCCGGGTCTCTTTGCACTCCAGTCGCCCATTCTTGATGCTAAGCAAACGAGCCCAAACCCTTGGCATCCGCGGTGCCTCAGCATGCAACCGAATCAGCTTCCAGTAGATGAATGGTGGCGACCACCGATGCCGTCCAGTCTCCAGACCGTGGATTTGAAGCATAATTGGCGGATCGGACGGCAAATCGGCCTTGATTTGCACAAGGGTGACCTTGACGTCCACGGCAATAAGCTCTCTCTGGGTTCTGCCAGTCGGGTCTCCGTGGTCGACCGATGTCAGGGGCGACGGCGGTGCAAGGTGTATGGACGTCCCAGATGTTTCGGGCATCGTCGGCTCGGGTGGGGGCTCGGCGATACCATGCTTTTTGGTGACCACGTCCAGGCTGGGGTGTGCAAACGCCTTCCTGAGGACCATGGCGGCCATACCAACTGAGTAGTGCCTCTGGAGGGAGTAGTGCAAAAGCAGTGTCCGGACATGGGAGTGAACGTGGAAGACTGGTCCCTGGTTGTCGCTGAGGGTCGAAAAAGCAACCTCGAATCTGGGCACATTGACAAACGGATCCGCCTCCCACTTTTCGGCCGACTCGACAATAAACGCCTCCAAGCCTCTACCGTGAATGGCAATACGTCGCCCGTCCCCGTTATGGTGGTGCTTCTTTCTTGGCGTGGTTGGAATTTGGGTCAAGAAGTCAGTGTCAGGGAGCAAGACAGATCGGCTGACAGTCCTCCGGCGGCCTGGCCGACGCTGATGGCCGTCGAGGCGCTGGGCACGGTATTCCACCGTCCACGTCTCGAGCTGGACTGCAATTCCTCTGGAATCCTCAGAAACGCGCTTGTCGATACCGGCAGCTTCCATGCTAAAATCGAACGCTTGCATCTGGAAATGCATAAGCCATGTTGGCATTCTGCGCAGGAAATTAACATGCTCCCTTGGCTCCGAGCGGGAAATTGACTTCTTGTCTGGTACAACAGTCGGACGGAGCTGTTTAACGATCTGACGGAGACCGTCAATGATTTCTGGGCGTACCAGCTTGACTGAGAAGGTTTGGAGGTTGCCGCTCGCAACGACATGCACGTCGGGAGAGGCATTTAGTTGGATCTTAAGATCGAACGATTCGGTCTGGAGGAGGTCAAACCGGCCGCCAGCCGAAGTCTGGTAGAAGAGGGTATGTGTCTGGAGGCGAAGAGTTGATGCAAGTGAATAGTGGAGCTCTTCGACGGTGGAGTGGAAGGACTCGATGTCAAGTGAGATGGATGAGATGGACGAAATGATCAGATCAAAATCGTCGAGGTCAGCAGAAGCGCTGACAGGAGGGAGGGCAATGCGAACAACAGGCTCGTGCATTGAGAATTTGATATTCGATTTGGGTAGGAGGCGGGAAATGAGGATGTGGCGGCGCGTTTTGGGAGGTGATGCCTGCGTGCTCTTTTTGGGCTTTGGGCGGCTTAGGGCAGCAAGAAGGAGAGGGAGATGCCGAGGATCGAGATCCACGGAAGGAGATGTGACGACGGAGTTGGCAAACAAAATGTTGGCATTTCTCTCCTCGGCGCTGATGACCCTGGTCAACTCCATCGATTTGGATGGCAAAGTGGTCTTGACCGTGGTAGTGGCCATGGGAATATACATCAAGCGCTGCGGCTTGCCATGGCTGTCGTCCACACCGAGGGATATTGACAGGGCGGCAGCCAAAGCCTCATGTGCAATATCCTTCGATGAAAAGTACATCCGATGGGCGGGTGACTTCGGGTCGAGGCGGTGCAGGTCAATGCCAACCTCCTTCATGGACAGGTTCATGAGGAGAACAGGGGCACCAGTCGCCTTGATGGTCTGCACCTTCTTGGCAATGCCGAGAAAACTGACGGCAAACTGGACTTCCTTGATACCCCTGAGGATGGAGCTGACAAACTCCTTGGAGTCGGCAACGGTCTGCATGAGGCTATCTTCGTCAATGGGCTCTGCGTTGGCGGCTTGGTCTGCCTCTGTTCTTGCGCCATCGCCCGTCACCCGATCGGACTGGCCAGGTTGTGTATTTAATAGGAACGGGTCATCCTCCAGGATGGGTGACATGGGGCTCGGCGGCTCTGCGGCATGAGAGGGTGCAAGCGCAAGCGGCGAGGCGGCGTTCTTTGTCTTGCGGTACAGCTCGGCGCAGTAGAGCAGGTCGTCGTACGGAAGATGCACGCGACCAAGCTTCAGGGCGATTGCGGCGTCACGCAGGCCATCGAGTGCTTCATATAGGAACCCGTGGATGTTGAGCGTGGCGTTGTCCACAATTTCCATGGACTCTCGGCCTTCGGGCGTGAAGAGAACGCTGCGGAGGGTCATAATCCACTCGGCCTGGCTCGTCTCCTGTGGTGCGTCGTGGCCTTGGAACAAGAGGCGGTCGCGGTCGACCATCTTGCGGCGCGTGTCGACAGCAATCGTGAAGCTGCCAAACTGGACGTTGCCAACGCCAACAACGTTGACGGCTGAGTTGGTGGCCACAACGTCGACCATGCGCAGCCAGTTGACATTGCGGTGCAGGCGCTTGATCCGCTCTTTGATTTTCATGAGCTGGTTCCATGTCTTGCTGCGCTCCTCGGCCCCGGCCGCCTTGCGGCGCTTCCTGCTGTCTGAGCATTGTTCGGGGCCAGAGGATGATGTTGTTGATGCTGGTGTTTTGCCCTCGGCGTC
This sequence comes from Sporothrix mexicana, assembly GCA_021396375.1. NCBI lineage: Eukaryota > Fungi > Ascomycota > Sordariomycetes > Ophiostomatales > Ophiostomataceae > Sporothrix > Sporothrix mexicana. Next base: position 449,782 of record WNYC01000004.1, read on the forward strand.
GTCGCTCTCGGTCTTCTCGCTCGTGGTCTTTTCGTCTCTCGACTTCGGGCGTCCAAAGGGCGGCTTCTCGCCAATCGGGCCGTTGCAAGCTGCCTTCTCGTCGGCATGCGGCGTGTTCTCAAGCTGACTTGTGTCGGCCGTCACGACGAGCTCGCTGACAACAATGCTCAACCAGGTGGGCTGAGCAAAGGTCGGGCGGTGGATGTTGAGGCCAAGGCCACGTACTTCAATCTTGAGCCCATCGCGGGGCACGTAGGCGAGGCGACGGAGGGAGAAGTAGCCAATACGCTGGATAGAAAGACCCGTGACAATGCGGATAATGGCGAAAAGGACAAAAGAGAGGAGGTAGAGAAGGACGACGACGCCGAGAATGAAGGTGGGGCTGAAGAGCGCCATAACGGCGCGGCGACTGCTGCGATCGGATGCGATGTCTGGAGACGACGACGAGAGTTAGAACCGGCTCTGGTCAAGAAACTAGGCAAAGCCAATTGGGGAGAATGCACCTTCGAGTCTGCCCGGGTCATATCACGGCAGGTCTCTACGTGCTGGTTGTGCCAGGCGCAGCGGACGCCATGTCGATCAACGAGGATAGGGGCAACGGAGAGCGAGACGGGGCGTCAACAAGGGGCGCGTGGTGTTGTGCCTGTGTGTCAATTGCAAAGCTGGTGCCCGGCGTCAATCTCGAGCTGTAGTATATCGAGGCTGACGGAGGTGGTCCGTTGTCGAGATAAGCGACACAGTGCTCAATCGTCGCACGAGAAGGAGGTACTTAAAGGCGCGAGTACACAGCTGTCGTCGCGCGCGGATCGGGACGGCGAGTCGTAGAAAAGGGAATGTCGAGTTGTTTTGTGGATGTTGGCAGCTTGGTCGTGCGTCCCGATCACAAACAGCAAGAGGACCTTGCGTGACAAAAGAGGGAGGTGGTGATGTTCGGTGATCGGCTGCTCTTTCCCCCAAATATTCGCAGCCCCCATCGTCTTCCTGGATGGCGATTGAACCAAATTACCACTGAAGCGCGCCCAGTGCAATAAGCGGCCGTCGTTCCGGGGTAGCTTCGAAGGCTTAGTCAGTGCTTGTTTCTTAGCAAAAGTGCCCTAAATTGTTGGGCTTTGGGACACTGGCAGTGGATAACACAGGCATATTGGGGCACCCCGCGCGTTGACACACCCCCAACAACCATTCAGCCAATCAACGCCGGAGATCAACAGCCCACCGCCGAAACAGCTCCCTAGTTAGCTGACTGGAGCTGGCTGGAACTGGTCTGGATGCATGTTTTAAGCTTTTCAACTTTGGCCAGGCCTTCGTTCGACTTACATGATCGCGTGTACAAGACAATTGTGTGCGGCCACTTCGCCACACTTTAGAGGAGACAGATGTTTATGTGAGACATTTAGGTTTTTTCATCGTTTTTTTTTCTTTCTCTTGCGAGGCCTTGAGAAAGATGTATTCCAGTTCAACAGGCCTGACTCTCTGAGGAAATATCGTTAAAGAGAAGATTGCACTTACGAGAAAGGATTCCAAAATGCCATTCAGACGGTTCGATTCATTTTTTACTCCATTAAAAGCTTTACGCTTACGCGTATATATATATATATATATATATCATATCTTATAAGTCGAATCTGCCAGTGAGAAATAACGTTTCTTTTATTCAAAGCAACCCATGTAGTCACAACGTAGTGAAGGGGCATGAATGATCATGAGGTGTGTCTTTCATTTATATACCCGCTATCTATGCAATAATTCATACATGCCATGCCCACGCTATGGCCTTTCTTCTTGCTGTCTTTGTGCTTCTCTTTCTACTTTTCTGGCCCTTAATGCAGCCAACTGGTCATCGACCATTGACACCTCGACATCGAGCTTCAGGATCTTCTCCTGGATGAAGGCGGAGTATTCGGTGTCGGACATTGGCGTAACAGGACTCCACTTGGAGTCCAGCCAGCTGGTTTTCTGTTTTGTATCCGTTGCCTCGCCTGCCGGCATAGAGTTGAGAACTGCCTGTCCAGTGGCACCGAATAAAGAGAGGACCGCGATAGCAGGAAGGATGTTACGAGGACCACCTGGTATCGTCAGTGCTTGCCCATGTCAAAAGAAGGGAATTGAGCCAAAAAATAGAAGGAAAACGTACGCAATGCGCCTCCAACAAAGCCGGCAGAAGCACCGGCGAGAGAACTAGCCTTCACTTTGTCTGAAGATGAGACTTTGCTATCACCACCCCAGTGTTGGATTATGGTACTTCGTGATCCTAAGAGTGCGTTTTAGAAGCCAGAATACATACGTAGGTGATCGAGGTACAAGTCTTACCGTAGAAACTGCTGCTGAGGGCAAACCACTGTGCTCCCGTCACCAAGGAGAACAAAACTGGAGTTGTTGATCGCAGAATGCCAGATGCTGCTCCAAACAATAAACCGATCGTTCCTGTGCGTATGCCAGGTTAGAAATAAACACGTTTGTATGGGCACTTATTTCAGGCTCGCGAGAGATAGGAGAGCCCATACCTGCGCCTGCTCCGACCTGTACGCTCCGGACAAGAATCTCGGCCACTTCTGGCGGGATCTGTGCCTTTGTAGCCTGTGGACGCCGTGCCGGCGGCGTGGACTCTGGTTGTGACATGGCTTGTGTTTCTCTGCGGACACCTTATAGGGCTTTATGAGATATGAGTGAATTGGAGGAGAGCCCAGCCCACGCGGCACCTTCAGCTTCTTTTGACGTTCAATGAAGTCAAATGTTGATGAACAGGGGACAGCCAAAATGCACAGTTGTCTGTTGGGACTAGGGAGGTTAGGTAAAATGCGAGGTATTGTGGCTCGGGTGGAAGGACGCATTGGGTACTGACCGTTTGAACCATTTCTTTGACTGTTGCCCGTTGCAGGAGGAATTGCCGCAGCCTCACCCACAGTGTAAAGAGTCCGTGATGCCGTTTTTGTGAAGCTCAATGAAGAGAATGGTATATTCGCACGCTAGCCGTACAGTGCGAGCCGGCAAAAGTGCGCGTGCTGGGTTCAGGAACAATAGGAACTGATGGGGCTCTGCGTGCAAGGCTACCATTCCGTTTTCTGGAAAGAAACGTGGTCTGTCGATGATGACGCCCAGGTTGACCAAACCAAAGTTGATAAAGTAGAATTTGGCAACTAATTATATCCGTATCTATCAATACTATGTTCATTCTCATTTTCTACAAGTGCTCTTCCTACGTCCAGACTTACAGCTCAGTGAAGAGTTCGCACAGTGTTAAAAGTCGATCGCACAGTGCCATATAACACGGGTGCAAAAGGAAAGTGCGATCCATCCCGCGCGCAGCCTTTAAAAAAAATTGAAAAATAAAAAAATAAAAGGTGGGGTTAATCCTAATCCATATTAGCGCCATTGTCGACTCGCGCCGCCCACGCAAAAAAATAGTCCAGCCCACAGCCAATCCCTCACATCCCAATTTTTTTCCTCTTCCTAGACGTCTCTTAAAAATTCCAAACGGCATCGCCATCCACGAACACACCACCACCGAGACAACCCGTTTCGCCGATTTGACCCCCAGAACTCACTCCATCTGCTGTGCCAATCGTCATCTTCGATTGTGCGCAGAGTGCTTGCTTGTCTGGCGACTTCAGCGACCCCCTTAACCGACCCCCCTTTTTTCCTCAGTTCCGTTGCCTGCCCGGCCGCGATCATCGAAGGAAATTTCTCCGACCCCCTCCGACCGACACCCCGAACCCGCGTCTATCCTCCCGTTGTCTACGTGCCGTTGCCCAGTGCTCGTTGCGCGTAGTCAACCTTCGACAACTCCTTGCAATCATGGGTACGTCCATGTCCCTTCGATGGCTGTTCGATTTCGACAAGTGTTGCCTGCGCAGCATCTTTCATCAATATCATTAATATATTGCCGTTGCATCGGCTCCGTGGCCGCCTGTGCCCCCCCGGTCCCGGCAACCATGCGTCACATTTGATGATAGGCCTTTTGTCTTTGAGGATATATACTAACAACGTCTCTAGCTCCCAAGAAGAAGGAAGTCCAGAAGCTCTCCTATGGAGAGTTCATGGCCAATGACTGTAAGTGATATCATCATCACCAACCACCTGGCCGATGTGGCTGGATCCCTGCTACCCCCTTCATGCTTTGATGGTCTAATGCTAACATGCCTTCCAGCCTTTGGTGGGTCTTGGGCTGATGAGGTAGAGGAGACTGTCGGCACCCAGGCTCTCCCTGTTGTTGAGCGCCGCGGCGGCGGTGGCGGCAGCAGCTTCTACAACAACAGCGGTCCCCGCACCGACGACCGTGGTAAGTTGCATCCCAGACATGACGAACCATGACAGCAATCCCAACCCTTGCTAACGGCACCTCTCTCTAGGCTTCTCGTACCGCGACCCCGTTCCCCAGCGCATCCCGGACAAGCCGCCTTACCTCGCCCACCTCGGCAACCTCGACTACGAGATCACTGAGCCCGATGTCCGCGATCTCCTTGACGGCTGCGACGTCACCAGCATCCGCCTGATCGAGGACCGCGAGACTCGCCGCCCCAAGGGTTTCGGCTATGCTGAGTTCTCCAACGTCGATGGCCTGAAGCGGGCTCTCGAGCTCGACGGCAGCTCTTTCCGCGGCCGGAATATCAAGGTCAAGATTGCAGATCCTCGTACGTCAACCACCGATCGTCTTTCACGCACGCTCCTTCTTCACCCAAACAACATCCACTAACATTCTTTGCAGCCAAGGACCGTGAGCCCCGTGGTGAGTCTTCACGCGACCTGAGCGAGTGGACCCGCAAAGGCCCTCTGCCCGACCTGCCGTCGGCACGCAACAACGAACGCCGCCCGGCTCCCGACTTTGCCGAGCGCCGCCCCCCACGCGACGCACCAACCGAGGACAAGGCCCGCGACCTAACCTGGGAGCGCAAGGGTCCTCTGTCTGCCCTGCCCCAGCCGGAGCGCACCAACGACCTGGCGCAGAGCGGCCGTTCCGAGTCGTTCCGCGGCCCCCGCAAGCAGTCCCCTGCCACATGGGGTGAGGGCCGCCCTGAGGGTGGTGCTGCCCCGGCTGGTGCCGCTGACGGTGCCCGCCCCCACCGCGAGTTCACCGAGCGCCCGGAGCGCCCGGAGCGCGTTCCTACTGCCGCCGAGCGCGACATGCAGTGGCGCAACAACATGCGCCCAGATGCGCCCGTCAAGTCCCCTGCACCTTCGCGCAGCGGCAGCGAGGCTCCTTCCTCGCCGGCCCCTGCCGCCGCTGTTCTTGCTTCGCGGCCAAAGCTGAACCTTGCCAAGCGCACTGTTTCTGAGGCAGCGGATGCCGCTTCTTCGCCTGCTGGCGACTCCAAGGCCAGCCCCTTCGGCGCCGCGCGCCCCATTGACACGGCCGCCCGCGAGCGGGAGGTCGAGGAGAAGCGCCAGATCGCTATCAAGGAAAAGAAGGAGGCCGACGAGAAGGCCAAGGAGGAGGCCAAGAAGGCCAAGGAGGCCGCTGCCCAGGAGGCCGCTGCCGCTAAGGCTGCCGCTGAGGAGGCTGCCAAGGATGCCCCCAAGGAGGAAGCGGCCGCTCCTACCACGGATGCTCCCGCTGCTGAGGCCCCCAAGGCTGATGCCGCTGCCGAGGAGAAGACTGCTGCCGAACCCGCCAAGGGTGACGCTCCCGCCGCCGCAAAGGCTGGTGGCGCACAGAACGGCTCGACTGCGCCGAACCAGAGAGGCCCCCGCTCAAGAGAGCCTCGCGAGCCCCGTGAGCCCCGGGGTGACCTCCAGAACGCCAAGTCGCGCGCCAACGACAGCGGTAACTGGAGACAGCCTTCGGGCGAGCAGCGCGGCCCCCGCCCGCCGCGTGAGCCCCGTGGTGGCAACGATGGCCAGCGCCGTGGCAGCGGTACGCCGAGAGGCCCGCGCAACGACGGTCCTCGCCCGCCGCGTGCCAATGGTGGCCAACAGTCGCAGCCGTCCACCCCCAAGCTGCCCCAGGAGGAGAGCGGCACCCCCGCAACCCCCACCGGCCCGGATGAGGAGGGCTGGGAGACCGTTCCTAACAAGGGTCGCCGCAGTCAGAAGCCGCGCGCCCAATGAGCGGTTCGTCTCACGAATCCCCACCCGCAAAGGAGGAACAGCAAGCCTTAGCAAGGCAGAGCAGGCCCATGTTCCCTCCCCTGCCCAAGAAAGAAGATGTGCTCTTGTCCAATCTTTGTTCCCGCTTCCAGTTCCCAGACTTTCCTCTTCCAACACACGTCCCGTGACACCATGTCCCATACCGAACCTTTGTTCTTTGCGATTTTGATGGTATCATATTATTTTTTTCTTGTTCTCATGATACAGTGACCGAGAGTCGCATTGGATACCCTTTGGGCACCATGGCCAAGCAATATCAATACAGGGAAACCGTTTGGTATCTGTGTGTGGACGTTTTTGTAGGAGGGGCGAGAATGATGGGAAGTGCGAAGTGGCAAAGATGGAATGAGCAACGGGGATGGTGGTTGATTACTGTTTCGGGCTGCTTTCTTGCTTGGAAGAGAGGCATCTGTACTCCTTTGGTGGGTGTGCTGGTGTGCGGATGCGAGTGTGTGTGCGTTTTCGGGTCCGGGGTTAGGACTAAAGGGCCGCTTGGATGAAGGCGTGGAGGTTCGGACTGTGTGGTTTTCTTTTTCGTGATACCTGATGCGTTCTGCGTGCCAATGCTTCAAAAGGTGCGAGGATGCTGGATGGAGAACGTAGCCACGATAAGACCTTTTTTTTTTATCAAAAAGAAAGCGGTGCTTTTGATTTATTCTACTTTCGTTGTTTTTATTCTTTCTCTGGGAAAAAAAGAAATGGGATTTCTCTGTTTTCGTCTTTTTGTGTCTTGTCAATTTTTTTTTCGTTCAATCTTTCTTCTCTCTCTTCTTCCTGGTTCTTTTGCTGCTTCTCCTTTCTCGTGCATTTTCCAAAAGGTGCAGTTCATGTCCTCAAGACAAAAGTTTGATTTTTCTTTATATTTCCCTTATCTTTCTTCCTTTACCCCCCTTTACACCCCTTTACCTTATACTTTTCCTTTTCCTCTCCGTTTCTTTTTATGGGTGAACGAAGATACGAGACAAGCAAAGAAGACATGTTAATGTCAAATCACTTGTTTGGACGGTTCTGCTTCCTCTATCACATACCCTTCACCCTTGTTATCGGTTACTTTGTTAAGAATTGTGTCCATATGCCTTTTTTCCCTTTCCCAGTCTCCTGTCCCTCAGTCTTGCTGTATCTGGCGCATGGTGATTATCTCAAGTTTGTATTCTGCTCGATAGAAATTGTTTTCGATTTAATATAAAAATTTTGAAATATATTCTACAAAAAAAAAACCCTTTTCGATGCAGTACTTTTAATTAAAAACGCCATCTATGCACCTATTGCAACCCACTGTACTCCGTCAGCAACTCCCAAATTCTACCGCTTCAGCGTTTTCTGCTTCTCGGCGCTCCGAGCCACATTGCGACCCTCGACGAGCAAGCCCTTGCGGCGACGAACACTGTCCATGTAACGCTTGGCAACGTTCTCACGATCGCCAAACTCGCCCAGGTCCTCGAGATCGTCTTCGGTGAAGGGCACCCAGAGAGGATCCTCGTCCAGAATTTCGAAACCAGTGAAGATGAGCTGGGGTTGAGCAGCTCCACTTGTCCGTTTGCGCATGTCGTCGGAAAAGCCAAACGACTCGGCGACCGGCAGCAGGGACAGGATGGTAAAAAAGGGCGTGCCCTCCTTCATTGTCTCGGAGAGGACACGGCCACGACGGCGAGTCAACACATCGTAGACACGGCCCAGAACCTCGGCTTCAGGGAGTTAGTGGAAAGCTCGAAGAATTATCTAGAGATGCACAAGAAACTTACTGCCTGCTTGAATCTCGCACGAGTACATGGCGAGCATGAGACGGGGCGACCAATCGAGGAAGCCCTTGTGGATCGACTGCTGGACAGTCTTGATGACCTCGCCAGTCAAACGGCCCAGGTTGTCGCGGACCAAGAGGGTGCTACTGTTATTGGCACCATCTTCAGTGTTGCCACTAGCAGGCGTCACCTTGACGTCTTCAACGATCACGGCAATACCCTGGACGGGTTCGTGGCACAGTGGACCCTGTTGGGTGGCCAACTGGAAGGCATAGACGATCTTGTCGGCAAAATGTCCAGGGTCGATACGGTCGTCGGCACTGAGATGACCGCGAGCGGCGGCAGCGGCAGAACTGCTGGCATCGCTGCTGCCAAACAGTTTCTGGAGGCACTGCGACTCGGTGCTGTCGACAAGAATATTGGGGCCGACACGACGAGGCGCAAAGGCCACGACGTTGTCTGTGACGCCCTTCCATGCAGAACCGCCCTTGCTGCTGTCGAAATGCGCCTGGAGCTGCTTCTTGAACTCATCGGGAGAGAGAATCTGGGAGACACCAGTCACTTCGTCCGAGTCAGAAGTGGTGGCAGTCGCCTCTTCACCAGAACTCTTTGGTGCCCCATTGGCACTAGAACCATTTGCATCCTCAGAGCTCTCTTCGCCATTCTCATCCTTATTTTCTGTAACGTGGGAAGTCTTTGTTTCAGACGAGATATTGCGAATACTAGCCGGGTTCTTGATCAAAAAGTCGGTGACCTCGTTCGGAAGAGGACGCACGCGGACTGTGATGGACACCTGCTTGGAGCTCGTAAAGCTCTGCACGACACCACGCCCCAGCTCCTTGTTTGCGGGAGGCCGCATCTCCTCGGCCCGCACAATGGTCTCGCGGTACGGTACAATCGGTGCACCAGCCTGGATCTCGCAACGAGCAAAACGCTCCCGCAGATCCGTCAAGCAACGCTCGAGATGCAATTCACCGGCGGTGAGTAGGACATGCTCACCGTTGGAGAACTGCTCATACTCGGCGCATGGGTCACTCTGGACAAGCAGCTTCAGGCCGGAGATCATCTTGTCGAGATCGGCAGGGTTTTCTGGCTCAACGGCAACGCGGACGATGGGACGTCCTGTGGTGCTGGCAACGCCTGCCAAGTTGCATGCACCTTCGATTTGACTGCAGAGCGTTGCCGACTTGAGAACGGTGCCCTCAAGACCACGAATACCAAAAACGACACCTGCCGGCACCTGGTCGAGACTCTCGAGGTTGCGGCCCATGATCATATAGAGTGCCTCCACAGTGATCTTCTTGGGCTCTGGCGGTTGGTGAGGGTGGGCTGGAGAGAACTTGGGCGGGATGACGTAGATTTCGTCGCCGACAGAAAGCGTGCCGGAGTAAATGCGGGCAAAACCAATCAGATGTTCGGGGTCGATCTTGGCCTTTTCGCTGTCGTTCATGCTGTCGTTCACGCTGTCCTGTATTGACACAGCATCGAGTGACGCCGCGAGGTAGTCGTCGTTGTTGAAGCTTCCTGAAGCAGATGCCTCGGCCTGCTGTGCGCGTGCAATTTCTGCCCTCTTTTGCCGTGCCATATCGCGTGCCTCTTCTGCGCTCAGTTTTGTCGTCTTGCGCTTCTTCTCGGGCAACTCGCTCTCGGGGATGGAAACCATCTTGCTGACATAGACGGCCACTGGCTGCTCTTTGTCCTGTTTGAAGGAGACCATGGCAGACCGTACTGAGGGGTCAATATGATCGGATCCGGGAGTTCGGTCGAGAAGTTCGCCCATACGCTCTTCTTGTGCCGCCTTCGGGGAAGGCAGAGATTCGATAACGGAAACGAGAAGGGCCACCGATAATGGCAGCCAGGCTGAGAACACGGTCATCATCAACATGCGAGGGTCACGCGACCGCTTAATGTGTGCTGGGATGGTGATGCCGAGCGACTTGGTGATCTTTTCGAGAGCCTCAGGGTCGCCACGGCCGTTATCGCCACCCATAGTGGCATTGTAAACAGCCCAGATCGGCTCGAGAACCAGCTGCACAAACATGGGCTTGAGCGAGCGGCCCTTGAGATGCCGTGCGCCAAGTACTTTTTTCGTCTTCGGGTCGAGGTAGAAACTGCCCCAGAGCACCTTTTCGAGGAGCTGGGCCTTGATACCGAGCTTACGCTCATATAGCACCGCAAACTGGCGCACCGTAAATGCCCAGCCATCAATGGCGCTGCTGAAGATGACATTGTTCTTTTCCGGTGCAAAGTAAATGTCCTCGTCGTCCCGCTCCTGGAATTCGTCTGCCTGTGACTCGTCGCCACCGGCGCCGCCCTGTGCCTCTTTGGCAGCTGCCACTCGCTCGTCGACACGTTCGCGCCAGTTGAGATCCTCCTCCATGCGCTCGCCCTGGAAAAAGCTGCCCAGAACAGCATTGACCTGCTCGAGCAGTTTGCTGACGTGCACGTAGGCGTCGGTGGGTGACATTTTCAGTTCGGTGACGAGACGGTCCATCTTGTTGATCACGAGCAGCGGTTTCAGCTTCTCAGTCCATGTCTGGCGCAGCACTGTGACTGTCTGACTGCAAACACCCTCGACGGCGTCGACAAGAACAACAGCACCGTCACACAGACGGGAGGCGGTCGAGACCTCGCTGCTAAAGTCGATGTGGCCGGGCGAGTCGATTAGGTTGACGAGGTATTCCTTGGCCTCGGGGGCCGCTTCGGGATTCGGTCGACGCATCATCGAGAAGAGAAGAGAGATCGCGGAAGACTCCATTGTGATGCCGCGGAGCTGTTCGTCGGGCCGGGAGTCGAGGTACCGGATCTTGCCGGCCATTTTTGCAGAGATGATGCCATTTGTGGCAATAAGGGCGTCTGTTAACGAGGTTTTGCCGTGGTCAACATGTGCCAAAACGCAGATATTGCGAACATTGTCGCCGTGCTGCTGGAGAGCTGCCAGCTTTTCTGAGCCGACGACAGGCATTGTGTGTGGTTAGAGGTGGGATATCTTGAGATGTGTAAGAACAGCGGGGAAACGAGTGTTGTGGAAGGGAAAATGGCTTGGTGAAACCGGTCGTGGATTGTCGAGATTATCGTCAAATCGCAAAAAAGTCGAGTTCGAGACGATTTCTCAGCAAAGAAACGAAGGGATAAAGCTTGAAAAGGAAAGTGGATGCCTCTAACAAGACGGATACGAAGATCTGGAAGGAATGTAAGGTTCTTATGAAGCTTTTGCAACTAGCTGGATCGCGGCCTGATCACGGTTTGGGTCGACAAGGATTTGCTGTCAAGGCTGTGGCGCGTCGCTGCTTGACGTGGATGCTTCTTTTGCTCCTGAATTGTACCGAACTACTCATAATAATTCATATCGGCGTCAATTGTCCCTCTTTGTCCACCTTCCTGAAAACAAACTTTTTTTCTTCAGTCCTTCATTCCCATTAGCTGCTATGACGCGCCGTCAGATAGAGGGGCGAACTTTCCTGTTACAGCGACCTACCTTGCTGCAAGAAGCTCCTCCACAGCACCTTCCCCGCCGGATGTATTCTTTTTCCGCCTGCCGACCCGCTGTAACACGCTGTAATCGGCAGGAGCTTTATCCTTTGAGTCTTTGAGTCACTACAGCGAGTCGTGCCTGCGCCTCGTGTGAGCGTGCATAGCGAACACCCAATTCTTAAAGTCGCCACTGGCTGGCCAGGCCGAACAGACGATCCTCTGCAGACTTTCAAAGCAATGCATGCGATTTTCCTCATGGGCGCCGCGGCTGTAAATCAAGACTTTTTTTGTAAAGAACTTTTCTTCTGACATACAATCGAGACCAGAGGGTTGTAAGCCTGGGCAGGTGGACAAGTATTATCTAGCAAGGCTGTGGGGCAGTTTACTGTTTACAAAAGCAAGTACAAAATGCTCTAGTTTCATGTATGCGCTCGAATAAATATCATTGGGGTTTCTCTCTCTTGCCGTGTGCTATCTGGCAGGCTATTGTACTAAAACCAAAGTAATCATAAAAAGGAAAGAACAAAACCCCGTATACCTGAGTAAGCAGGGCCTTATTATTGAGCGCCGTACTCCTGAGCTTCTTCATCAACCGTTTGCCGTTTCGTAAACCCTTAGTGCCTGACCGTGAAATGCTTTTTGCATAAAAGAGGAGTAGACGGTGCCTCCAGAGTTGTGTCGAAATTCACAGCTCGGCTACTATTCTTCATCGTCGCTCTGCACCACGTGCTTAAGTGCCGCAGCTTCGCCGACTTCCATCTCGTGCAGCTTCTTACGCTGCTCTTTCTCAGACTCCTTAGCTGCAGCGGCCTGTAGAGCCTGACGGCCTGATGTCACTTCAAACTCGGCGTCGTCATCGTCGGCACTATCTTCGTCTTCGCTATCGACCGAGGCTGCTGGGACTTCAACGGTTCCTGGGATCGTGGACGTCTCACTGGTAGCACTCTGAGGCTCTTCTCTGGCCGGTGAGCTGTTGCGGGACCGACGTCCGAGGTACTGATCGATATCGATCGGCTTAAGAGTCGGATCGAATGCTGCCGGAAGTCCGATGGCGGCTGCCACTTTGTGCGCTTCTTCGTCTGGTGAAATCCGCGCTTCCATGTTGTATACGCTGCTGTTTTCGCTGTTGGCTTCGTGGACGCCGTTGGACGGCGCGAGCATAGTGGCATAGCTGTGGCGAGTCGGATCATTGGTCCGCTTTTCCTTCTTCTTCTTACGCTTCTCGTAGTCTCGGACAACTACGGTCGGCACGGGCGAGTATTGTAGACAGTATTTCGAGAACGAGTTCTTGTTCACGAGACCCTGGAAGCCTCCAAGCGAACGGCCGCGAGTTCCAACGACGAGCATAGACGGTTCGTAAACTTGAATCTATATCGTGAGGTAAGGAAAAGAAACCGCGCGTCAGCGTTACACAAGGCACAGAAAGGAGGGGAAATACCGCGGTATACATACCAGTTTTTGGAAGGTTGCGTGTAGTTTTCCCACTGCGTACTCGAGTTTTATGCTGATTGCGCAGTTTTCGGGGATCTTGCTCTTGATTCTCTCCACCATCTTGTCTGCCCGCGCCTTGTAGTTCCGTTCCTCGACGGTCCGCGCATCCTTGTCGATAACATGCACGCAAATCACCTCGTCGCCGTCGTCCGCGTATTCGTCCAAAAGCCACTGCAGCGCAAAGTCCGAGTAGACGTTCTGGTCGATGCCGACCATCATGGTTCGTGATCTGCGTCGAGGCTGGTACCCATAATGACTAATGCTCAAGGTGTATCCAAGTGTGTTTGATTTCGTCGCTTCGCCGATTGGGATGTTGTCAAAGCCGACATGGTTCCGAAACCTGGTCGCCGAGTGCGTTTCTGTTAGCGCTGCCATTGTGAAGACGCTGCCAGCCAATTGAGACAGTTGACAGGCGGAATATGCGAGATTGCTGATATAGAAGAGACGTGGATAGTTTATCTTTGTTGAAGGGGAGGAGAAGGAAAAACGCATGAGGAGGGGTGGAAGATGGGCGGGAATCAACGTCACAGGAAGGTAATCTCATCACAAGTGCGCTGTAAGTGCTGTGGCTGTGCTGGAGACAGGAAATTTGGCGCCAGACAGCTGGACTGGACGGGCGATAAAACAGCCTGTGGCGTGCCTTATCGCGCCATAACATCGCACCCGTCCCTGAAGAAGAATAGACAGAATGACTTTGGCGTGTTCTGGCCCGGCCATATTGGAGCTAGCTTCGTTTGTTGTCGCTATGCTCTGGACCTTAAGGCAGGATGAACATCACATGTGTGCTGCAACAGGTGCGCATTTTTGGTGCGCGGCAGTCTCCCAAGGCTAGAACCATGCGAAGAGGGGGAGGCCAGTCGCCTAGTGCAGTGGGGTAGAGAGGATAGAGAGGTGATGATAAAGTGAGGCAGTGAGAGAAAGGATCGTAGGTGCAACCAGGGTGCACCACTAGATCCAAAAGCCAGTGAAAGAGTGGCCGAAGTGCATACTTGCTAGGGGCGAGAGGGGAGCTAAGTGTCGCTAGAACAGGACCGGCGCATCCATCCAGCCTCGAAGACAGACCGTCTACCGCTCTCCACCGCTCGCGTGCAACCCTATCTGTACTTGGAGAAAACAAAGATATGGGGAAATGGAGTTGGGGGACGAATGGGGTAACGGAATGATATGCGATGCTGGTGCAGCTTCCCTCGCTCGAGCTTGCTGTCGTGGGACACGTGGGCTTGTATGGATGGGAAAGCTTGAGACGGTGTTTCTTTTTCTTTGGGGAAAAAGAGACTGAAAAGATACTGTATTTGCAAATGCGCCTGAACATAAGACTTGGTCTTGCTTACCTCTTAGGAGCTGGCGATTGAATGCGAGCTTGCTTGGGGTGTCCTTGAGGCAGAGAAGGATTATGCGGAGGACGGAAGGTCACAGACGCAGTGGATGCTTTTCGCGAAGCCTTTCCACTGGTTTCGCTCGTGAGATCGAGAACCGAGCTGGGGCGTCTATCCTGGGCTGGTGTGTCGGTTGTCAGGGCTGGGCTGGACGCCGAGGCGGACACAGCACTGCTACATGCCGTTTCTTCTGACGCCTCCGTGCGCGTATCACTGCGACGGCCTTCCACGCTGACGCTTGCGATAGATGTGCCGGGCGTGAATGCTTGGGGAGCTGCCGTGGCTGGCGGTGCAAAGTAGCCAACGTCGGGTTTGGGCGTTGTGGCGGCGGCATCAACGGCGGTTTGGCCTGGGACTTGGGTCATGGGCGATACGTCTGAGCCAGAGCTTTTGCCTGCTTCGGCAGCGGCTGTCGTGGGCGCACTCGAAGCTGGAGAGTACGATATCGGCTCTTGAGACATGGTGAACATGCTATTTGGAGGCTGTTGCTGCTTCGTTTTGGAGCTGTCGGGCTGTGGCGAGCTTGTCTGAAAAGCCCTCTGCAGCTCGGCGAGCCACTTGTCTCGGGGCGTCGATGCTTGTTTTCGCTCTCGGGGACTGTGTAGCTGAAGGGATCTCAATACGGTTCAACTTCGGCTTCCTGGTGTTTTAGAGAATGCTGTTGTTTTCGGTTCTGTCTTGCTGGATTTCTTATTATTTTCGTTGTTGCTTATGTCTAGTGACTGACTGCGTTCGCGCTTGCTGCTCCGACGGCCTCAAAGAGGCCAGCACGGGTTATTCAACAGCGCAACGCATTGAGAGGAACTGTAGTGACAAAGCGCTCATGAATGAGCTGGTAAACAGGCCTGCCAAAATAGTGGCGTGGTGGTTCGTGAGCGGAGAGGACGACGTAGGAAGGGATGCCTTCCTTTTTGGAACTTGTTCTTTCGGGACAGACTTTCGGTATTTTTGTATGGTGTTGTGCTTTTTGACCTTGGTGGGCCCGGCTAGTATTGGAAAGAGATGCTGGGCAAAGAAGGTGAAAAGGGAAGGAAGGGCGAGAAGATGCTCGTGTATTTTAGTATTCGGCACTCGTAGGGCAATGACAACGGAATGAGACAGGGTCGTTCCTTCCCCCAGTAATCGGTAATTTGTTATGGGGGCCGCAGGCACAGGGGTGAGCAGGAACAGGTCTGGATGCCCAAAACACGACCGCATATGACCCAGGGAACAGGCACAGCTCGTATCTTATTTTGAAGGAAACCCCATCATAGGTAGGGATGGAAGTCAACGAGATCGCGTGGGGTGAGGGAAGGTACATGTTATCTATCTACTTGATCACAGGCTGGGCAAGTACGACCGAGGGATAGGCTCTCTGTGCAAGCAACACGTATCGGGAGGGGGATATTGGCTCTCGATGGGCGCAAAGGTCTACCAAATGAGCATGGAAATGATTACAGAAAAGATACAAAGGCATATGTATGGAGGAGATCATAACGACATATGTCCTGGTCAGGGTCTGGCCGGAGGCGTGATTTGTGGCTTTGTAGGCTTGATTTGCGCTATGATATGCCTTTGGGCACTGGCCACGTCCCTTCCTAATTGCTTCCTGTTATCCCACTTTCCGACTGTTGTGTCTTGCTCTCTGTGAAGCTTCCACCAAACAAAGAGCACGCCACGTCTTTCGGCGTCTTGGCATTGTGGAAGGGGGTGGGTAAGTGCACGAGTTGCTGGACAGGAGGAGGATCTAGCCCCTACGATAACAGAGGGCACGACCGTGGGCGGATGAGACATTCGTGGGCGAAAAAAGTGACAGATGAGGGAATCAATTAATTGACAGGGAAGGTGCAAACGGACACTCTGTGAACTGATGTAAAAGGCAGTTACACCAGCGGTTGGATCTTGGCTGGCCTTAGTCACAGGGGAACAACACGTTATTTCCCCCATTTACGACGTATTTACGACCTTTACATGATGAGAAAGGACAGGCCCTTTGCAAGCTAGGTTCGAACGGCCTGCATCGCAACAAGGAAGCGACAACGCCTACACACCACTTTCTTCATTACCAGAGTATCATGGCCTCCACGCATCTGCGCGTCCATCCGCACATCCCCTGCAACCCCATTGCTTGGGCACGTATTACCATTATCTACTCGATACACTCTTGTCCGACAGCCCTGAAAGCTTGGGCGGACGCAGGTGCACACATCATAATATGGTACGTAATGAAATACGATGCAGCTAACCCCAGATCCACAGAGTGTCGGCCAGCACTTTTGCCCAGTCTTGGCACGAGGCCTCCCAGGACCTACAATTTACAGCAATTTGCTTCTGACGGGAGCTGTTTACGACGAAACGGCCATGCTGTCGAAAAGTTTCAACAGAAACGGCAAAATACACGACGCGACCGTGGAGCACGGGGCACTGGGCGACATGGAGATGAAGAAGAGCCTTCTCCAACGAGCCAGTCGAGGCAAGGCCGAGACCTCGGCGACGGACAAGACAGCGTACTCCACGGTTGTACGGAGGACTACGCTCCCACGAATACGGTGTAAATGGCATCCGTGGGCTGCTGCCAACAGAAAACAAGCCCTGCGGATGGTGGCGGTCAGTGAGCATGCGAAGCTGCACGTCACACACCCTCTTCGAGCCTCTATCTCCCCTTTATTTTTTCTTTTCTGTTACTGGCACACACCGCTATCAGATGCTCAGCAGTAAGTTGGCTGGAGCAGCTGCTCACCGGCATTTCGCCTCGGGATACTGGGAACAGAGACAACGGTGTGCAAAGTGAAGCAGGTGCTTTTTTATCTTTGTCAACTAACCATGCAAGCCAATCCGTCGGGCGGAGAGTTAAAGCCCGCAACCTTGATCCTTGACGAACCAGCGCAGGTTTCCAGAAGGAGACATTCAGACAAGTGTCGCTGAATCTTTGCGTGTCCGAAACCGACTACTTCGTAGTTGGCACATCCGGACCGCGTCCCGGAGAGCCTCGCTAGTCGCTGGGCGGGACGGCCACGGGTTCCTCTCCGCTTGCTGCTTTTAGTATCCTATCCATGTGCGGAGAACACCGGTGTACTTGTACAGCTATTACATATACGACGTACTATTTCTCAAAACAAACCAGTTTCAGTAAACACAAACCTTGTCGCCGCCTAGGATGCCAAGAAGTTTGACTGTCGGCAAGATGTCGTATTCCGGCCAGCGGCTCGGGTATTGGAGATAGGCTGCAGACTTATTTCTCTTCCGAGATGCGGCTGGTTCGCAATACTGCTCCTTTATTCCCATTTTGGCTCCATGCCCTGTCTTTGTTTGGTATTGAGCTGAATTATGGCTGTCCTTCTCAAGATCTGATATCTGATATCCCTGCCCTCTCTGTACTTCCAGTGTGGTCCGTTTGCTGCACACAGCATCTTATCTTGCCCCTCACCCTGTCTGACAAAACGCCAAGAACAGAAAATCAAGACCTCAAGCCGTCGAATCAAGTGCCAACGTGCCAAGAAAGGTGGTGCGAAATGACTGCAGCATACGACGTACAACGCGCGCTGATATGGATAGACAAGGGTGGGACGGGACCAGGAAGCTGCACATTTACCGAGTGGTTGTGAGAAACAAGAAACACACGGTTGGTGGCCTGGTTGCAGCCTCTTGTTCGGCGTATATCTCGCTCATTCACCTTCCGCCCGAGGTTTTGCTCGCGACGGACGAAAATGAGAGGACAACAGGTGCCGAAGGACGTGCAGGGAGGTGGAAAATAACGAAAAGAAAAGGTGTTCGATGGTGAACCTACTGCAACGTAAGCGAGGTAACATCACGGGCCGGGTCGAAGTCATGTAGAAAAAAATACCGAACAATTAAAAAGTAAAAAAGAAAAATCCTA
This sequence comes from Sporothrix mexicana, assembly GCA_021396375.1. Taxonomy (NCBI): domain Eukaryota; kingdom Fungi; phylum Ascomycota; class Sordariomycetes; order Ophiostomatales; family Ophiostomataceae; genus Sporothrix; species Sporothrix mexicana. Next base: position 467,799 of record WNYC01000004.1, read on the forward strand.
GGTCAAATGCTAATGCGGGACGATCCTCCCTGTTCTCCCTTGTCCAATCTCCCCAGAACCCATTCTTTCGTTTTGTTCCTTAATTCATCCCTCCTCATCTGGCCATTTCCCGGCCCAACTGCTTTTTGTCTAACTCGTGTACCCATGGTCATTTCCATCTTCTCCCGATCGTTCGACTGATGTTGCGTTCGATGGAGTTTCTTCGTTTTTCTTTTGTCCCGCATAGTACAAAGCCAAGACGCCATCCAATTCGAAAGGGACATGAACTCCGTTGTAAAAGGGTAGATGCTTGTGTTGTAAGTTTGTGCCGCGAGGTGGTTATACAGGCTTGCGCACATATACATATGCTTTTCGTCTTCCTCTGTTCTGTAAATGTGAATTACCCGTAGCGGCCCGGTCGTATGTCCGGAGTATTCCGTCTAAGCGTAGGTCCGGGAGAGGTTGCGCAGGTACCAATCGACCAGCTTGCGGCCAACCTTTGCCTCTGACACATGGATGAGGTCCTGCTTATGTTAGTATGAGATACGCCAATATAGAAGAAGAACAAGAAAAAAGGTGCGCTAAAAACTTACACCCTGCATGGCGTAGTCCAGGTCGCTGACGTTGACCCACTCGCCGTCCAGCAGCTTCTGGTCGTTCCAGCGCAGCTGCTTGGTGCGCTCCTTGCTAACGATCAACCATGAACGCAACTCCTCAGGGCGGACGTCAAGGAAGCCAGCCAGCTTCTTGAGGTCCATGGTGGTGTAGAGGCGCAGGTACGACTTGACAGTCGGGCTCCACATGTTGTTCTTGACCTCGTCCATGAAGACGGCCAGGTGGTGCTCGATGGGGTCGACGTTGGCCTCGGGGTTCTCAAAGTCTGGCGGGACGGGCGAGATGAACTTGGGGCAGGCAGCACGGAAGAGCTCCTCGAAGATGGGCAGCGACTCGGGGCCGCCGCGCTGCAGCTTGAGCAGCTGCTCGCCGTACTTCTCGCGGATCTGCGTGTGGATGGCGTCGTCGAGACGCGTGGGGCTGAAGGCAACGCAGATGGCGATCAGGGCGTACATCTGGTCGTTCTTCTTGGTGATGGAGTCGTACTGCGCGTTCTTCTGGAAGTTCTTGGTGCGCGACACGTAGACCAGGATGTGGCTGAACATGCGGATGGCGTCCGAGTAGCGGCGCATCATCATGTACGAGAAGCCAATGTAGTAGTACGTGGTGAAGTGCGCAGCCATCACGCGCGCAAACATGGCCTTCTTGTTCAGCTCAATGTCGTCCATGGTCTTGAGGGCCAGGCTGAAGTCGCCCAGCAGACAGTGGACACGCAGCAGGCCAATAATGGAGAAGTAGCCCAGCATACGGTACAGGTTCTTGGAGCCGTACTCGCCGGCGACGGCGGCGGGGTCCTCGTTGCGCTTCTGCGCGGCCAGCTGCTCGGTGATCTGCGAACGCTGGATCAGCGAGTACAGCACGTTGAGCACGCTGTAGCAGCCCCACGTGTTGGGGTTCTCCCGCAGGATGGCGATCTCCTCCTCGTTGTTATTCTGGCGGGCGATGCGCATGCGGTAAGAGGAGAAGGAGTTGAACTGGTAGATGAACTCGTCGATGACATCCCAGGCCCAGTAGTACTGCAAAAAGTACGTACGTTAGTACATATAAAATTCGAGATATGAAATGCAAAAATGGTGCACTCTCAGCATCCTTTAAAATCTCCGTATTTGACGTACCGATGGGGGCTCGAGGTCCACGGGGCCCTCAGAGTTGAGGATGAAGTGGAAAAGGCTGCAGTAGGCATCGTAGCTCTGGAACTTGACCTCCAGCGGGGCCGAAAAGTCAAGCGGCTGGGCGGCCGCGGCGAGTCTTGACTGGATGTCGTCGTTCTGCTGGGCCAGAGTCAGGGAGTCGACCTGCGTCAGCTCCTCAAGGCCGTCCTCGTATTCAACCTGCTCGCGGTAGTCGGCAGCGAGAGCCTCCTCCTCGAGATCGCTGTCGTCGTCGAGGGGGCGTGCCGGCGCGGCGCCGTTCTGAAGACCGCTCATTGTCGCGATGTTCCGGTGATGATTTTCGCGTTTGCAGTGCTTGTCGTGTGTCGTGATGCGAAATTCGTGATGCGTGAATCCGAGACGGACGGAGACCCTCGATCGAAATGCTTCGTCGAAACGGGAAGGGCGGGGAGGGGTCGTCGTGATCCAGGGGGGGTGTAAAAGGGACCTAAAAAATCAAACAATGCGAAGTTCGAAAATTGTCTGCAAATCTGCCCGCCAAAATTTTGCTGTCCGTTTTCGTTGGTTAGCGGGGCCAATGCATTTTTCGTGGGGTTCTCTCCCATTCATCTTGCCAGCTTAGTCATTGCACTACTGGGTTTTGCCTGTTGCTTGTATCTGTTGTATGCTGGCTAGCTTGGTCCAGGGGAGATGCGACGCTTTGCAGCAGTTTTCTTAGGGCTTTTCAGGCGTTTGGTATTAGAGAACAATATGAAAGGGGCGGCTCGAGGTGGTGAGCCACGGATAAATCAATGTCCGTGCCGGGCACATGTCATAGAGAGCGACTGGTCTTTCGCCTGTGTTTATCCATTTTAGTGCAAGGTTTCAGAACGGCCGAAACCCCGCTAGCAGCCCAGCACCTGTAATTAACGACATATGTTTGTTCGTCTAGCTGTCGTCACCTTCGTCAGCACAGCGCTGTTCTGGGCTGTTTTGGGGAGAACAAAGTATTATTACGCAGCTATTCCAATGCAACTCCACTTCTGGGGAACACGAAGTAATACTCAGCATGCACCACACCTCGTATCGTTCGCACTTTCCATCTTTATCGCATCATCAAGAACCTCTGTCAACGAGCATCTCCGAATGACGACGATAGACTGGATGCGCCAACATCTGCGTCAATAACGTCAACCAGCCGGCGCAGGCTCAAACACAACACGGCTCTCGTTTCCTATTCGCTTTCTTCAGCGCTTTAAATTACCAGTGCCCCCCAAGGGTAGGAGAAATGCGCCCGAGCTCCGCCATCCAAGCTAGCAACGCCTCCCGATAATCGAAATCGTGCACGTCCACGGCTCTTTATTCGTTCTCGACGACAACAATCATAACTAGCATCCGCATCACACGCGCGCGCCTTCGCTGCTGCCGGCGATCATGGGTCTCTTTGGCCTCGGCGCCGGCTGCGACGACGACGGCTGCTCAGCAACACCACCAGGCCTGTCGTTGTCGATGATCTTCTCGCTCACACCCTTCATCGCAACCTTTTTTATTGTCTTCGCCGTCGTCTCCAAGAAGGTGTTCCCGCTGCTGTCGCGTGTTCAACAGAGAGATGATGGCGAAGACCATTTCCTTCCTTCATCAGCGCCTGCCGGCCTGCGGCTGGTCCACGCGGCACGGGGCGCTCGCTCTCTGCGTCGCCGTTTCGCTGCGGCGGCATTTGCAACAACAACGGCTCTGGCTGCCGTCCTTGCGGAGCTGATTCTCGCTGAGCTGTCCGAGATGGTCGACCCTGTCGCCCGTAGTGCGGCTCTCCGATTTACAGTCCCAGCACTCTTATTCCTCCTCATTGTCCTCATTCCCTTCCTGGAGCTTCAGTCAGTCATCAGCGCCTTAGGCTGGTCGTTCCAGCGCAACTCCAAGGGCAAGATCCCTCGTGTGGCTTGGACGCTGCAGATGATGGCCTTTACCGCCTGGCTGCTTCTGTTCTGGGGCATGGGCTTTGCTGTGCCAAACCCCATTGACGACTACATGCAGTCCAAAGACGCACACACAGGATTCGACAGCACAGGCATCGCCATGGCCTCACGCTGGGATGAGACATCCGACGACCCGTTCGACCTTCATACCCTGCGGTCTGCCAGCTCGAAAGGACTGTCCCGTGCGTGTCTTGAGCGTGTCGGTGTCATTGGTATCTCGCTGATGGCCCTTTTGTCGGGCTTTGCCAGCGTCTCGTCTCCATGGCAGACATATAAGGACCGACGCAGCTTGCGGAGACGTCCTGTCACTGACACGGACCTCGCACGCAAGGAGACTAGTCTCAGCATGACGGCCGACTTGTTGTCAACAAAACGCCACCGCCTCCGATCCTTGCAGCGCAAGATGGAGGTTATGACAAGCGCTCCATCTTCGTCAAGCAGTGGATCGCCACCACAGCCGCAGGGCAGTGTCTTTGGCAAGCTAGTTGGCTCGATCAAGAACATGGTTGGCAGTGGCAGTCCCGAAGCTCTTGAGATCAAGAGCCTTGAGATGGAGATCTCCGGGTTGGAGACGATGGAGGCTGGCCTTTCTGCGTCATTATCCGCCCTGCGTTCAAAGCGTGCGACCGAAGCACGGTCAGGCACCTTCTTGGGCAAGCTGCTCTTGATCCCGCAGTACGCTTTTGGCCTATACTGCATCTACCGCATCTGTGCAACATTGTTGACCACGTTGCACCGATTTTACTACCCCGAGGCGTCGTTTTCGTCATCCGACCCAATCAACCGGTTTTTGGGCCTGCTGGCCAAGCACTGGGACCCGAAGCTCGACCAGATCGCGTGGGCACGGCAGATTTCCTTCTTGCTCAGCGGCGTCATCCTGCTGGCGTCGGCCAACTCGGTGCTGCAGACGTTCCACATCTTTGTCAAGTGGACACCGGGGCTGCTGTACCAAGCACAGGCCAATATGGCGTTGTTGATCGGGCAGATTGCTGCGACTTACGTCATCAGCTCGGCGCTGCTGCTGCGGTCTAACCTGCCCAAGGAGATGGGCAGCGCCGTCAGCGATGCCCTGGAGAGCGCGCTGTCGCCCGGGTTTGTTGACCGATGGTTCGAGATCTGGTTCCTGCTAGCGAGCATGCTGACGATGGCCGGCATTTTCATTGGCCGGAATGTTTCGGGAGGCGACCCCGACGGCTTCGACGACTACGACATGGAGGAAATGGGTCAAAAGCGGCTGAAAGACTAACATCAGAGCTCGGCTGTAATTCTACTCTCCGTTTTAATTTTTTTTTTTTTGAATACTTCTGGCCCTCACCTTTGATGGGCCTTTTCTCTTGCTTCTATTACACCTTTTATTCCCTCCTGTCTTCTACCTGTTTGATTCAGCCGGAGTTTTTATATATTTGATTCTTTGTTCTTTTTTTCTTGGGACAGACCCAGAATTTGTGGATAGAGACTGCAGCGGGACTCATTTTGGCTATTTGGGCACTTTTCTTCTTGGGACTTGGATAATCTTGAAGGCGTTATTAAATTTTCATTCTTTTTAATTTTTTTTTTTTTTTTTTTTCGTCCTCCCGTCCTTCCATGAGACGACAAGACGGTTTGCCCGTCGCGGTTTACGCACCGTCTATATTCACTTGTTTTATATAGAGAAAGAGACTATTTTCCTACTTCTCCCAATACTTACCAGTATGTCGATTTCCGAATGTTAAATCTCAATTCCAGAACAAAGAAGCATTTCGCGCAGTGGAAAGAAAGGCCTGGTTCTCGTTATCAGTATGTCAAGCAAGGCTCCCGACCAGGAGATTTTGTAAGTTTGTTTCAATGGAAGAGCTCTTCCATCGGGATGCGCCCAAGCACTCAGTTTTTATGGAAGCACTCTGATCAAGGGTTTGAGAATCGTCTTGGTCCAAAGATGTCCGAGTAGACGAAGGGACTACGTGCGAAAGAATCCACTGAGTAGGGAAAGATATATGGACCATATATCTGCCAGAAACCGGGGGAAACGAACACACGCATGTTGGCAGATACTCTAACAAAGTGCGCCCTCTTATTATTTGAAGTCTCAACAGACAATGCATCAAAGTAGCTGCAAGCATTTCAATTTTCTCGATACACGGACAGGCGTGCACTGTGCAGTGAGAATGTTGGGGGAAGCATTGCACGGATGCAACCCAGGCGCGCACGGCCAGGTGGAGCGGGATCGCTGCATGGGGCGTTTATGTACAGGTGCATCGGCGTTCTTGAGGAGAGCGGGAGAGAAAGAGAACACCAAAAAGCAAAAGGCATCGATGGAGATAACGTGGGAATGTGGCGAGAAAAATAAAGACAGAGGTAACCGGTTTTGCATCTTTCCAGGGTCCGTTTCTTATTTTCAGACTTATTCTCACCTCCCAGCGGGCTCAGCACCATTGTGATCGGATTTGGGTTCTGTGCACATCTCTGTGGTCTTGAGACACACTGCGTTTCGACGCAACTCGCTTGCCTCATCCTGCCAGACATGCACAGTGGACCACTCACAAAAACCAGAGAAAGTCTACCAAAACGCACGGGGAAATCAGAAAACTCAGAAAATAGCAGAAAAGGAGAGGCCCCTGATCACCGCTACTGCCCACTCTGTATCCCAACGGCTCGGAGACTGACGGGTGACTTGAGAAAGAGAGGCCAAAACAAAAGGGAAATGGTAAAGGGAAGATGGGAAGAGGAAGTTATGGGCACCCGGGAAGAGAAACTGAGAAAGACTGATGAGTCTTGAATTTTGTCTGGAACTGTTCTTTTCTTTCTTCTCTTTCATGAACCTACACTCTCTCGAAATCATAGTGGCATATATACGATTTTCAGTTATACGGTATCATACTTCTGCTTGATAGCAACAAGCAGATATACGAAAACACGGCCATCGATCACTTTCTCTCTCCGTCTCACACACGCACAATGAAGGCTTCAACATCAAGGAGGCAGCCGTGCGACAGCCGGATGGCCTCTCTTCTCCTCCTCGCCGTCGCCGCACCACATGCTGCTTCGGCGCTTTCACTGTCCAATTTCCAGCTCATCACATCGACGGCGGTGCCCATAAACTGCATTCTGGCGTACAACCAGCAACTAACGGGCTGCACTCTGAACGACTTTACGCTTTCGAGCCGCCGGCGACGCGACGGCAACACTTGTTCGCTGACGTGCCAGGCGGACATTGCGCGCGCACAGCAGACGATCCAGAGTGTCTGTGGCAGTGGCGGAATCAGCAACAGTCTATCGTCACAGGTGACGTCGGTTCTGGGCGTGGCATTGTCGGGCGATCTGGTGTCTTTGCTCTGCGGCGGTTCCGAGTCGGTTTCGAGTGACAAGGGAGACACAACGACGGCGCCGGCCGCGGCAGCATTGCAGACGTTGACGACAACAGCGGCGGCCGAGACGACAACAAACCAAGACACAAGCGTCAACACGCCCTTTGTCTTTTCAACACTCGACCCAGCAGGTGCTTTGCCGACGGCATCGACCGGCTCGTCGGACGGCGTGGCTCAGGCCCCGGCGGCAGCTGCTGCAACGGCCACGGCAGGAACGGACTCGCAGTCGTTTATCCAGAACACAAACACGGTGTCTGCCACTGTCGGAAACGGGAATGAAAATGGAAATCGGAACGGAAACGGAAACGGAAACGGAAATGCGGCGCCGCCATCGCCGCCCATTGCAACATTTTCTCTTCCCGACTCTCCTGGAGCGCTGCCCACAGGACGCATAATCACGACGACCGCATCTTCGGCGTCCAAGTCGCAAATCACGAGCGGTACTGACCGCAACGTGTTTGGCGGTGGCGGCAGCCCCTTTGACGAGGCGGCTTCCAACAACGGCGCCGAGCGGTCAGCAGGGAAGCTGGCCGTGGCCGACCCCTGGACGCAGCCGTGGATGATGCTGGGCGCGGTCGCAGCAGTGGCGGCTGGTGGCGCCCTGGTCAGATGGTAAAGATGGGAAGGAGTGAGTCACGAACGAGCCTTGCAAATATGTTTGGCTGATGAGAATTGGAGGTCAATGCCGGAATACAAGCCTCAGTCCGATCAGATCAAGGGGACAGGGAGAAGGGAAAGACACTTGGCGATCAGCAATGCCAATGGTATTCTGCCATTGACCTTCCCCTCACCGTTCATTTCAGTGTTGGGTTACGGCATCGTCTTTGTTTCTGTGTTTCGCGTCGCCTCATTTTGACCGAAAGGGAGTTTTGGAGTCCTCAGATGTGTGGCATTATATGGGGAACCATCGTTGTTGCTTTCTTTTTCTTTTTATCCTTTCTTTTTTGTATTCGTCGTTGTTTTTATTTTCTGGCGTTCGATATCCAATTCGCCCCTTTTCATTAATTTTGCTAGTGACGGCCTTGATTATGGAGTTTGGCGGTGTAAGAGGCGCAAGTTGCTTTGACTATATGACCATATACAATTGACTTGACTTTATACTTGTCTGCTTTCATTGATATGATACATTGTTCCTGTACAAAAGAATTAAATAAATGTAGGCGCGCTCTGGTATATCTGACCTTGCAAATCAGGCTGGCATCTTGCCGCTCTTTTTCACCATAATCAACCGTCCACGGAATATACCAAGTACATATGTACATATAGAAAGGTAAAGGAAAAAGGAAAAAGGAAAAGAAGACGAGATCATGTGTAGAAAACATGCAAAAATGGAGACCAGAAACATCGAATGGCGCATGATGTAGGGAATGAGAGGCATGAGACAACAGAAAATAGAAACGAAACAATGCAGATAGGATCAAGAAACGAAATGACAAAACGACCATCTTACGTCTCCTTCCAGAATCTGTGGATCGTAATGGCCGCCGGTATGCAGCCCAGAATAGTGACTGCCGTATCGCCCAGGAAGCCCTTCTCCAGGCTGTAGTGTGCCATCATGGGCGCCAGCGATGCGTAGCGCACCATGTTCTTGTGCAGCTCAAGCGCCTGTGCCTTCTTCTCGGGCGTGTCCGTGGTCTGGTGGGTGTACTGGACGCCCATGCGGCCCAGCTCGGCCACGATAAAAACGGAGAATGCGCGGCTGCTCCAGCGGTACAGCGAGCCCTGCTGCGCGGGGGTTGCGCCCAAGACGCCCTTGGATGACAGGTAGGCGGCGTTCTCCGTGACCTGGTAGACAATGCACGACAGCAGCTGCGTCCAGCCCACGAGCGTCTCGGCCGTCGACGTTGGCGGCTTCACCTTGGCGGCCTCGGCCTTGTCGGCAGCGGCCTGCTCGGCCTTTTCGGGCGCCTCCTCGCCCTCAGCAACGGCCGCGGCCGTCTCCTTCTCCTTCTTGGCGGCTGCCGCCATGCGCCGCCGGGCCAGCAGCTGGCCGAGCAGCTGGCGCGCCCATACGTACATGGACAGCAGGCCCCACAGACGCAGCATCATGCGCGCCTCTGTAAGCAGTGTGCCCAGGGCACGCAGCCGCTTTGCGAGCAACAGCGCCGAGGCACCGGCAGCAGCCTTGGCGGCACCCGCCGTCGAAACGTTTGCGACCTTGCTGTTTGCCGGAGACGACGTCAGGAGAACAAGAGCCGAGGACGAGGCGCGCGTGGGCAGAGCCAGTAGGACGGCCGCCAGCTGGCGCACAGGCTCGTGGAAGAGAGCACGGCCGCCGGCCGTGTTGAGGACGACCGAGCCGAGACGGGCGCCGTAGCAGACCGCAGCGAGCACGGCGTCGATGCCGGCCGGCGTCTGCATGATCTTGTTGAGGTGGACGATAAAGGCATCGAGCTTGGCGGGGTCCAGGGCAGCGGCGGCTGCAGCCTTGGCCCGGACGGCCGGCGAGTCGGACATGGTTGTGGAGGAGGGTAAGGTTGGGAGTGGCTCGGTTAACTAGATGCGGGCATATGTCGAAAGTAGCCCGAGGGAGGGTGAGGTCGAAATCGATGATGGCCGGACGTCAAAGGCCACATCGAACGCTTGGCGAGGAATTGTAGAAAGAAGAGACTGAAAGACAAGACGGCCGAAAAGGAGAAAGACAGAAAATGTTGAAAAGAGGAGAGAGAAAGGTGGACTGGAGAAATAGAAGAAGAAGAGTCGAAAATCCGGGGTCTTCGTAGGACCTTTTCAGCTTTCGCAAGACCCGGCAGATGCGCGCACCCCTGCCCTTCACGTTCCTGTTGGCTTTTTGTTCTTTTTCGTCTTCCTTTTTGTTCTTGGCCCAGCTTTAGCTTGCTTTTGGCATTGGGGGAGCGATTTGCGGGCGTGCGATTGGGGGCACTACGCAGTATGGGTTGGGGGGAAGCCCTCGGTGTTATTGGGATAGTGCTCTCTGGGGTCGCTTGTACTTGTCCGCGTTCCCGGCAAAAGAATGAGCAGCGAAATGTTGGCCGTCTCCCGCAAGGTGGGTCCGCTTGCATTACTTCAACTTTATGTGCGAAAAATAAGTCAGTCAGGCAAGTGTAAGCTCACTGGAAGGTGCCTGTATCTGATTCTGATCTGACAGACTGCTGTTCGTTCCCGTCAGGAAAGGGAGCTTCGATTGCATTGTTCCTTCTTCTTTTTGTTTTTCCATCTTCCATGTCCTCCTACCTGCTCATGTGTGGGCATTTCTCCGTGCTTTCCATGTTGGATTTAGTGTCCGTTGTGCTTTCCGTTCCTCGGCCCCGCACGTTCAATGTTGCTGACCTCAGTGGTCCGCTGTTCGGTCCGTGTTCGTTGGCGCGCATAATTCCCACTAAAAATCGATCTCCAACACGCCAGTGACCACTGACACCACACCACAGGCAGGTACAGACAGCCAGGTCCAGGGGCTGTCAAAGTGAATATCCCCCGAGGGCCCAGGTCGAACAGTTGACCACTCAAACTCTTTGCCTCGGCAAGATCGGTTGCGCCCCAGTTTCCCCAAGAAAGAGGGCAAGTGTGGCCTGTCTTAGAAACTGCGCTTCTCCAAAAAGCAAAACGGCCAGCATATTCAGTTACCGGCCGCATATTTATTTTGGACTCCGTATGTACGTCCTCCCTTGGAAGTCAACTAGCTCGCAGTTGCATTGATGTGTTTAAATTGCACAAACGACAGACTGCGAAGAAAAAGGCGATTTCCGGATGGCCACAATTCATGCAGCGACAATGCCAGGGCGTTGGCACGAGTCAGTGAAGGAAGACTGCCCAGACGCTGTAAAGAACATGCAGAGAAGATACAACCCACGTTTTTTCACGTTGTAGCACGTCGTAGCACGTCGTACTTGGGACGGAGAGGATCCAGGGGCATGGGCGTGGAAAGCAGTCTTGGTCTTGGGAAGCAATTTAGATGTTGACCCACTCATGATGACCAAAATGGAAAGCTATTCGTTGACTTCACTTAAACTCCTTTGGGCGTTTGGCATTGACATTGACAGAAACGTCAATAGTTATTCTCATGATCTCATACTTGAGGGGCAGGTCTCTTGGGCCGATTTCTATATACAAGCCTTGTAGTGAACACACTTCCGTGAAATGATAACTATGTGTGGTAATACGCTAACAATGGTAAAGATGAGACGCAGGTAATGAAGATGAGAAAAAATGACCAAGACGATGCAACTGTTGAAAGTGCGGTGACAATATGACGGGATGGTGAAAGACGGAAAAATCAGAATGGTATATATGTCGTCTCCTTCTCCGCTTCTCCGTTCTTGGGAAGAAGGTCACTGGGCACGCCTAACGCCTCCGCTGCTTCGACGTCCCCTGGATGCCGCGTGCGCTGCTCCAGACGCTCTCACTGACACGCGCTGGAATTTTGCGCCCGCGCAGTCGCTGGTCAATCAGCCACAGGCCTACGACGAACCCGGCCTTGCCCAGCCGCCCTGTGCCCGTCTCATCCACGAGATCCCACACTTCGGCCAGCTCGTCAACTGGCAGCCGGCTGCGGCGCCACAGATCGCGCACAACGACGTTCGGGACTGTATCGTCTTCGTCGTCGTTTTGGTCCAGTGTTGTGGTCGACAGGGTCGCGCGGTCGTCGCCATTGTCCATCCCCACCAGGCCTCGTCGGCCACGATTGGACGCCCACACAGCTTCGTAACGCCGGCGCTGCCGCTCGGTTACGGCCTCGCGCCAACGCCGTCGAGACCCTTCGTGGTGTTTGTGCTTATGCCGTCCGCCACCAACCAACGCAGCGGGTGTTGCGTGTGACAAGTGATGCTTTCCCTGCCGCAATCGCCCGTCGCGGTGGTAGTGGCTGCGCCGGTAGTGTGTGTTTCCGCTCGATTTGCCGTCGAGATCGTAGTCGTCGTCGTCCGAGTGCGCGCGGTCACGGCGCAGCGTCGTCAGCATGCCCGTGCGCTTGGTAGGCGACGAGGAGCGTGGAGGCGGCGCAGGAGGCGTGCGTGAGCGCGAGCTAGGCATGGACGATGCTGCAGACTGTACGGATGGCGGATGCCTTGCGGCCGCAAGCGACCCCGCCATGATGGCACTTGCCAGACCGTCAACCGATGACGCGGTGGCTGCCGGCTTTCTAAGCGGCGATGCAGATCCGGCTGTGTGGTGGGCGACAAGCGTGGTGGCGGCACGACGCGGCGGTGCCAATGGAGGTGGGCCGTGACTATTAAACGACGCGGCACGGACCGGCGAGTCCCGCTCCTTGGTTAGCGAGCGGCTTCTCGCTCTGGCAGCACTTCTGGCAGCACTCGACTCGCGCACACGTGGCTTTGGCGGGGTCGGCCGTGTCATGACGTCGTCGTCGTCATTCAGCTTCTGTAAGGAGACCCGATGCTGTGGTAGCGATGTGCCGGTTGACGGTCTTTCAAGCTTTGCAATGCTGTCAACAGAAGTTGGGTTGCCTTGTGTTGCGGCTGGCTGCGGCTTTGGTTTCGCTATCGGTGTGGGCTTTGATTGTTGTAGTTGAGGCTCTGGCCTGGTATCTTCCGTCTTTGGCTTGGGCTTTGGTATGGGCTTTGGTTGCGGCTTCAATACCGCCTTCTCCTGGACTTGTTCTGTCTTTGCCGGGACATTTGAAGAGGCAGTAATAGTTGGTGGTTTCACAGGCGGCTTCGGAGATGTCTTTGTGGGCTCTTTTGTTACTGGCATTGTCGGTGCCCTCAACGGTGGAGTCTTTGCCGGGGTCTTGATCGGTGTCTTTGCTGGCGTTTCTGTGGCAGGTGCCTCCTCTCGTCGCACAGGACTCAGTGACCGCGGCGGCGTAAACGCCTTAGGTTTTGGTGGCCGCACGGGACTACTGTTACCGCTGCTGTGATCGTCCATCTTTGAGCGTCCCCCGCCCGTCTTTTGCTTTGCTCCGCCGTTCTTGCTCTTCTCAAACATGGAGACAAGAGATGATGTCGCCGGGATGGCTGTTGTATCCGGCTCGTCGTCATCAAACTTGTCGTCTTCGTCCGCGCGTGGTCCAATCCGAATGCCATAACGGGCCATGTCGTCGTTGATCCGTGATTCAGCTGCCGCAAGGTTGGCTGCTACAACAGCAGCCGCCACTTTGCGTTTCTCATCACTCGCTGCGGAAGCCAAAAGGGCAGCCGACAAGTGCGCTGGCCTGGGGCCCGGACCGCCCGTGCTTGTAGCCGATATTGTCCCTAGGCCCTGTTGGCCCGTGTGGCTTGGCGTAATCCCCGGACTCGCCGCCTGACTGGCTGCCCGTGTAGCTGCAAGGAATGATGTTGACCGCGGGTGCCGGAGTGGTACTGGCGTCGAAAGAGGCACCGTCAACGAGCTGCCGGCAGTGTTTGTGGCCACGCCGCCCGTTCGTGCCCGATTGAGGGCCGGCATCGGCGCAGAAGACGATGGAGACGAGCCAAAGTCGGTTATTGAAGCGGTATTTCGTCCCCGGCTTCGGCTGCGGCTTTCACCGCTGCTGCTGCTCCGTGCTGCCGTCGACTGCTGGCTTGGTGACACTGGCCGCAACAAGGCTGATCCAGCAGGTCCAGAGGGCCGGCTAACAGAAGGATCGCGCGAAGATGATGCCGCCGCTGAGGTTGCCGCCAGGCGGGCGTTGGCAGCTTGTGTAGTTGACATGGAGATCGTGCTTTCGCGGGAGGGTGAAACGGAGGGATGTCGTCGTTGTGGTTTTGGAGGTAGGAAATGTTGATGTTGCTGTGATGGTGCTTGCTGCCGAGAGTTTGCTTCCGCTTCTGCCTTCTTTTGCCGGCCAAATGCGAGGGAGGCACCGCGAAGGGCAGCCGCCGCGGCTGCGGCATTGTCGGACGCAGCGTTGGATCCGGTGCCGGCCATTGTGGCAGCTTGTGAGAGAAAGGAAGAGGTTCAAAGGTCGGGAGGACGCGGGTCTGCTGAACCTAAGCCGCCGGCTCGGTCAGGAAGCTTGAAAGGCGGAGCATGTACGTCGATGTGTCGTCGGATACGGGAGGGAGTGACAGAGCAAGGCAGGCAAAAGTCGTTGGGTGTCGTTAAATGCGCACCGGGAGAACCGGAAGAAAGACAAAGGGTCGCGTGGTCCCAAAGCTCGGATGAAGCTGTTGGAGGCCGTCTATTGGCCGTGTCTTCGAATATCGACAGCTTTTGCAGTGCTTCTGCTCAATGCAAGGCTCGTAACGGGGCGTTCAAGTGTCCATGTCGCGGAGGAAATTCGCTCGTATTGAGAGGGATCGATGGATGGTGAGCAAAGGCAGCGAGGATGAAAGCAGAGTGACAATACGGCGTTGTTCAGGTCGTGGAAATTAATGTGGGGCCTTTGTTCTCAACGTCTAAGGCGACAACCGACCTGTTGTTGTTGCTTGTTGGTGCCGCGAAACGAGGGCCCTGAGTTTAGCTGAAAATAGCTACGCCTCGCTTGTCGTAATGGTGGGTAGCAGTCAGCAAGCAAATAAAAGAGAAATAGCGGCGAATAGGGGGTCGAGCTAAATAGCGCCCCGCTAAAAATGGCCCGCCATAACGCCAAACAGCCCAAACACAGCAAAGGTTTTGTTCTGCAACGGCTGTCTTCCAGTGACGCAATTGCCCCGAACAGCACCCTCAAGCACTTTAGTAACCGCTGTCTGGCAGTGGTGGAACGCGACGCTACAGGATGATGGAATAGATGCACACTCAAAAATAGTTTCAAGATACAGCATACGTCCGTACATATGTGGCCTTTAGGCTGTTCGTAGACGTATGTTTTTAGGTCAGAATTGTCACCTTCAAAGTACGACTTGCGTATGTCGTACCAGGTCGTGGCGACAGGCAAACATGATTTGTGCCCGATATTTCGAAAAGGGGTCATCAAAATAAACAAAAATCAATGAACAGACGACGATCTACGACACATTTAAGAACAGAGTTTTATAATGAGAAAATCTGTGGAGGTGAATCCGATCTTTACGGCTGTCCCGCCGATTCTCCAGAAAAAGAAGCCTTCCCCAAAACCCAGCCAGAGCCGTCTTGTCCAGGGGACGTGGGAATCCCAAAACCGCTCCAAAAATACGTACAAAAGAAGTGAACCAAGTGCACAAAACCAGATAGAAGAAAAAACACAAAAGGAAACCGAGCAGTACTAAAAAGACAGAAGTAAGTAGGAGGAGAAAAGAGTAAGAGTTAAGAAAATGGCGTGTGGAAACGGTCGTCTCGTCATTAAGAGACAGAAAAGGAGAAGAGAAGCAAGAAACAAAAAGAGAATCAGAAAGAAACGAAAATGAAATGAGAGATGAGTGAGAGAGGCTGGCTGGCGCTCTTCGTAATCCATGAATGTGGTTGTATGTTGATCGTCGATCGGTTGGTCAGTTGACGAGAATGAGAGAGACAGAGAAAAAGGAGACTAAAGTTGCCGTTTCTTCGTTCTTCGTTACAAGGCAGGAAAGCAGATCCAAGAGAGTGGAAAGAAAAACGAAAGAGGTATGAGAAAGACAGACAATCGTTAGAGAAGGAAAGTATAGGCAGAATCGCAGAAGCAGATGCTAAGGCAAAACAAGACGTCACCGCTCAGCGCTTTTAAAAGGCATCCTCATCGGTCCACTCGCTACCCGAAGCAATGCGGTTGCCGTCGGCGTCAACCAACACATGGCCAGCATATGGTGTAGACGCCGGTGGTGGGATACCGCGCTGCCGCTTATTCGCCATGCTTGATGTGGGCCGAGGGCCGCCGTAGCCGACTTCGGGGGTCATGCGCTTGCCACGTGCAGCACGCATCTTGGCGTAGTATGCTTCTGATGCATCTGGCTCGGGCTCCGAGTAGTCGTCGTAGGTTTCCCAGTTCTCAGACCCTGAGACGGCTGTCGATGTGTTGGAGATGTGCCTTACTGAGCCGGCATGCGACAGTTGCTGCTGCTGTTGCCGGTACTGCTGAGACGAGTATGACTGTTGTGACATAGGACGATTACTATGCGTGGTATGGCTGCTCTGGCTACGATCTTCGTACCTGTCGTCGTAGCGGTCATCGTAACGGTCATCGTAAACATCCTCCGGCTCAATGTGGCGCACATTGATACTCGAGCCCAAGTTCGTGCCCCGGTATGGGTTGGCCGGAGTCTCAAGCTGTGGGACACGTACAAGATCGCGCATCTTTGGTGGTGGTGCCATCATAAGGGATGGCGCCTGCCGCAACATGTCACCACCGTTGTTGGCGCACCGCTGCTCGGCCGCTGGTGCTGCCCGTGGCCGCTCAGGTGAGTTGCCTCCATGTTTGAGAGTGCCAAGTGGCGCACGGGGCTTGCCTGTTGCTGCTGGAATGCGTGATGGGCTCATTCTGCCGCTCGGGGGTGCTGCAATCGACGATTTCGTCTCGCTACGCTTGGCAATGCCGCCTGCCGTATGCCCCGAAGCCATCGATGCAACTGGAGTCTTTGCGCCAGCTCGGGATGGGATGTTTCTTGGCGGTGCGGCAGTTGAGGCAGAGCTGACCGCCGACCGCTTCACTGTGCTCTTGGCCGCAGACGTGACAGCTGATACAGGTGGGTTGGCAGGTGTTTTTGAGCGTGGGGCCGAGGCCGCCGACGAGGCAGCGGATGGCCGGGCAGAGCCCTCGTAAACCGTGTCGAGGTAGCGCTCGCCATGCACCAGGAAAGGGCGCCCGTATTCTTCCTCCCAGGTCTCGAGTACCTTCTTCAGCTCGGCTGTCACCTTGGGTAACTCCTTGGCAATACGCTTGCGGGTCTTCTCCTCACGGAGGAGCTTGCCAGGGTCACGCTTCTCGCCCTTTTGGCCGCGCATCATGAGACGAGAGGCGTCCTGGCTGGATGCAGCCAAGTCGTCACGTTCCTTGACCAGAGTTTGGTGACGATCGACCATAGCGAGAGTCGGTGCACGCTGCTCACGGAGTGCCTCAAGACGAGCAATTTCGCGCTCGTGGGCCTCGAGCAGGGCATCGCTATAGACGTCTGAGAAGGCAGGTGTGAACTCGAGCATTTCGTCTTCTGAGAGGTACAAAACGTCCCAGAGTTCTTGCAGACGGCAGCGGGCATCCTCGACAAATGTGGGCAGGTTTTGGCGCTTGAGCTCGTTGAGGCGGGCCAGCTCGTCTTCAAACTCGTTAATCTGACGGATGCCGCAGCCACGGTTTCCATTGAGGAATGCCTTCTTTTCGTGCTCTTCGACACCCAGCTTGTCCCACAGGTCCTCGACGGCCGCCTTGAGATCCTTAAGGCGCTTCTCACGAGCCTTCTTCTCGTCAGACAGCTTATCACGGCGGTTGCGAAGACGGGCCAGATCGTCCTCGTGCAGGCCCAGCTGTTCAGGGCTGTCACGGTAGTGCTTGACAATGGCGGCATCGGTCTGGGCCTGTGGTGTACCGAGCTCGGCCCAGAGCTGGATGATATTCTCGGAGAGGGCCTTGACAGTGGCGACGCGGCGGGTGTATTCCTCGTACACGCGCGTGAATTCGGCGTCCAGCTTGTCGACGTAGGATGGGGAGAGATCAAAGTTGATGGGGATGGACTGGTTGGGTCCTGTGGGCGGGAGGGCGATGCGCACAAAGGAGCTCTCGAGGTGCGACGAGTACGACTCGAGTGCCTCGACAAGTTCTGTTCTGTTAGCCTGTGTCTGCTTTTATTCCACCTTCATCAAACATGGGTACGTACTCCGCACTTGCTCGAAGCGCTCACGGTGGATCTTGCTGATCTGGAGATGCTTCTCCTTGAGAACCTGGAGGCAGCGAGTCAATGGGTAGGTGACCTGGAGGTCTTCATCGGCGTCGTAGTCGCGGCGGGATCGAGAGTCGTCAAGAGATGTTTCCATCTGGCGGATGGCGCTGATGGTGCGCTGGGCTTCGTCGACGAGGTTCTTCTTCTCGGTTGTGACCAGGCGGACCTGGTTGTGGAGGGCTTCGGAGAGTGCGTTAAACAGCTAGATGGTCAGTGTTTGCACGGCCTGCGTCTGATATTCACGAGACTTTATGCTTGTTAGAATGCAACATACCTCCTCCTCGCGGGTTTCCCGCTCATGATTTGAGACGCCAATTTCGTCAAAGAGGCCGTGCAGCTGGTCGATAATGCCGTTGACCTGCTGGGACAGGTAGCTTGCGTCCATGGTGGGCGATGTAGTCGCTTCTGGCGACAGTTCTGAAGGAGATGTTGCGTGGAATTTTATGCAGTGGCGTAGGAGATGGCGAGACTGCCTCGCGTTACCGTGAACGGATCACAGTCGTCGGGTGGAAAGAATGCTTCGTAGTTTTGTAGAGATAGAACGGAAGGTACGATCGAGGGGTCGTCAGTCAAAGCCGGGGACGGCACGCCCAGGAGAGACAAAGCATCTCAGGATGGCAGAATGAAAGGAGAGATTGTTTGATGAACGAAGAGAGGCGAAAGCGGAGGAGCGTGATGTAAGAGATACGAAAGGTAAATAGGAGGAAGAGAGACGGAGAGACAGGACAAAATCGTGATGATGAACGCGGAGAATGAAAGAAGACGATCAGTTGTTCCGCTTTGAGAGAAATGTAAAGTGTCGCAGACGTGTGGGTGGACACAATAGTATTCGTTTTAATGGGAAGGGGAATGGGAATATGGGAGTGTGAGGGCGACGAACTGTTGCCGCACTGAGAGCTGTCGTCTCGTCGTAGACGCGAGATTGGCAGGCAGTCTCTAGGTGGTGGTGGTGCAAAGTGCAGTGCAACGTGCGGCCAAGATAGTTTGGTAGCGACCGGTGGGCGCCGGAGAGCCCCAAAATGACAGAGGGCCCAGAAGGCTGTGTTGTTTATCGGAGGTTTGTGTGTTCTGAGTGGCAGGGGTGGAAGGCGTCGTCCGGGGCAACAGGATGAGTAAGCTGAAACGGGTGCACATGCAAAACGTGGGTTTAGTCGTTTTGGTCACGTGGTAGGCCTTTTTGCGCGCGTCTTTCCTCCTTTTGTTTACTTGCCGCTATTTATTTCTGCATTCCTGAGGATCAACCGCTTCCTTTCCCCTCTCCATTCTCCCATTTGTTTGCAAGCGCCCCTGTCCACTCGTCTCACCCTCATCTTGTGCGTTTTTGGTCGTTCGTCCGCGCCGGACGCCCTGCAATTTCGACGGTCAAACCACACCCTGTCGATTTTCTTTCTTCCTCTGTCGTTCCTCGTCGTATCGTTTTCTTTTTATTCTCTCCTATTCACACGGGTCTTTTATTGCAACGGCGCACTGGGCGCTTGAATTGAATGCCAATAACGCCAACAGCCGGCAATCTATATTATTCTCTATATTATCACGACTCAACGTTCGACCATTCGATCATTGCCGAACCAACCAAGATTTGTCTGTTGGCGAAAGCACCTTACTTGCTCCCGTCATTGACTGCTCACGACGAACTCACGAGCCTCCAAAGACAACAAAGCAACAGTCGCCAAGAAAACCTCACTTACAATCCGAAATATGCCATATCATCGTCTCCCCGGATAGGCACTGTATGGCCAACGCCCAGTGCGTACACGCCGACGAGCTTTCCACCGCCCCAGGTGTATGTCGTGTATCCTGCTTGTGGCACATCGACCTGTGTGCTTTCAGGCGCTTTTGGGTCGAAGCCAAAGACACCGCACCACTCCTTGATGGTCTCGTTGTAGTTGGGAGGATACAAAATGTCATCGGCACTGCCGTGATAAATCTGCATCTTGGGACGGGCCGCAATAGCCTCAGCACTTGTCGAGTGATTCGCCGAAAAGGCCGGGTACATGTCCTCGACAATGCTTGCCCAGATGGCCGGCGTGCTGTCAATCTGGCCCGTCGCGCACGAGCTGTTCCACGCGTTCACGCCGCCAGCCTGGCTGTAGAAGCAGCCAGCAGGAACGCCCGAGTACACAATGCCAGCAGCAAACATGTCGGGATACGCAGCAGCCATAACGTTCTAACGCGCATTAGCAAAGAAATTCGATCAGTGACAGGGGGCAGAGGACAGATACCGTCATCATGGCACCAGACGAGGTGCCGGTGACAAACACCTTGGCCGGGTCTGCATTATACTTGGCCAGCGTGTACGTCACCATGTTGGCAATAGAGTTGCTGTCGCCGCCGCCGCCGTGTGTCAGCGCAGATTGCGAGCTGACATCCCAGCAGGTGCCCTCGTACGGCGACGATGGGAAGATGACGATGAAGCCCCTTTGGTCGGCCAGTTGCGCGTAGGGTGAGTTTTCGTAGTATGCCTGCGCCGTGCCGGTACAGTAGTGAATGGCGACGATAATGGCGGGCTTCTCAGCCAGCTTGGTGGGTACGTAAATGTACATTTGTGTGTTGGACGGGTTCGAGCCAAAGTCGGTGACCTGGACGAGGCCTTCTGTGGCATCTTTGAGAGCAGCTACGGGCGACAATAGGTCGTCGTATACCGTGCTGCCAAGCGGTGAGCCGGCCTGGGCAGTGTGTGTGCCAGCCAAGACGGCGAGAACTGATGCGAGAAGCTTCATGGTGTCGATATCTAGGCGTAAGAAAATCGCGGGTTCGCAATGAACAGCGGAAGCCCGAAGATGTTGGTCGTAAAGGGGATATGGACCTTTTATTCAGTATCGAGAGACACAGCGACACGAGATTATTGTCAATCCAATTGGATGGTCATACGTTGGACCCTGAGCCCCAACGATCTGTCAAGTTACCCAGATCCAGGTTCTGACTATCAGAGCTGCAGGATGCAGAAGATTCAAAAGGCGGCTCATAGACACAAATAGAATAGCATCTTACGATGCAGCGTTGTGCCCCCCAAATTCTAGCGCTCGCTTGCGGAAACAGCGCTGAGCTGTGCCGCCTCAAGACGCCTCAACTCCACCTACAGGGCCGCCCATGACATCTGCAGGTGTCCAGAGGATGAAAAAAAAAAAAAAAAAAAAAAAGGCCAATTTACCCGGCGCGGAGTCAAGTGGTGTTGTGTTTAACGGCAGGACCGGGCTACCGAAGCGCTGGAAGGTGGGCGGAATAGCGGCCCATGGCGCTGTGGGTATGGCGGGAATTGGTGAGAAAGCAGGCCAATCGCCGCTCCTCCGGCTAAATAGGCAGTCAGTGTAAGTCGACGACCATTGTGTATTTTGTCTCGACGATGTCGACGATAATGAACGACAATTGTTATTGACAAACAGAGCAACTTCCCGATTATGAAGTGAAGTCAGATTGGACGAGAGCTTCCATTTGTATTTGGCAACATGTTCTCTTTTTGCTAGAAGAAGATGAGGAGAAATTTAGCATCGTTCGCTTAGCAACAAGATTAATCTCATTATATTTTTGAAAATAAAATGGAGTAAAAAATTGGAAATCAAAAGAGAAATGCATAAAATTAAATAATAAATCTAGGTATTAACCAACTCTTCTCGGTATCCTACTAGCCATGTTATCAGAGCGACGCAATAGTGGCCGCACCGGGCTCGATCTTCTCGACGGCGGCGATGTGCTCTTCTTGCGCCGACTGCTCGGTGTCCTCACGACTTTCAAATCTTCCCAGTGAACAGCGCGTCCTGGAGGCCGCCATCGAGGCCGTGGTAGTGGTGGCAGTTGCTTTGACGTTCCGGACGCTCTTGCAGTCCTTGCTGTCTTTGTAGGTGTTGGCCGTCTCATCGCCGACGGGACTGTTGCCACGATTTGCGGGATTCGACTTACACGCCCACCTCTGCTAATCGAATCTCCACCAGCCCTTCCCAGAAGCTGATCATCAACCCTCCAGGTCCAGCGACAAGTTTCGACAATGTCGCCGCTTGCTCGTAAATGTTGGCGCCAGCCTTCAGCACGATACCAGGCAAGGCGAAATGGGCTCTTTGCTCTTTGGTATGGCCGATGTGTGACGCCATCGCCGCTCCCACTTCCGGCATCATCCTCGTCGATGCTGACTTGCTGGACGATCCTCAGTACTTTGGTCCGTACTGCTGCTTCCTCATGTTTCTTTTCCACCTCTCCCTCTTCCCGATCTACGTTTACCCCGTATTTCACAGAGTTTTTCGACTTCCCCGGCTGACCCGAGTGTGGTCAATGCAGAGGAACGTCAATGGCAGATTCCTGCAACAGCGAGCTCTTTTCGTTGATCCGGTCGTCCTCATCATCGTCGTCATTCTGTGTTAGACTGTCTGATGGATGGACCCCGCCAATGAAGCCGCCTTCGACTAAACGGTTGGCTGTGTTGCTGGCTGCTGGATAGGGGTCGCGAGGTGCTGGAACTGCAATGTTGACACCTGCTGTGGATGGCTTGACGGGCGAGTCGGATACACCGCCGGCAACACCACCGTTTGGCGGTTCAAAGATGCTTCGCATACGCTGGAAGAGACTGGAAGGCGACGAGGTTGCGACAACAGAGCTTGGACGGCTGTTGTTGCTGGCCCGCGGGGGTGCTTGCACTGTTTCGAGGGCAAGGCTTCTCTTTTCAGGGTCGCCTACTTGCACAACATTGCTATTGTAGTCGTAATCGAGCTGGCCGATGGGCTTGCCACGACCAAGGATCAATCCGTCATCACCGTCATCTGGTGTGCTGGACCAGCTGGTGCGGATAAATGGATCATCTTGAGGAGCGGTGCTTGCGCTGTTGATGGAGCTCGTTTGCGGGGTTATGGCTGCGACAACGGTGGCTGACCAGGGGGATGGACTGCCAAACGAAGATGATGCAGATGTAGACAATGTTGCTTGGCTGCGCACAGAGCCAGGCGTGGCGTCGATACTTCCAGCACGCTCCTGCCACGGTACATTTGTGACATCGCGAGGCATAAAGTCAGTTTCATCAAGATCCGCATCATTGTGGAAGGCTGTCTGGCGGGGTGGTGTCACGGGGATCTGCTGTTCTTCTGGCCGGGGAGCATGGCGGCTATTGGCAAGGCCCTTGAATTGAGATGCTAGTGGGGTGGCAGCATCGGGCGTGACTGCGCGCTCATCCTCTGGGGGAGCCGTTGCAAACTGTGTAATCTCCTCGTCCTCATGTTCTACAGGGTGGGCATCACCGACAATTGTTGTCGGCGTGTGAGGAATGTCATGCTCCCGAGGCACTTTATGGGACAGTTCATGATGCGTCTCACCAGGAAGCTCCGCAGTAGCATCCTCATGGCCTGGTGAATTAGTTTCATGAGCTAACTCTGCCACAGCCTCATGTTCGGCTTCACTTTTAAGCCTAGACTCATACAAGTGCCTTTGCTCATGATCGGGTGCAAGTTTATCTTCGTGACTGTCATTCTCGTCTTGTACCACAATGTCTGAGTCAACCGATCCGGCAGATTCCTCGCTGTCATCATCAAAGAGATCGTCTTGACCGTGCATTGTTGCTGCATGCTCAGGCTCGGGGACGGCGTCCTGATGCATTTCATGTGCTTCACTGAGAGTGATGGCGGGTGATTCACCATGCAGGTCTGCACTGACTTCTTCGTCTTCATCTTCCTCACTATCAATGTCTTCCAGTTCCTTGTCCAGACTCAGAGCATGAGCATGGCCGTGGGCATTGGTATCTTCGGCCCCACCAAATATCATATTTTCGTCGAGGACTGGCTCTCCGACAGCCGCATAGACTTCGGGAGTCTCGTGGACCTCATGGAAGACTGGCGACGGATCCAGACTCTGCTGAGCAGAAGCATAGTAGCTGCTTCCGTAGTCAACATAATCTTGGGACGCGGCGTATTGGTCCGAGTACACATCTTGTGCAACATAGGGCTCCTGGTAGTGCCATGCAGGTGCATCTGTGTGTCCGACGACCGTATCGAGGGTGGAGATCTTATCGTGGGAAGCAACCATGCCGGCTTCATCGGCAATATGCATCGAATCAGCTTCCACATGGAGTGATGTTTTGTGGAGAGGCTCGGCTTCTGGACCAGCAATAGCGTCATGTCCATCGTCATGCGTGGACTGGTTATCGGTGACAACATTGTGACTAACAACATCTTGGCGGATCTCGTGATCAACCTCATCGTAAGCCGCAAGGTCGACATTGTCAGTACCATTGTCAAGAGTGACAATATTATGAGTTTTGTGAGAAAGTGCCTCGTATCTATCAACATCGTGATCTTCGACCTCATGGTTCGGCTCAAAATCATGAGGTAGGTCGGTATGGGGTTCCTCGATCGAGGCCCCAATGGGAGTGGATGCAGTGGGTGTTTGGGGTTCTGGTGGAGTTTCCTCGTGTTGTTCAACACCGACATCCTCTGAAGCTGATAGGTGTGTAGTTGCGGCCTCGTCTGGAGAGATAGTAGGCTCGGCGTGGTTATCCAGCTGGCCACTCGTAATCTCGACACTTGCTTCCTCAAGAACTGTTCTTGCTTCTGGTTGCTGATCCGAAGCGGCGTCATGAACGATGATGGTTTTGTTGACCTCATCATGGCAAACTTCATGGGGCTCTTCATGTGGAGTCTCTGGGAGGATTTCAGACGACGCTTCTTCGGAAATTTCATGAATGGTCGTTTCCGTCGGAGTGTCGCGAGACAATTGCTCGCCGGTCTCGTCAGAAATCTGAGGTGCCGTCACATCATGGGCGACTGTTTCTGGAGAGTTGACGGCATCCTTGTGGATAGGCTCATCCTCTGATGTGTGAACCGAAGCTGATGTCATCATCTGAGTTTGAGTGTTGACCTCCACTGGTTCATGTTCATCACTGTGCTCTGGAGCAGTTTCCGTTGAAGGCTGGGCTGCCTCCTCGACAGAAATATCTTCGGCGACTGTCTCCTCTACTGACTTCTCCTGGGCAGGCTCACCATGAGAAGCCTCCTTGCTAAGTGTCGCTGCGCGCAAATATTCTTCAGTCGTATCTGTCGTGTGAATCAAAATGCTTGGAATATTGGCGCCTACTACAGGAGAAATGGGTTCTTCAGTATCATTGTTATGGGATGTATCGTCGTGAGATTCGATGGCAGACGACTGCTCTGTGTTGGTTGGCTCATGGGGCTTGTCCTCATCTTCTTGTTGCGGCCCATGTTCAGTTACCGAATCGTGCTCCTTATGGAGACTGCTGCCGATCTCATCAGTGACACTGTGAGGTTCATCTTGGAGGTCATCGTGGATATCATTATAAGTAGTCTCATGATTTTCATCATGAGCTTCCTCATGCTCCTCGTGAATATCCTCGAGGGTATCTTTGTGAGCCATCTCATGAGCCTTCTCGTGAGCATACTCGTGAGCCAATCCGTGAGTCTCCTCATGGACCTGATTGGCCTCCTTGTCAAGCTTAGCGGAAACGTCGACAATGACTGAAGGGGTTGTTTTGTCTTGCTCTTCGGCTTCCGTTTTGGAAATGGCTGGCTCTGCACATTGTACTACTTCGCTGTGAGCGGGTAATTGTTCTGGCTCTGTTTCTTGTTGACGCAACTCTGGCACCATCTCATCGTTCTGGAGAGAATCCTGGAGAACTTGGACAATCTCATCGACGTTGGTGACGATCATGTTCTCGCTGGCTGGCGATTGGAGGGCAGATGATGGAAAGCCGCCGGGAACGATATGTGATGTCACGTCCTGGACAAACTTTTCATTTTCTTGGGCCGGTGTATCATTGTCTGGAGCGGCCACCGGCGGGATGACTGTAGGAGCTGGCTCGGCGGATGCTTGTGGTACAGCAACTTCTTTTTCGCTCTTCTCCGTGCTAATTGTATCGGCTTCTTTCGTCGGCTCTGCCGGAATAGCACCGCGATCCCCATCGCCGTTGTTGTTTCGTTTATCAAAGCTATCGACTGGGTCTGAGTGGCGATAGAAATAAATAAAGAGGTTCACATCCCGGTTAGGCACCTTTTTTTACCAAAAGAAGAAAACACAAACAATTGTTATTGACATGGCCCGAGTGACGGGTGTTTCGGGGGACAAAACTCACTGCTGCTGGCCACCATCTCAGGCAGTGGCTGTTCTCTTGGTTTGCGGCGTGACGGAGCAGTCGGCAGCGGCATCTGCAGCTGTTCGTCAATCAGGCGATTGAGTTCCTGTGCTTGTTAGTAAATGCTCCTATTTTTTTCTCCCACACCAGCAGTGCTGACTTACTCTCCGCTTCGCTTCTAGGGCTGCCAGCTTGGCTTTGCCTTCTTCGAGCATCCGTTGGGCTTCCTCTTCGACGTTACCCATCATGGTCTCTGTCGACTCCTCAACGTCGCGCGTGTCGGCTTCCAGCTTGTCATGCCGGCCACGGTCCTCGTCTGCCACCAGGGCGAAAAGAGCCTCGTCTTCTTGACGGCGGCGAGCTTCACGCTCTTCATCCTCTCGGCGTCGTTGCTCGGTCAAGGCTTCTCGTTGAGCCTGGCGCTTGCGGGCGAGGTCGTTGGACTCGAGACGGAACCCGGACTGGAGCGCTTCGAGGGCAGCGGCCCGGCGCTGCTCGAGGTTGTCGAGGCGTGATTCATGGTCGAGTACAGAGAGTGACGAAATTGTACTGTGTATGTCGGATAGCGTCTCGTGCATTTGCGAGACGAGCTGAGAAACGTCGACCATTTTGAGAATGAGGCAGGGGAAGCTCTTTCCCCTTGTGTCACGATATGAAAAAGAAAAGGATAAAACGAACGTGTATCTTAAGAGGAAGGTGCGATCAACACAGCATACCCTCCGACAAGCGAGTAAATATAAGTTCACCAGATAAATATTGGACAGGCCAAGCTGTCCGATTGCTTTCGAAAATCAAAGAAGAAGGAAAAGGGAACAATTTTTGATTTTGAGAAGTGTACCCTCACACGATTGATTTTGCCACAGCTTCATAGTGCAATAGCTCAAAAAGGAGGGGAAGGCAGATCAGGGAGCCCGGAGCAAGAAGAACCACCGGGCGGGATTTTTTGTCAAGCATGCCCGGACTTGTGCGTATTTTACGAAGTACTGTTGCGTGGAAGCTCTAACAAGGGGAAAGGGGTGAAGCTGAAGGGTTGACGCCCAGATCGGTAGACCCTGCTGCTCTTATTTCATGCAAACTTTTATTGCATTTGCTAGATGTGAGATCTAGGCAACCTAAGGGTCATGACCGGCGGTTATACTAATGATGGATTCACATGCTGTTCTTCTAGTGTGTTGTGAAACGGCGATACTTCCAAAATCATCGCGTCCATCGTGTTGAGCAATTTGTCTGAAGGATACTAAGAAAAATGGCACATGCTCTAAACTAGACAAAAATATCATCTGAAGTCTAGAATCTGAGATTCGAGATGCGAGTTTTGCGTGCTTTCTGTCCTGGAAAAAGAACGTAAAAATAGATGTTGTCTTCAACGTTGATGCAAATAGTGGGGCAGTCCTCGATCTCGAACATCTCGAGTTTCCGGCAGCACAGAGATGGAGTAGAAAGCCAATCAGGGGCCAGAATAAACCTTGCACAAAAGGCGGCAAACACAACTGGACATGTATTCGGTGATTTCAGTGACTTCAGTGACTTCAGTGACAGGGTCTGCACATGGAGCTTTATGCGGCTCTCTGGAAGTCTGTCTGGGAAGTCTAAAAAGTAGAAATAAAAAGAAAGCTTGGCTTAAATTGCCGTGGGATGCCCCTTTGGGTGACGACGCATGAATGACGCTGGCGAGCGTGGAAGCAAGAGCGGTTTCTGGACTCGTTTCAGACCAAAAGCTTGGCCTCGCTGGCCTTGGTCGTGACTGGTCTTGACAGGGAGCCGTGCATTGTCAAGAGCTGTGCATTGAAGACTGCTCGGGACGAATTGAAGACTCAATTGACAGGAAGGCTATGATGGCTGTGTAATCTTCATAACCCTGTCCATGTGCTTTATTTACCATCACGATGTTTAACAATGTCAATAATGAAAAATTATGTAATCAATTTCTATTCTCTCTCTCTCTCTTTTTCCTTCTCTCTCAAAATCAAGGCTTTGAATTTAAGTTTATATGTACAACATATCATAGAATCTGCTAAGATAATAAATAGAAAAAAAGTAAAAATGAAGGGGGTGGGTTGGAATCAATCGCCCAATGTATAGACAGAAAAAGACAAAATGGTAAAATGTAGAAAAGGGAGGTTAATATAGAAAGCGCAACCATAGGAAATCGAACCGAAAAGAATCACTGCGCTCATTCACCGCTGTCAACACCATTGACGCCAAAGAAGAACAGGCAAAGACCGGCACTGGATAAGCGGTTGGCGAAGGTCGCCAGTCTCCTTCTCATGTGACTTCACTTCACCCCGCCAGTGGAAAAAAATCGCTCGCACGCTGTGGTATATACCTGTTGTATTCTTTTTTTTTTTTTTTTGTTCTTCGGTTTTTCATCTTTGTACATGACAGTGCCGTCCCAACGTGGTGGGTTTATATTCTGTTTGCTGTGGGTTTGGACGACATGACAGTCCGCCGCTTGTACTGTTCGCGATAGGAGATGCGCTCGACCATGCCGAAGCCAATGACCGCAAGGGCAACGGCAAGCCACACGCTGGTGATGATGAGACCAATCGGGAAAGTAATAATCTGGACACCCGGAAGAACGAAGGCGACAGTGCCGTTGTGTAGGCCATTGACGAGCCCGTTGACAGCGGCAAGAGCGATGGTGGTGTTGGACATGACGACGGCGTCGCTGAAAACGCCGGCCACAAAGGCGGCCTCGTTGGACGACACGTTGGTGGAGACCGTCTTGCCGTTGATGTCGGTGCCGGTGAGCGTCAGGACAGGCATGACGAGTGCCTCAAGCTGGGCCCTATTTGGAGTTAGCATTCCGGAGGAGTCTGTGGATATGGCATAGACGATGCGTCGGTTTCAGCTTTCTTTCTTACATGTTCATGTTCTCCGTCATCATCTCCTTCTTGATCTGGCCCACAAACAGGTACTGCTGCAGAAGCTTCAGACTACCGTTGGCCGACACGTCGGCACGACCGACCACCAGCTTCGACGCCGATGCCACCGAAACGGGAGACACCGAGGCGCCAGTGTAGCTAAGGCCAACCTGGATGTTTTCTGGTGCAATGCCCTCAAACTCGCCAGATGGTGTCGACAGCTGGAACAGCCGCAGGTCGGCTTCGAAAGTGCCCGTCACGTTGTCGAGTGCCGGCAGATTGTAGCAAATACATGTGCCGGATGGGTTGGACGATACGGGAAGTTTGACCAGGGCACTGTTGCAAGCTGCCGTGGCTGTGTTGTCCCAGGCCGTCATGTTGATCGTGCCGTCGGCGTTCAGGACGACACCTGTGCCGGCCATTGTTGTCGTCGAGGTCGTGCCGGCCGTGGCATTCGTCGTGGCCCGCCTGACCATAACGCGGTCCTCGGCAGCGATTGCCACCTCGGCCATCCTCCGTTCCCAATCCTTTGTCGTGCGGCCAGCCAGGTCCGCCTCGCCGACGATTCCCTGAATACCGGCGTGGGCTTGGCTGGCGAGCACCGACGCCACGACAACTGTCTTCCAGAACATGATTGTTGTTGTTGAGATTATGTCGGAATGGCGATGGTTTATTGACTAGATATTTTGTAGCATAAGAGCGTATTGTATTGTATTGTGAATTAAAAATTGATCGAGCCGTGTCGAGTCCGTCCGGCGGCGACTATTTCTGGCGTTCGATGTGCTGTATCGCGCGAAGAGAATAAGACTGTTGTTGTAATGACTGTGGTTGTGACGTTGTCGTCGTAGGATACCGGTGGACTCTCTGCTTTGCCTTCGAGGGCTGGTGATCGCAGAGAGTAGGAAGAAACACCTAGTGTCGTCGAATAGAGCGGTATGGGGAAAAAAGAAGGGAAATGAAAAGAGCAAAAAAAGAGGAGGGCCAAAAAGAGAAGAAAAGAGGGAAGAGAGAATCAAAGACTAGGCGAAATGAACTACAAAGGAGTGAAAAGAGCGAACAGCAACAAGACCCGCGTCAGCGATCGTTTGGTGCTTCCCGTCTGGATTAGGTGGACCGTTCTGCTGGGAGAAGGAAAAAAAGAAAGAGAGAGATCAAGAAACGAAAAGCGCAAGAGACATCGAAAGAGAAAAAAGAACGAGAGTGTTTCGGAGTACAATACGTAACAGCACGGAGTCCGAATCTTGCGTGGTGAAGAGATGCCAGTGGAGAGAGCCAAGATAGGGGAGGGAGACGTACGCAGCACAAAGACAAAAAAAAAAGAATAAAATCAAATAAGAGGCCAGACCGTAGAATCACACGAAGAAAACGAAGCAGAGAAAAAGTTGATAGGCACAGGGGGTTGTGTGAAGAGAGACAGGATACGGAGTACACAGGGTTGCTGGCGACTGCACGGAGGGCGATACAACGTCGAGGGCAGCATAGAAACAAATGGGATATTGATTGTTATGCATCGTGAACCAGAGCCGGGGTCCACCTCTTCAGAGAGCACTGTTCAACCGCCATGATGTGCCTGGGCTGCATCAGGGTGATGGGGAATGGGGCCATGTGTGGGTCATCTTGGAAGAGAGAGATCCAAACACGCAAGACACAAAACAAAGAAACACGCAAAAAGCAAGTAAAAGGCTGACCTTCCCCCGTGGGACTTACCTTTGGGTGTGGGATCAATGTTGCAGCGCGGCCAGGGCCCCATCAACGGTCAAGATACTAGTTGCAGACTGCCAGAACAATTGACACACCGATCGACCAAGGCGGCGGCTAGGGAAGAGAGGCTGCGAGAGCAACAAACAGAAAATGATGCCACTGGTCGAGCACCTGCGTCTAGAATGGGTTTCGCTTAGGAGGAGGGAGGGGTGCAAGGAAGGACAGCCAGTGCTTCAGATTCGTCATCGTGAAGAAGAACGAGAGCAAAAGAAGATAAAATCGGTACTTCGACAATGGTAGAGTGAACGCATCGTAAGGGGGAATTGTAGCTTGCAGGAAGGGGTTTGTCGGATCGACCGACGATGTAACAGCGTGAGTCTGAGCTTTGAGGAAGACTAGTGGGGGAAGGCAAAAAAGGGGCCAGACCACCAGAGCCGCTGCCAAGCTTTCAGGTGCGGCCCTGCCCAAGGTGAAGCATAAAGCGCAACAGGGCCCTGTACGTGGATTTTGCGGTCTGTGATTGGCTAGAAACCACAACCAAAAAGAGTAAATTGACCCGTAGCTGTGGCATCAGGGGCTCAGTAAGTCAAAATACAGGCGATAAAAGGAGGATTTCATACAGGACAGGCCCCCAACTGCCAGTTCGTGGCTTGACAACACACGGCTGCTGCCCAGTCTGGCAAGAATAAGGTTGTCAGCAACTCCGAGAGGCTGTGTATTTGTCTGATGTAGTTTCCCTGCAAAAAGAGAAGAAAAAGAAAGTCCGGTAAGGGAGAGCAGGTAATGGGGCAGTTGCGGAGAAATGCGAGAAGAAACGATTCGGAAGGGTCGATGCACTAAAAGGAAGGAGCAATGAAGGAGGCGCCGGCCAGAAACAGTACTGACTGTGATGACGCGTGCCAGCCGCGCTGCGTATTTAATCGAATCGCTCGGTTCAATGAATACACCATTGTCATCTATCTGCATCGTGGGCGACAAGAAGAATACAATATGCAAACTCGTCGACTGGCAAAGAGAAACCCTTGTTGAGGCAAATCTTGTCTGAAACAGACACGGATAAGGAGAACAAGCAAGGCCGCCTCTTTACCAGTGTTCTGCCTTCTCCAGTTTGGACCTTCCGTGCCCATTCTGATGCAACGCTGTAATGCATGCTGCAGGAACACAACGTCTACGACGTATTGGCACACACTTTAGCACCCACTAGCCACAGTGGCTTGATTGAAGAGGTTGACTTACACATCAGATGTTGGTGTGAAAGGCGAAAAGAAACAACCAAACATGATTTTCTCCTGGCCGCGTAAAAATAGACCTACAAATGCCACCCAAAACGCGATGGATGGAAACGAAAGAAAACGAAAAGAAATGGAGACGGCGCGAAGAAGATGAAAAGTGCAGCTAATACGAATAACGACCAGGCTCCAGGCCTAGTTTCTTTCCCGTTGCACAACCTCCTTTAATCAAACAGGAGTATGCTGTGCATCCCGACTTGTCATGCGCCATACGCAATTGAATAATAGTTAGAAGGTGTGGTGACAGAGTTCCCATGTCAGCATAGGAAAAGCCGTGAGATGGGGGCTGATTCCTAGATGGACAACAATATGTTGTTGATGTCTATCAGTCGGCAGGGCTGGGTCGCTATCACATATGTGAGGCAGTTGGTGGTAAAAATAGACATTCAACTTGTTTGGCACGAGAGGAATGACCGGCAGTGAGAGCACATTGTTTGCACTTTACGCCCCTCATTGCTCTCATCCCCAGTTACCTGGTTCGGGAGAAGTCCACGCCACATATTTATACCGTGCGTTGTAGGTTCCAACAAACCTAATGAGATAGATTCATGTTGTCGACTATGGAATTAGACAACAGCATTTCTCTGTGGGGAAGAGGATGAGCAATACGGGGCATCTATTCGAAATACAGACGTTGGCCATTCTGGTGGTGGTGATTGATTCCATGCTAGCCATCTCTACAGAGTACTCCGTACAACTTCTGTGGTACCCAACTCATTCGTCGTAATACTGCAAGCATATTCAGAATTGATGCACGCTGAGAAGGGTATGCATAATCCGGTACTGGAAAGCGGTTGTGCAACGTCAAGGACACTACGGACGAGACAATGTGGTTGCAGAATTAAGTTCAGAGTAAATTGGACAAAACAAAACTTGTCATACGATAGAAGACAGTATGAGAGAGTAACTAATGTAAAGAATGCCAGAAGAACATATGCAAACCAGGGTATTATAACGTGTCGCCATCCTTTCATGAAACTGGAGGGAAGGAAAGAAATGAAGAGAACCGAATATCATCAAAATCGAAGGAAAGCAGAGAAACAAAAAGACCAACGTGAGAATCCAAAAAAAAAAAACAAAAAAAAAACAAAAGATTGAAAGGGTCGAAAGAGCTGACGCCGTGCATACCAATGCTTCTGCCGACGTTCCCTGAGCCCCTCCGTAATTTCAGCCCGTCACCAAGCATTACGCATGCGTATTCTAGACTTGTAAACGGATCAACCCCTTACACGCCAACCCGTACACGGCCCTTGAGCCATAATGCTGCCTTGATGAAGATGAGGTAGACACCGACGATGCCCCAGAAACCGAGAATGATGCCCAAGCCGGCCGTCAGGCGAGCATCCACAAGGCTTGTGTCGATGCTTTGCGCCCATGTCTTCCATGACGAAGGAGGCTCCAACTTCTTCCGGGCGGCCGCCATCTCGGCCGTCGTTAGTTTTGTGCCGGAGGGATAGCCCAAGAGTGGCTCTCTCTCGCGGGCCGACTCTGGCTGCTCCTGCTCAAACTCCTCAAAACGCGCCTCCTTGGCGGCCGCCTCACGCTGGTCAATGGCATCAAGCATGCGCCACGCAACTGTGTTGTTGATCTTATCCCATGTCGCTTCGCATGCTTGCCGCCGAGCGTTGTCGGCCATCTTCCAGCGCAGGTCCGAGTCGCCCGTCAAGAGAAGGACCTTGTTAACGAAACCCTCCAGATCTGCAGGAGGCACTAGGAAGCCGGAGGTGCCGTGGTCGACAATATCGCTTGGTCCACCCTCATCACGGGCGATAACTGGCACACCGCTCGCCATGGACTCGAGCACCACAAGACCGAACGTCTCTGTGATGGAGCAGTGAAGGAACATATCGGCCGAGGCATACGACTCGGCCAGGGTCTCGCCAACCTGGAAGCCAGCAAAGACGACCTTGCCCTTTTGAATCAGCTCGGCAAACAGCGCCTTGACTTCGTCCTCGACGGCCGTGTTGCGATTGCCACCCACAATGTACAGCTTGAATGCCAGTCCGCGCCGGTCTAGCTCCGTGGCGACGGCCGCCAAGAAATCGAAACCCTTTTCTCCTGCGATACGGGCCACACACACCAGGATGATCTCGCCGTTGGGCGCCAGAGTCTTCCGGAGCATGTCGTTGCGGCGAGACGGGTTGAACATGTCGGTGTTGACACCACGGCGCAAAAGCTGCATCTTCTCGGGCGCTACCCGGTTCTTTTCCAGGTAGCGGCGGACGAAGCGACTTGGGTAGAAAATGGTCTTGACTGACGGGTGTCGGAACAGGAAACCTTCGACCTGGGCGAAGCAGTACACAGCGAAGTCGCTAAAGGGCGCAGAGAAGAGGATGGCGCAGTAGCCAGACAGGTCGGTTTGGAAGTTGGCCAGGACAGGAATCTGGTTCTCAGTCGGTTGCTGGCGCACTTGCAGCATCACCTGGAAGCCCAGCGATGCCGGGCTTGCGAGGTAGATGAGATCTGGCTTATGGCCGTTGAATGTGCGTGCGTAAAGAGCAGAGAGGCGGACGGGGTAAACGATAGAAAGCTCAGGGTTGAAGGGTAGGGGGTAGCCATGGATACGAATCTCTGGGTTCATGGGCACGTCGTCTATTGAAGGGGTTTCAGAGACGGTTGTGGGCACAAAGGTGTTAACCTTGGTGTGGTTGTGCGGGGCGACGACGGCAACATTTGCGCCATGAGACCGCAGGTGGTTGACAAGCATCAGTGTTGTTCTTGAGACGCCATTGACGGGGCCAAAGGACTCTGTGCAAAGCAAGATACGCTTTCCGCGTAGGCGCTCAGGAAACACGGAGAGATCGTGTGTCGGGCCGGTAGATAGCCTGGCAGGGGCGGCGGCTGTATCTTCGACCATCGTCACAGATGGTCCCTCTTTGCTCGCCATATCGTGATACTGGATACTGTTGCACACTGATGGCTGCTACACTGGCTATTATCGAAGAAGTGTACGCAAAGGCCAGGAGTGTGGCAATGTGTAAGATGTTGCAACCTTGAAACGTCAGTCGGCAGCCCGGTGGCCAGCGGCGTGCCACATTTTCATTGTTTTCTTCGTACGTACCCCTCGGATATCACAGAATTGGTCGGTGCAGTGCTGGGGGAGAAGTCAAAGAAAATAGAAGAGCCAACAGATAGGATATATATTGAATGTGGATGGCAATAATTGAAGGATGGTGCACACGATCTGGCCAAGTCAGTTGGTGATGTCGGAAGAAAGGCGTGGTAAGCGTTATTGAATCAGGGTGTGGGATGATGAGTGGGAGCAACCGAGATTGATCGCAACGACACCGACGTCATATAATACTGCAGTCAATAGGACTGAGGGAGGGGAGGGAGTGAAGTATAGATGAGGCGCGAGTGGTTGAAGAGGTGGAGGAACAGAATCAGGGCCCTGGCGGGGCATGCGTAGAGGGGGGATACGAAATACAAATACAAATACAAACGAGGAAGTCACGAATACTGATGAACGGATGTGGAAGGAACGAGTCAACAAAAAAGATCTGGCGGGGTTCCGCAGCGGGACGGGGAAGGAGCAAGAGCACAACCAGGAGGGCACGAGGCTTGGGGTGAGGGGCAACATGCAAAGGGCATATGTGCGAAGTAGAGCGATGCGCGCGACATCGTGATAGCTGAGACGGGCATGATTGGAAGAACACCGCTGCTGGCCACCTGAGCTACTTGCCTCTCCTCTCGGCCATTCCATTTAGGCGTAGACGGCCGCGCTTGACTCGGAATACCTCGCGGCGGTGACTACGCCGATCACTGAAAGGGAAGGAGGGGGTCTAGAAGACCTCAAGAGAGCAAGAGGGGTGAGCAATGCATTCTACTTTGCACGACTGCCGAATGTAAAACATAAAAGGAAAGGAGTAAGAGCGAGGACAAGCTGTCATGCCGTCGGCCGCTGTTGCTCTTTCATCTCTCGAGGAAAGAGCGCGTGTGACCTGGCCAGCGCCTCAGGCTGGTGAATTGTCTTGCGCTGGCCATTGTCTGAAAAAACATAAATAACGACCCTTGGACCATTTAACCCAAGGCCGGCAGCAAGAAAAATGGTAGATGTGACCGGCTTATCTATCTCGACATGTTGGGGTTGGGCCTTGCAGTCCGTGAGAGCAAATCAGATGCGACAGATGGCCGGCGTGGTAGTGGCAGGTGGCCAATCAGCGCCTGCGTTTCTTGCACACAGGGCCCAAGGCTGTGGTGGTCATTCCCTCTGCTGTGGATTTTGGGTATGGCTCCTGGTGTCACGGAAAACCCGCCAGCATGACTGGACAAAGGCAGGCCCGTCCTTTGTTCCACGCGCAATAGAAGACCGACGTTGGAATGCACTGCCGTCGTCGCACACGCGTGCGCATCGAATCGGCTGTGTTGCCTGGGCCCTCGTGTCTTCGCCTGTGGCCAGCGTTGACGCCGCCTGCCTATTTGTGTCGACTGAACACTGCCCGTGACGGGTTGTCTTGCTTGCGCGCCTGGACTGTCCTCGGGATCTCCTTTAGCCACACTTCCAGATTTGCCGCCACACCACACTTGAACCAGGATTCCTTGAATTGCCATCAAGGCTCTCCAACCGTTGTCGAGGGTCTTATTCTTGATGCCGGGCAAAAGTGGACGTGCCGCCCTGGCGGGAGTTTTGGATAACCGATAAGAATGACTGCGGGGCTGCCTTGACCGGCATCATAATGATCGTATCGCTCATAACGCGTTATAACCCTTACCCTGTAACAGTATCTACAGCGATATATGTCATGTTTGTCCAGTTGACCACAAAGTTGACACCGGTAGTCGTCCCGTCTCGTCCATCTATAATATAAGTACCTATGTTCTGTTGTTCTGTTGCCTTCGAGATGTAAACCGTAATACCTGTCCGTGCCCGTCCGTCTTAATCAGGTGTGGCAGGAGGCGACCGTTGTTGCGGCTGCTGGGCATAACTGTGATAAGAAGATTAAGAGAACATCATAGACTCGGAGAAACGCCGAACTGTAAGGCCAGGCTTAGCACTTGCGTTGAATACGTTGTCAGGTACAGAGGCTCAGACTTCAAACTCCTCTTGCAGCTTCTGCGATGCCCAGTTTTGAAGCAGCGTGCTCCCGCATTCTCGATTTGCTGTTTCATCAAACCTTGAGCGCCATCAAGACGCCATCGCACGGTTTTGAGAGACAGGCTCCATAAAACAGAGATTACCATGTCCTGCACACACTTTGCATGTCATGGCCTGCAAAACATTCACAACGCCCGGACCAAAGCCTCAATTGTGGTGCCTCCATTTATTGTCTCCAATTGCTTCAGGGGTTCGAGCCCAAAAAGGGATGTCGCCAGAACAGTCCTAACCCAGCACTAGCGACCGCTGGGCCACGCTAATCAGACAAAATTCCCATAATAATTCGCGATCTCTCACTTCTCTTGCTGCGTTGTGACCGAATGGGGACTAACGCACTATTGTATTTTTTTCGTCTTTCGTCTTTTTGTCGTCAACTTCTTTGTCACAAATAGCCAAGATATTGTCCTATTCTGGTGTACGGCATATGTCTTAAGGATTGTTCGTATTTTTTTTGCTGTGTAGTACACCAATGTTGGACACAGGGCTTGTCGTTCGATCGCTTCTTCCGTTAGCTGCCCCTCTAGGAAGGGAACGCTGTTTGTTCCTTGCAAATACGGAGTGAGAAGGATGTGGCGACATTACGGCAGCCATCTCACTCACATTGGAAGGAAGAGCAACTCGTAATTTTACTTGCGAGAAGCGAAAATTTAGACCGGCCTGCACTTCACTTGATCTTCTTTTGTCACCACAAGGTTGTACTCGTAACTCACGATTGTTCGTATCTTCCACGGCCCTGTCTGGCTCGAGTTATGTCGTACTCCGTACAGACACAGGTACTTAGTACATCGGCCCAGCCTCGTGCAGCCGCCCAGCCGCTCCCAATATTTCCTACCGAAAACCTGGTTAACGCCACCAAATACTCCGTACGACTTAGGCAATTCATCACTACCAGGCTGGGAAGAAAAAGGTAGCTGCTCAACCAAATAAGCCCTGGCTTTACCAACGTCGTAAAAGTTAAATGCGAAAGTACGACATACACCTGCCCCACTAATGTGTAAGATACCCTGCCTGATCCCGTCCCAACAGAAGGCGAGCCCCTGGCTCTTGCTCATATCGCCACCAATAGACGACTGTAGCTCCAATCCGTACGTCGTAGAGCCTTCCGAATGCAGCAGCCCTGGGCTGGGCGAGAAACGGCTGAGAAAGCCGATATTTCGATAAATATGCCCGGGAAGGAAAGAACGGTCAACGCCGGTCAGCAAACGGTCGCTGTGGTGTGAACACTTCGCTCGCATTACGGAGGGCAGCATGAAGGCAAAAAGACAGAAAGAGTCAAAAGGCTACACAGGTAAACTTCCAAATACGAATCGGCTGACCATAGTGACCTCTCGTCGCCCTCCCTCTTCCCAGAAACGCCGTTTCCTTGACAATTTTCTTACTGTCGCGTAAGAGAGCCGCACTTCGGCGCATTTTGTCACTGGCATCTTTTCTGCCCCCCTGAATCCAAACTTCTTGGTTCGACTCCTATTCTCCCCCCACCCCCAACACCAATGCCAACACCATCCTTTCTTTGTCGACAGGGTAAGGGACTTCTCTCTCTCAGGAACGCCTCTAAAACGGTCTCACGCGCGTCAATTAGCCTCCCGATTTCGTTCGCGCGACCTCCGACCGCCAGTTGCAGTGCCGAGACGTCTTTTTTTGCTTTTCTTTCGCCCGCCTTGGCTTCCAATCCTCCCTCACCGTCATTTTCTTTTCATCGTGCCCCCTTTTTGCTATTCCCTCCTCATTATTGTAAAATTGCTCGTCAATTGGAAGGAAGGATTTCTAAGGAAACAAGATCGGCGCCCGTCTTGCCCTCTTCATTTCTCGATTTAACGCCGTTCTTGGTTAAGGGCTGTCTCACTTTTCTTCGTCTGCCATCCTTCCTTGTGTTATCTTTCTGTTTCTGCCCTTCGTTCTTTGCTTTTGTCCCTCGCACGCGTTATGAGCCGATTTGGCCGTCTCTCAGCATTCTCAGTCGTTTCGTCTCATCTAAAACCCTTGCCTGTCTGCCACATACATCTCTTGTCTCTCTCGACAGTCTCGTGTACCTGTGCCTTGTTTTCCCTGTGGTGATCCTCAGATCGAAGCTTTGTCCAGCTTTGACTTGGTGGGCCCTGCTATTCCTACCTCAGCCACGGCGTATCTTACACCACGCCAGGACAGTGCTCCATACCCTGCTCCGAAATACTAAACTCGGACCCTCACCCACACGTGTCCACATTGAAAAGCAACCAACCCCCCTCTCACCCCTTCGAGCCTCTGCTCGCCGCTCTTTTCTCTCTCTCTCGCTTGGTCATCACTACATAGACAGTGTTCTGTCCCAGCTCGATATTTGCCTCTCCTTTTCTCGATATGGCCTCTGGCATCCGCCTGAACCAAGTCGATACCGAAGAAACCACAATGTTGGAAGGCTCCACCGCCCCGACCACGCCTGACGGCAGCAACCAGGAGTTCAGCCCTGTCATGCGCCCCCTTGTCCGTCCCGTCGACGGCGAGGCCTCGAACGGCGCCCGTGCTAACGGCACCGCGTCGGCCTCCCAGAGCCCCGTCATCCGCACAATCTGCTGTGTTGGTGCCGGTTACGTCGGTACGTTTACACCGCTTGTGCAACGATAGCTTCCAAATCAACATTCTGCCCCCCTTTTTCCTTCGACATTGAATTTGCGCTTCCACGCCCCTCACTTTACTCTCTGTCTCCAATTGTCTCCCTGCACGCCCCATGTTCAGTCCCTTTCTAACATGTGTATTTTCTTCCGAGTATAGGTGGCCCTACTGCCGCTGTTATTGCTTTCCAGAACCCCCATATCCGCGTCGTTGTCGTTGACAGAGACCCTGTCCGTATCCGCCGCTGGAACTCTCGCCACCCTCCCATCTACGAGCCTGGCCTGGCCGACATTGTCCGCATTGCCCGCGATGGCTCGCGCGAGTGCACGGTCGACGACTCCGAGAAGAAGACGGTTCCCTCGCGCGCCCCCAACCTGATCTTCTCTACTGAGATCTCGCGTTACATTGGCGAGGCCGACGTGGTCCTGATTGCGGTTAACACCCCTACCAAGTACCGCGGTGCTGGTGCTGGCAGCGCGACCGACATGACTGCCTTTGAGGCTGTCACGGGTGAGGTTGCTCAGCATGCGCGCCCCGGTGCCATTATTGTGGAAAAGTCGACTGTGCCGTGCCGCACGGCCCAGCTTATGCAGGAGACGGTAAGTGGTCCTACCCCAAATAGGCAACGCTGACGCATTTTACTGGGATTTAAATTACTGACCGAGCATTTCTCTCGTTTACAGATGGCTGTTCACCGCCCTGGTGTCCACTTCGAGATCCTTTCCAACCCCGAGTTCCTGGCTGCCGGTACCGCCGTTAACGATCTGCTTTACCCCGACCGTGTGCTGATCGGTTCCCTGCCGACCGCCTCGGGCCAGCGTGCTGCTGAGGCCCTTGCCGATATCTATGGCGCCTGGGTCCCCCGCCACCGCATTCTGACCACCAACGTTTGGTCGTCTGAGCTTGCTAAGCTGGTCGCCAACTCCATGCTAGCCCAGCGCATTAGCAGCATCAACAGTATTGCTGCCATTTGCGAGCGTACCGGCGCCGATGTCGACGAGGTTGCCGCCTCGGTTGGCTACGATGCCCGTATTGGCAACAAGTTCCTCAAGGCCGGTATCGGTTTCGGTGGCAGCTGCTTCAAGAAGGACATTCTCAGCTTGGTCTACCTCTCCGAGTCTCTCGGCCTCGACGAAGTTGCAGCGTACTGGCGCCAGGTTGTGACCATGAACGAGTACGCTCGTGACCGGTTCACTCACCGTGTCGTCAAGTGCCTTAACAACACTCTTCGCGGCAAGAAGGCCACCGTGCTGGGCTACGCCTTCAAGAAGAACACGAGCGACACCCGTGAGTCGCCTGCTCTGGAAATTATCAAGACACTCCTGGAGGAGGGCCCTCGCGAGATTGCCGTGTTTGACCCCTGCTGCAACCCTGTGGTGATGCGGGAGGAGATCAAGGAGCTTCTGGGCGGCGACCATGTCCTGCTCGGCGAGGGTGGCTCGATCCAGATTTACACCAACGCGTATGAGGCTTGCGCCGACAGCAACGCCGTCCTGATTACGACCGACTTCGACGAGTTCGGCAGCAAGCCCCCCATCAACGGCGGTGCTGCCGCTGCCGCGGCTGCTGCCGCCAAGTCGGGCGGCGCCCCCACTGCTGCGGCTGCCCCGGCTCCCGTCAAGAAGACCGGCAAGACCGACCCGCGCCCCTTTGCGACTGCCGAGCCCAGCGAGAACGACATCCTGGCCCTGCACAAGTTCCTCATCAACACTGCTGGCGACGAGGCGGTGACCGACCCTCTGCAGCGCTACCACCAGGAGCCTGCGTGCGACTCGACCTGCCCCGACTGCGAGCTGGAGAAGGAGGGCTACAAGCTCAACGAGGAGTACAAGCCCAAGGAGAAGCTCGACTGGGCCAAGATCTCGTACCACATGCGTAAGCCGCGCTGGGTGTTTGACGGCCGTGGCTGCTTGGACGCCAAGGCCGGCGCGAAGCTCGGTCTCCGCGTGGAGAGTGTTGGTCGGCAGGGTCGGTCGTAGAGGTAGCAGGTTGTTGTCATTGTTAATTCAGGTATAATATAGACGAGGAGTTGGTATCGTTTACCCTTGGTTTGAAATAGTGTATTGCTTTTCCATTTTGACTTATTTTTCTTGGCCTTGCATTTCTGTGCTTCTGCGTCTACTCTGCGCTCACC
The DNA here is from genome assembly GCA_021396375.1 of Sporothrix mexicana. NCBI lineage: Eukaryota > Fungi > Ascomycota > Sordariomycetes > Ophiostomatales > Ophiostomataceae > Sporothrix > Sporothrix mexicana. The sequence continues at coordinate 509,193 of WNYC01000004.1, forward strand.
TACTTGTGTATCTTGGTAACATGCTGTTTGGGTTTGGCTCTGTACGTTTAGCTGCTACATCTGTTCGGTTTAATCGCGCGATGGAACGCCTATTCAATGGCTTTTTGCGGTTCTTGCCGTGATGGCATTTCATCTAATAAATTTCTCACTCTCATCTGATCGCATATTGATTAGTAAACTGCAAGTCTTTATGACTCGCAAATTCGAGTGGCTTCCGGCAAAGGCGGTCAAGGTCCGAAGAGACACTCAACGGTGGTGCTGACATGCCACATGGCCTACCGTATCTGGAAAAGAGAGCCCCAGGCAATCGGGACACTTTCAAACACATTTGTCCAATAGCCACCGCCACAACAATGAATCACGCAAGAAACGCAGGTGCAGAGTTTATTTTCTCTTTCATTCGCTGATTTAGACAGCTCCGTACTATCGTGTTCGTCTCCGTATGCAGGCACTTCCCCTGACCTTGGTAGTCTTCTTGCTCTCCCTCTTGTTCGCATTCTAGAATAGCCAGTTTCTTCGCGCTGCATCCGTTACGTTATTTGCGGCAGTGGTGGGACGACTTTCTGATCCCGGAAAGGCTGCTCTCCGCTCAGTCAGCATGGTGTGGTAAGATGCCTTTTACGTGATTAGACGGCCGGCCATCTGAGTCGTACTAATATGCAGTATGGAGTCTATGGCCAGCAGTTGTCTGTCTTGGCTATCGTCTCCTATCTTTTTTCTCTGGCAGCTGGTACCAGATCCCAACGCTCTTTCCTCTTTCCCTTGTCACGGCCCTTGTGGTGAGCAAGTTTTCCTCGAGCTGGAGTGGGGCGCCTGTGCTAGTTGTCGCTGCCGCTTTGCGCCCTGCAATGACGGCCAGTCCGGCCGCTGTTACTTTGTCTCTTTTAGTTGTTTGCTTCTCACGTGCGGTGAGCGTGAGCGCAGTACATGTATTCCACCCCGCAGTTGGCAGGCTAATAGAGGAAGGCGCTGTGTTTGGCAGGCACGGCCGGCCTTTGCTTTTACTATGGCTCGTTCTTTGCTCGATTTTGGCTCCTGTTCGCATCAAAAGTCGAAAGTCGAGACGCTTCCTGGGGGAGAAAGAACGAATCAGCCAGTTAATCCATTTGTGGCATTGGTTTTGTCCAACAACAGCTAGGCCACACCACTTCCTTCTCCCCATCTTTATCCCTTTGCGATTCTCGCTTCCAGTTGGTAATTGCCCCTTTCATAGTCTTTCCTTTGGTTGTCGTCACGCTCGTCCGCTCTTTCCCTCATGCTCAGCTTGTGTGCGACCGCGCAATACTCGGCATTGGCAACAGACCGCCTCAACCAGTTCCGCGTGCTGCTTCTTATCTCGACGACTTTGACAGCCCTGCCGCCTCCAAACCGCTTCAATCCCCATTTCTTCCATCATCTCATCCCAAAACCCACCACTCCCATCTCGGCAACACAGTTCACCCCTCTCCGATCAACGCGCATTTGCTAGGCCCGGACCATCCCCAATTTTCCGTGCTCTCGTGTCCTCCTCTTTTGCTTGTTGCCTCGTGTAAGCTCTTCTATTGTTTCGGGCCGAGCCCGGGTTCTTTTGTCATCCTTGTCACAACCTTTCACCATTTGTCACTTTCGCCACACTGTTAGGACTTTTTTTTGTCGCAACTTCGATTTTCCTTGTTCGGATGCACACGGTCTGACTCTTACCTGCCCGGTTGGCTGTCCCCGTGCCGGATTGTCTTTCGGTGTCCACCCCGATAATACCGGCTGTTTTCTGCTCCTCGGGTGGCTTTTGATCTCTCACTGCTTCTCTCCACCGTCAACTCACTCTCACGCCGACCGACTATCATCTCGCCAGACGCCACACCTCTCACGCTCGTGCCGTCTTTCCCCATCGCCATTTCCCGTTCACGCCTTCGTCTTTGCCCACAACGGCCCCCATCTGTGCCACCCCACCGACGTACCTCTGACTGTCTAGCATGGCAGAGGTTGATGACCAACCCCGCGTTGTGCGCCGCAAGTTTGCGACGCCGCCCGTCAAACTCGCATGTCTATCATGGTATGTTCCATGCGCACACCTTCGCTTTGGTCCCTGTCTCGAGGCGCATCTGCGCACTCTCATTTTGCACGCGCGCTCATCGACCTGCTAACATCGCGACAGTCGCGCGTCAAGAACGCGATGCGACGGAGGCCGGCCTTGCACTTCGGTATGTCTCATCCCCCGAATACCGAGCCCGGTCCCTCTCGATGGCTGTCGTCTTGACTAACGATATTGTGCAGTGCGTAACCAAGAGTAATGAATGCGTCTACCGGCCGAGCCGTCGGGGCGGACCCCGGATCCGCAAGAAGCCGGTGTCAACCTCGCCGCCGCGCAATGCCCAGAATCTTCGGCCGCAAGAGTTTGGTGGCCTTATACTACCCGATGCCTCGCAACAACGTACGTGTACTTCTTCATCGCCTCAGTCACCCACTGTGCCTTCTAACCGTTCATCCCTGTCCTTAGCCGTCGACGTTGACAACTATATCGACCCTGGCGCGGCGCTCGGCCAGCTGCCAGATATGCCGCAAGACAGCGACTATCTTTTCGACAACCTGTTTCAGCAAGCCTTCCAGACCGGCGTTTTCGAAGGCGTGTCTATTCCACAAGGAATGATTCCCGTACCAGCAGCCTCAGGGCCTCTTGTCCGAACCTACCGCAGCGACCGAAGTCTACTTCAAGCCTACTACTGCTGGATCCATCCCTACGTACCCATCTTCCCGCCACCAGAAACATCACCACTTGTCGACGAACCGACTTCGATGTCCCAAAATGAGCCACCCTTGGAAGAGGTCTTCGAGCCTTCTTCGCCTGTCGCTCTTGCGCTCTCCGCCGTACTGGCACTGATTCCATGCGCCGATGATACGGATCCCTCCGCTCCGGAGTCCGTCCTTTTCCGGCGCAAGTACGCACAGTTCTTTGCGCAAGCCGCCATCGAATCGATCGAAGCCGAATCAGAGATCCCCGACTCAGCAACAGAACCACATAAGGCACTAGAATCGTCACCACCGCCGACCGACCGTGCGCCATTCCATCCCCGCGTTCCCGTTGAGCTTGAGAGCATCATCGCACTAGATCTTCTCAGTATATACGAATATGCGCAGCGTGGTAACATTAAGAAAATGCGCACGCGCGCAGGGCAGGCATTGATGGAGGCCATGACATCATTTTCGTTACACACCCACACCGACGACAACGACTTCTTTGCCGAGGCGAAGCGGCGGATATGGTGGATGACCTATGTCTGTGCAACGCAAAGCTCAATTGTGAGCAACACACCTCCGCCATTGGAACTGTACAACGCCTCCTTCACAACAAAGTACCCGACACTGGAAGTCGACCCGGAAGCATGGCCAGTTTTCATCGAAGCACAACAAGCAATTCTAGCATCGACACAGTTTGTCATTGAGCTCAACAAGGTTCTTGCGACGCAGGGTGATATGGAGCCAATTTACAAGAAGATGGCGGATATTGAGAGCCGTATTGCACCCATGGTGGACCGTGCCGAAGGCTGGACGTTTACCGGATGCTTGGCACCAGTAGTCGACCCCGCCGAGACGTGCTTGATCCGGTCTCTACGAAATATGGCGCGTATCAAACTGAACAGCGCTCGGATCAAGGTTCACCGTTACTGCGCTTTCTATGATTTCCCCGTCTTCAGCGGCCGCCATTGCGATCTCAAATCGACCACAGAAACGGGCCCCGATGGGTACGAACCCTTGCCCTGGCCATCATGCTCTTGCAGCCCTCAGAGCAGCCTTCACTCCGCCAGCAATTCGCTTCATCATAGCCACTCGGCAACCAACTCAACCAAGAATAGCGGGAGTCCCGAAAGCTCAACGTATGTGTCGTCGCTCGGCTCTCCTCCAAAGACAGGCGCCACATCACCGCCAACGACGAATCACCAGCTTCAGCAGCAACAGCAACAACAGCCGCAGCAGCAACTTGGACAGCTTGAGGCTGCGGCGATGGTAGCGACGATCAGTGGGACAACTGTGGCTGGGAGTCATGCGAACAGTAACCACAACAGCAGCAGCGGCAGCGGTAGCAACGTCAACGGTGCCACCGTCAAAGTACCGTTCAGCAGTCATTACTCGGCCAAGATCTGCCTCAAATCGGCGCTCAACATTGCGAGCGGCTTCGATGGCCTGCCGTACCCGAACCCATCGGGCCAGTACGGACTGGAAATCGGCTTCCTGTCGCCCACGTCGGCCATTGTGGCGCCGCGCATGCTGCCGTCGTTTGTGTGCTGTGCGATGCAGGGCGCCTACGTGTTCTTGTCGATCTACCGCAAAACCAAGGTGCTGCAGCCAAACGCGTCGGGCAACAATTATCTAGTGCGCATGCTGCTGCAGCTGCAACGGGGCCTTACGTCGATCCTGGCGTCGCTGGAGAACTATGCAACGGCCTTTGAGGCTCTGCGTTCGATGCGAGGTAAGTTGTTGTCACATTTTTCCACATTTTCTACTTGTATATTTTTTTAGGTATTCGTTGCTAACAAAGCAGACCAAATCCGTTTCTCTGCCGAGAGCCTGATCAGTCTTGAGACCGAAAGCCTCATGTGATTGTGACCATCTTGACGACACGCAGAATGCAAGCGTCGACCAACAACCGTCACGGGCATAACATAGTGTGTTTACGCGTGTATGAAATTTATTGTACTATACAACTGGGGCACGGCTGGGGTGGGTTCCCGCTCTTTATCGGAGAGGAGTTATTTTGCTGTCGATGTCTTGCACTTGGGCATCTAGGGGACTAAAAATGGGCGGGTTATCTTTTTGTGACTTACATCGTTTTCTTTTATTTTTTACGTCGGTTCGCCATTTCGTCTTTGGCCATTTTACGTTGTACTGGAGAGGACAGTACAACAAACGAATAACTACCTCTACTCTTTTTTATGCAGGCGTTTCTTCCAGTCGTTTACGCTTTCCGCGGATCTCTGCCTGCCCATGCAAAGATTTTATTTTGGATTTTTCCCCGTCTGCTTATTTGCCTGCCATATCAATTGTCAGGCGATGGCCATCATCAATGGTCGTTCTCACGGACCAATCATGAATTGGCGCGAGCCACGTTGCGCTAGACGAAGCAGATCCGATCTGTTCACGTTCATGTCCCACGCTTCCTCGAATTTTGTTCCTCTTTTTATTTTCTTCTTCCTTTATATTTCCTCTCTATTTGTTTCTCTCCTGAATCCTGCTCATATTTTCTCCAACAAAGCACATACTTGCCAAAATTGCCCCGAGGTTTTGAATTCCGGGCAGCAATTAGCAGGGCAAACCCCGTTCGCTTGTCGATCCTCCCGGGCATCTGGAATATATAACCTCACCCCAACAGCCAATACTAGTCCAACACTATTGCACAAGGCTGTGTGTTGCATTTAATGCCTTGATTTCTTTCCTAAACCGAACCTAGAACGAATGGAAGTGAGATGGAAGGCGAAGTTTGTGAGTTATTCAGTGAATTGCATCCAGACCCTGACAGCTCAAGATATAAGTACTTTGTAACATTTTCTTGTCCCTTTTCGAGCCGTTTGTATCTGCCCATCTGTACCTTACGCAGCGGACTGAATGCCCTGTTCTTCTGGCTGACTTGATGTGCTTGGCGAACAATGCAGCGGCAAAGAAGAAGAGGCATGATTTGCTGGAGCTATCAACAAAACCAAGCTTTGTTTTCTATTTTTACCCGACTGCCCACCAGTTCGTCTTCCCACAAGTAGCAATCCGGGACGACATCCTTGGGGTCATTGTTTTCCCATAGTTTCTGTTTGCAAAGCTGTGAGTTAAATGCATGTCGAATGCAGATATTTGAGTGTCTCGTAGATAGATGCTGCACTCGGCCGCTGCAGGAAGACTGTTATGGAAGAGAACTGGATGAAGTCGCCAATTATACGGAGTACTTTGTACCAAATTTCCTCCCGCCTTTTTAAGAAATCCAAGACATTGAAACAAAAACGGGCGCAACAGGCCTCGAAGAGGCCTCAAGCCACTCTCTGAGAACGTTTTCGAAGAATGTGTTCTTAGACGGTCTCAGCGATGATTACCGTTCACTCACTAAAGTCAAAACAAAGAAGGCCTGGCCGTCCACTCCACTGTACACGGCCCATTAGTCGCGGCCACTGACAACCCCCACGTGTGCCTGTTTATTTGCAGATGGCGCCGTTGGCGACAAGTGACTAGGCCCGTCGCTCATCGTCTCGGGAGTGCTATTTTCTCTCTTACACTAAAAAAACGAGCCAGAGAGGGGTCTTTGAAAATAACCGCCAGCGTTTTTGATAAATTATCCCTTTTGAAGGCGAGATTGACAAAATTGAAAAGAAGAATCTTCAGTTCTAAGCGCTGTGTACAGGCGACTTTTGTAGGCCTTTAGGGCGATTCCGGAATGAGAGAAAGGGCCAGGTGACTGAATCACTCGCCAAAACGGGCAACCACCAGCACATGTACTCCTGTATCTCCGTGCCTTTCTTCACCCATGTGCTGCACGGCTGCCCAAGACATTGGCTCAGAGTTCAAGTTGCAAGTTTTCAAAGTTGAGAATCAGAAACGGGGCACGGAAGCCGTTCTCGTCGCGGATGGCGCGGGGGCCATGAAGAAGAGGGGGTGTTCGCGCCGGCAATACTCGAAGTCGCTCTGCTGGATAATGAGAGTAAACAGTGGTTTTCTTTCGAAGAAAAGAAGAGAGACAGAGCAGAGACAAATAAAGAAGAATCAAAGACATTTTTGAGAAACAAATGCAACCGTTTCGGCCGTCAGGTTCTTCTTTCATGATCTTTATTTGTTTTTGTGTCTCAGTCGTTTCTTTTTCATCATTCTTTCATCGACTTGTCAGATCAGTTGAACAACGGAAAACTGTCGATACACATTACTGAGATACCATTGCTGATTTCACTATTATCTCTCGTTTGAATATCTCCTTCGGTACTCCGTACACTCGCATTCGATATATTCGAGCTATTCAGAAACGACAGTGTTACAACAAAACTCGACAACTTGAGACTAAACATGTCTTCCTTGTCACTGTTCACAGGCCCCATGGCTTTTGTCCCAGCAGCCGCTTCGGCTTCAGATATCTTTACCCTTCAGGCACCAAAATCGTCCACACACACATCGACAACATCTTCATCGACACCACAATCACAACCACAATCACAACAGCTGGCAAAGCCGGAGTCAATAGAAGCATCCAAGCCGTCTGTCAACATGGCATCCAACACCTCAGGCTCCAACGCCACGTCTTCATCGACATCGACAACCAACCACCTTCCTCTCTCTCTTCGGTCTGCCTCGGCCGACCTCATCTACCGCTGTCACAGCAGTGCCGTCCACGCCTGGGCGATCGCGGCGGCGGCGGTCAAGCCCGTTGCCTGGACGGCTCACCACACGGCGCGGCTTCTGTTGATATTGGCCACGGTCGTTTTGGCGGCATCTCGCCTCTGTGCGGTATGGTGTGGCCAGGCTGTGTGGCAAGCCTGCTGGTGGCACCTATGGGCGTGCAAGCCGGCGACGCGGCTGCGCAAGAAGCTCTACTTTGAGGTGGCGCTGGTCTTTATGGGCCCGAGCGGCAACGGGCTGTTGCTGGTGGTGCTGTGGCCCGGGTGGCTGGTCCTGGCAGCGGCCGTCTGGGGCGTGTCGGCAGCGGTGGCCACAGTGACGTGAGGGACGCGGGGAGGCGGCTGAGAGAAAAGAGTACTCTGATACCCAATATCGAATCAATACAGACAGTGTTGCATTGACACATGAATCTTCCTCACTTGGCGGCAAAGAAAAAGGCATTGCCGCCCTGGTCGCGGCGCACTTGATGGACGTAGTCTTCCTCCGGGTCAAACTCCTGCCAAAGACTGGCCGGGTAGATGTGCTTGTTGCGCTCGTACCAGCGGCGGTCGACGACCTTTGTGAGGCCCGGGTCGTCACTGGCACCCTCCAGATGGCTAAAGTCTTCCTCCTCATCGCCGTCCTTGCCGGTAGAAGTGGTGGTCGAACTGCGCGGCGTCGTCAATGGGGCGGCAGGTGTCGCATCTGTTGGCGCATCGCTGGTGTAGTTGAAGACCCGCTCGCCGCCAGGGCCGAGCGTCTTGTTAATCAGAAAGTAGTAGAAATCATAGTGCTGCACGGTTGGTTAGTAAATACTCAATTTGAATGCTTCGCGGGGGAGTGACCGACATGTGGGATGATGAGATTGCCGCGGACGAGCATGAGGTCGTCGACGTTGATGCGCGCCCAGTGCAGCCGTGCCTTGCTGGGCCGCTTCTCGCCGACGCCGAGCCGGGCGCCGACTTTGCGGCTGCGGTCCAGAAACAGCCACACATGGTCGCCTTTTTTGACGCGCACCGTGCCGCCCGGGATATTGGCGCCTTCGTAAAAGACAAAAGGGATCGCCACCTCGCTGGCCTTGACCGCTGTTTGGAGGGCAAGAAACTCTTTGCGCAAAGCCTCGCGCTCGGCCGCCTGTCGTCGCAGTGCTTGTTGAGTAAAGGACTTGATCGGCGGGAGGCCATTTGTCGTCGAGGGAGAAGGAGAGGCCGAAGGAGACGCAGACGCAGAGGCCGACTTTGCTTTGCTTTCCTTGTCTTTGCTCTTGTCGCTGACGAAATCATCGCCGTCCTCGTCTTCGTCGTCGTCGCCCAAAAATGACAGCTTGCTGACCTTGCCGCCCTTTTTCTTGCTCTTCTTGCTGCCGTCCTTGGTCTTCTTCTTCTTTGTCGGTGGGCCGCCCTCGGCTTCGCTGCCTCCAGTCTTGTCTGCTGCTGAATCGGCGCCGCCGTCGGGCGTCGCTGTGCCGCTTTTACCGTTCTCGCCGCTCCCCTCACCACCGCCCGGTGTATTTGTTGGCGTCGGCGTCGATCCTGCCTTTGCTGCCTCGCGCGCTTCACGCTCCTGCTGCTCCAGCACCTCGGCGCGCCGCTTGCGGAAATCGGAGAGCTCAACAAGGCCCACGACATTGGTCGACAGCCGTTGCTCTGTCGTCTGGTTCGGCGCCGTAAAGCGCGAGCCAGACCCAGAGCCGGACATTTTAGACGTTTGAGAGGTTCTGGGTATTGGAGAGAGGGTGGATTGGAGGAGAGAAAGGTGTCGCGACAGTGTAGTGGGACGGTGGTGGTGACTGTTGTTCTGAGAGAAGAAGAGCTTGCCTAAAAATTGTAAATAGATCGCTGAGAGCTCTGACGTACAGGCAGCTCGGAGATTTTACCCCGTTCAGTGATACAGTGCCTTGGATCCAATTCGCACTCTCGCACTGTAGTATCCCTCCCAATCTCAACATATTGATTTCTCCCGTATGCGATTGCATATTGTTTATTTGCTACTTTCTCTAAAGGGATGCCTTATTTCCACTTCACGGTATTTTATTTGGGATGTTATATTGTCTTATTTCACTGTTTTAGGGTATACATAACAAGACAAACAGATCATACCCGGTGGCATTTGATAGCGAGAGGACCCTGTGACATTTCAAATCACATTTTCTTTCTGTCACTTTCTTTTGGTGGCTTTTGTACGTCGCATTATTTTTTAAGAAATCTTCTCTCTTACCTTGTCCTTGAGGAATCCACAGAAGCTCTGGTAAATAGCTTCGTTGTGACCTTCTAACCAGCGGCAGTGTACAATTGTCTCGGTCACACCAACACGAATCGTCACCACAAAGCCAAATGTAGGCTCTTCGTCTGGTCCAAGAGGTGCCGTGACTGGGTCACTCGGAAGCTCTGGCTTCGGCTGGCCTGCTTCAGCTGCCAGCTTTTCTTCTCGCTGCTTCTTTCTCCGCCAAGCACGGCCCCAGACGTTTTCGCGCGCTCGCCCAACGCCCTTCAGAGTCTTTTCGTCCCAGTCCCAAGCAGCCAGTGCCAGGCCTTTCATGAGCGTATCGACGGCTGAAGAAAGATCTGTTGTCGTCGTTCCATCTCTATTCATGCTCAGCACATCCACTTCTGTAATGGGCGGCAGCAGGTGCCGATAGGACTCGAGGCCAGAAGCATCACTTCCTCCTCGAGCCGCAGCCACGGTCGGCCGTCTTGCGCCATAGCTCCATCCCAGCGCCCAGCGGCGCGTCTTGGTGCCAGTTCCAGTAACAAAAGCGGCGACGGCATAGTTGTCGATGCCGCGGGCGCGCAGTTGGGCGACAAGGGCGTTGAGACTGGCGAGTTTGCCGAGCATGGCCGTGTACCAGCGGACTCGGTTTTTGAAGACGGCCGACTCTTCTAGGATGCGGCCAACAAAAGCAATCTCGCCGCCAATTCCGCCTTCTTTGTCCTTTTCACTCCCAGCGTAGACCATCTCGACGGGGGCGCCGGTACAGGCAGAATGTGGTGGCTGTTTCTTGGCGGCAGCCGATGCGGTCATTTCGTCCGCAGATGCATAGAATGGCGGGTTGCACATTGTAAAGTCGATCATAGAAGAGCCGTTATCGCCTGTATACACAAGATGGTCGTCTGGAGACCGTGAAACAACTCCTATACGGTCCTCGAGGCCGTTTCTTGCAACATTCGCCCGTGCAGACAGCAAGCTCTCAGAGTCAATGTCTGTCGCGAAAAATCGCCATTTTGGGCGTTGTGCGCATGCCAGCAATGGATAGATACAGCTGGCTCCGGTGCCAATGTCGAGGCCGACGGCTTCACTGTCCTTGGCGCCCTCGTCTTCCTCGATGAGCGACTTGATCCACAGGACATATTGCAGCCGATTGGGGACTGGTGGACAGAGCCGGTCCTGTGGCAGTTCCAGCTTGAGGCCAAAGTCGCGCCGCAGCAGCGTGATTGTCAGCTGACGAACAGCGGACGGGTCCCGAAAGTCGAGCAGGCCATTGTGGAGGACAGCGTTGAGGTCTGGATCGTCGCGGGCGAGAGCGCGGAAATCAAGACGGTCTTTGTAGAGACTGCGATAGTAAGAGTCTGGTCTTGGTGATGTCTCGCCGTCGTTCATCCTTTCGTCGACGACATACAGGTTGCTGGTCGATACCGGAGTCGGCGCAGTGTCTGTGCTGGCGTCCCTGCCGCCATTTTTGTTGTCGTTGGCCATGGCCGTGCATGGTCGTGGTGTGTTGTTAAAAGGTTGTCGAGAAAGTGTTGGTCTAGATGCTTGCCTAGATTGTGCATTTTAGCATACTGCACTTCATAGTGTGGATTTCACATTCTATGCGCAAAATCACTACATACACATCGCACCCTCATTTTAACCAAAACCGGATTATTCAAAATAGTAATGCATTCTGTCCAATACACAAACAATCCAATGTTTGGTGTTATCCAGCTTTATCATATTTTCACACAAACTTTCTTTATCTCGTATGCACAGTCAACAACACCTGTTCACGCCACGTCGAATGTGCCCTTGAGACGAAGATCGCGGCTGCTCGCGCCCACATTGACTGTGAATGTCCCGCTCGGCACGACCCAGCCCTTGGACGCGTCCCAGTAGCTGAGATCCTTGCGCCGCAAGTTGAACGTCACGGTGCCCGCCTTGCCGGGCTCCAGCTTGAGCTTGTCGAAGCCGCGCAGCTGGTGCGGCGGTGCAGCCGGAGAACCAGTGGGCAGGGTCAGGTACAGCTGGGGGACTTCGGCACCAGCGACGATGCCGCTGTTGGTCACGCTGATGGAGACAGTGGCGACGTTTTCGAAGAGATCAGCCTTGCCGCCAGGGCCGACAGCTCCAGACGCCGCGCCCGACTTTGCAGTCGACGTAACCTTAATGTCGCCGTACGTGAAGTTGGTGTAGGACAGGCCAAAGCCAAAGGGGAAGCGCGGCTCAATGTTCTTCTGGTCAAAGTGGCGGTAGTCGATGTACAGGCCCTCGGCAAAGTTGTCGTCACCGCGCGACACGGTAGTGCCGTAGTCGCCGTCAGCCTTGGCAATCGTGTACGGCAGCTTGCCCGACGGCGAGACCAGGCCGTACAGAACGTCGACCAGCGCGTTGCCGCTCTCCTGGCTAGGAAGACCGGCCCACACGACAGCCTTGACGCCTGTGTTCTTGAGGATAGACTCGAGCAGGATCGGGCCGACGCTGTGCACGACAACAATCGTGTTGGGGTTGGCCGCTGCGACGGCTTGGACAAGTGCGTTGCCGTTGTGCCATGGGTCCAGATCGTTGCGATCGCCGGCGACCTTTTCGACGGTGATGTAGCCTTCGCCCGAGTCCGCCGTGATAAATACAATGGCTGCGTCGGCGCCCTGCACCGTGCTTGCGACCGAGTTGGTGGCGTCCGTGCTGGACAGCGAAATCTCCGTGCCATCGGCGGCTGCGCGCGTCTTGAGGGCGTCGTATGGCGCCACAAAGTAGGGGTAGCTGGCAGTACCAGAGCCCCAGCCCATGCCGAGCGCGCCCGTGTTGCACCCGTGGTCCGTACACGCATTCATGCCCTTTGGATTGACGACGGCGGCCGACCCCACGACGGCCAGCTTCTTGGGCTTGCTGAGCGGCAAGATGTTGCCCTCATTCTGCAGCAGCACGATGCCATCGCGTGCCACGGCGCGCACATTGTCCTTGTGTGTCGACTGGACAGACGCCTTGATGTTGATACCCGGGTAGCCCTTGTCTTGTCCCACGAGGTACCATGCTGCCAGAATCCGTGTTGCCATGTCGTCCAGGCGGGCCTTGGCCACCTGGCCGCTGTTGACTGCGCTCGTGAGCTGCGGGCCCCAGAGGATCGTCTTGCCGTTGTAGTCGCTGCCCGGCATCGTCATGTCCATGCCGCTTGTCGCCGCGCCCGTTGTGTGCTGCGCGTTCCAGTCGCTCATCACGTAGCCGCGGAATCCGAGCTCGTCTTTGAGCAGGTTGTTGAGGATGTTCTTGTTCTCGCACGCCCACGTGCCGTTGACTTTGTTGTACGAACACATGACCGACGCAACACCAGCGTGCACGGCATCGGCAAACGGCCACAGGTATAGCTCGTGCATGGTGCGGTCGTCGACAGTCGAGCTCATGGTCTCCCGGTTAAGCTCCTGCTCGTTGAGGATAAAGTGCTTGGCACAGGCCTGGACACCTGCGTTTTGCATGCCCTGAATCGTTTCGGCCATGGCCACGCCTGTCAGGTAGGGATCCGGCCCAAAGCCTTCCCAGTTGCGACCGCCATTGGCGTGCTTGCCCAGCGGGCCACCGACAGGGCCCAGCAGCACGTGCACGCCGCATCCCTTGGCCTCTTCGCCCATGAACTGGCCGCGCTGGCTCATGAGAGCACGGTCCCATGTTGACGCTGCTTGGATGCCCGGTGTGAAGGCCGTAACACCAGTGCCGTAGCGGATACCGAGAGGGCCGTCTTGCAGACACAGCTGCGGGTAGTTGATGGAGCTGATGGGCGAAGTGTTGCCGACGCAAGGGCCCTTGTTCCAGCCGACGCCCGAAACGATATTGACCTTGTCCTGCTGCGAGAGCTTTGCGATAGCTGCTGTGGCCTTGGTATATGCAGCGTCCCAGTCCACGCCGCCGCCAGCCATGATCTCCGCATGCGTCGGTGTGACCATGGCCGCCGCTGCAAGAAGAAGCGTGGCACGGAGAAGTGCCGACATTGTGGTTGTAGTGATGGCAAGATTCGTAAAGTTGAAAGCCGAAAAAGATGCGTGTAACCAAGATCAAGAAATATTAGACGACAGAAAGTGCATCCAAAAAGAAAACGATGGGAATGCTGCTGGACGGCGGTCAACTAGTTGGCCCCAACGCGATGTCTTCGACGTCTCTCTTCTTCTATCTTTCTACAAGATTCCCTTGTGCGGATGCTGCGCGACGCGCCTCTTGCCTTTTATACGATGCTACTACCAGGTCCACCACGGGACATGGTAAACAAAGGCCATGGCCAGAACCAAGAGGGAAGCCGCGACGCAACAACGCAGCAAGAACGAGGAAACCGCAGAAAAGCCGTCGAGTGGTTTCCATCGTGTAATACCAAGCGGTCGCTCTTGCCCTCTCTCCACATAATAGAGCACATTTCAATCTTTCACAATCTCCCATTGATAGGAGGAAGGCGCCGACCCCGGCCACAGATCTTGGCTCCTTCCGTTCCCTGTATTTTCTCCTTTTTCCTTTTTCTCTTTTGCCTCATCTTCACCCTATCCGTCGCCACCAATTGGCATACTGATCGACCAGATGCCTAGCCAGGCCGTTGTGTATTTTGCGGGGACGGCACGGTAAAGCAGAAAAGGACGCGATGAGATTGTGGGTTGTGGGTTGTGTGATATGAGATATGAGATATGAGATATACAAAGTGAGACGTGTAGATGGGGATAAAATAGATAGAGTCAATAGATAAACGAGGAGGAAGGTGTTTTGAGATTGAGTGTTTTGAGTGTGTCAAATAACAAAAGCCAATGGCACCTATCGATACAGCTAAGTATGCCATTCTGCTCAGAATTTTGACTCGATTATTTCTTGGTTCTCAAGCAAAGTCCCTGGACAGTCGCTACTTCCCATCTTCGTCTTCTTTCCGACTTCCTATTTGGGCCAGAAGATGCTCTTTCCCCCATTGCCGTTTTTGCGTCGTCAATCAGCACTGTATATGGATTTGCCCGATGGCATTCCGGCCCGGGAATCGAAGGTATTTTCCGCCGTTATTCGCTCCATTTGGTCAATTCGTTCTTTCCTCCTCTCTGTCTTGTCCTTGGCCCTGCCCAGACTTTAACGGGAAGGGGGAAAGAAACGCCCACTTTTGCCGACTTGCCCTCTACCAGCCGCGTTTCTCTCTTTCATCCATTCTTGTCCCCCCTCCAGGGCTTGTGCCATTTATGACTCTTTATACGACGTATCATCCCTCAACGCACGCACTGACGATCAATGTATCTCGGGGCAGCTCTGCCGAAAAGAAAACAAAGCGGGGAATATTTTATCTCTTTTGATTCTTCGCTGCATTGTCGTCGTTAACGACCCAAGAAAAAGCACACGAAAACCCCAGGCTCGGCCGAAACTTGTTGTTCGTTATTCCATCTTCTGCCACTGCAACCCTGGCCTTTGCCTTCGAACGCCGTGTGCATGCCGTGTGTTCGTACCTCTTCTTTTCTAAGCCAAGAATCAATTGGCCCCCAACAAATCGGCCCGCCCTTGCGCGCGCAGCACGTCATGCACCGCTTTGAGCACCGTCGCGTGCAAATCAGCCGGCGCCGCCACAAAGCCAAAGTTGTTGCTCAAAATCCGGCCAGCCAGCATGTCGAGTGGCTTGCCGTCCACGTCTGTGATTTTGCCGCCGACCTCTTCAAACAAGAGCATGGCGCCCGCGTGGTCCCAGATCTTGGCGTGGCGGTTGCGGCAATGGTAGACCCAGACAGTTGTGTTGGCGCGTCCTGTGGCCAGTGCCGACCACCGGGGCACCCATCCTAGCAAGTCACTGCCGGGAAAGGGGACGCCGAGTTGTGCTGCAACGGCGCGGTGGACGTCGTCGAGTGCAGACTCTTGGAGAAAATAGCAGGTGACCGGCCGGAGAGTCTGTTGTTTCCCCGTTTCTCCTGTTTCGGCCGCCGACGCAGCATATCTCGGCAAACGTCTCGCCTCAGCCGTTGATGTCACTGTGGGCACTCCATCTGCACTCTTTTGTGATCCTCCAACAAACATTGGCCGCACATAGGCACCGTGGCCCTTGACGGCAAACAACAGGCTGCCCCGCCCTGTAGGATCGATTGAGTCGTTCTGGATAGTAGCTGCATCGTCGCCAGTCTCTGCCTCCGGTGACAGCAGCGGGCAGCCCACCACAGATACTGTCTGTTGGCCATCGACTAGCAGGGCCACGTTGATCGCGTACATTTCGCGCCGCAAGAATGTCTTGGTGCCGTCAATCGGGTCAAACACCCATACGCGGCCGGGGCCTGGAGCGTTCTGGCAGCGGTCGATCGTGTCGCACATGTCGGCCTGGCTTGTGGGGAGAACGCATTGTGCGCCGGTGCTAGGGTCGGCCGAGGTGTCTACCGTCTTTTGCAGTGTCGTCCAGACCCGCTCACATAGAACCGGGTCTGCTCTCAGTGCGCTGGCATCCTCTTCGCCCACAAACGCGTCTTCTGGAAATGCCGCGTGCAGCGTCGCCGTCAGCAGGGCCTGAATGGCAAAGTCGCCGATCGTGACAGGGCCCAGGTTGTCCTCCTTCTCGACAGCGCCCTTGTCCGTGTCTGGGAGGACGGCCTGGCTGACGCGCGCTGCCTGCTCGACGGCGCGGATGGCCACCTCGAGCTCATGCCGATATGAGCTGTCCATTGTACATGTGTGAGGTACGAACTCGGGGTACTGGATAACAGGGTTGCTCCTGATCTATGTGTCAAAGGTGAATGACGTTGAAAAACATTGCAAACAAATGCGATGGGCTGCCAGTCCGCTAAAAGGGCGGTGGAGCCCGCGATGTGGATCCCCTGACCGCTCTCAACGACGGACTTTACAGATGTCAGTGTCACATCGAGTGGCATTTCTGCTAGTATTGTTGACTTTGGTGTGAATGGTTTTCTTTCATTCAAACCCGAGAGCGTGTTGCCAAATAGAGGCATATATACGTAGAAATAAGAGTACAAGATTAAAGTGCCAGAAGGGGGGTATTTAGTACACAGAGAAACAAGAAAGCCGCCAAAAAGATCCCACATTAAGACAATCGTCTAAAGCCTCACAAACCTAATGCGGTGTTATGCTGCCAGCTCAGCTACTGCCGAAGTCTATGCATATCCACACTGGTCTTCAAGTGCTCGTCGGCCTCCCGCACCAGCTGGTCGGAGCAGCTCCACTCATGCTGTGGCCGTTGCGGCGGGTATTCGTAGTGGCCACCAAGCGGGTCCTGAAAGATGAACGTGTTCTCGGGCGGCCATGTTGGTTGCAGCTCCGGAAACATCTTTCTGATTGGAGGGAGAACCGTCGAGCTTGAAGGCAGCCGAGTCGCTGGCGATGGCACATGAGGAGCCAGTCGAGGCGGTGGCGGAAGGGTTCCATAGAAGTTCTTCGGTGCTATCTTGGAGAGGCCGGTACGAACTGCTGGTGCCGTTGGTGTTGACAGTGCTGGTGATGCATCTGAAGTTGCAGGCTCTTTTGGCGTGGAGTTCGTCGACGGAGGCATGGATGAGCCGCCAAGGTCCATCAACAGTTGTTTGGCAAGTCGGTCGGTATCCGACCACGCCGAGTCTTGGAGACTTGCAATGGGGCCTGGAGTCGTTTGTGGATCAACAGGAATCGAGCCTGACGGAGCTCCCATGGATTTGGATCGCCCCTTGGCCTTGGCTTGCCTGCGTTGCTGCTGCCTCTGTTCCTGGTCCTGCTGCTGTTGTTTCTGCTTGGGTGGCGTCGTTTGCAGTTCGGTCATCAGAGGAACCCCGGGACCTCCGCCACCTTCAAAAAACTTCTTGGACTGTCGTCGCCGTGGATTCTTCTTCACTGCTGACAAGATCGAGTACTTATCCGGACCTGCCAGAGATCGCGGTGCTAAACTGGGCAGAATGTTCGTGATGTCTGAAAGTGGGGCAGTCGATGTGGTCGGTTTAGGCTCGACTTGCACCGTGGGAAGCGGAAGTGGCGTCTGTGAGGGGGTCGTGGTAGAAAGGATTTCCAGCTCGCCTGGTGCCGAGTGTCTCTGCCTCGGCTTCCGCTTTGTAGGCGCTGCGCGAGCTGGTTTGGCAGGCAGTCCCTCTTCCGTGCGGCCGGATATGCTGGCGAGCGTCTGCACAATCTTCCAAGTTGTAATGGCCGCGTTGGTCTGATCATCACGTGTAGCGGCAGGATATTTGACGTCGCTTTTGGTGGAGCGCCGCTTGCGTGGCTGCTTCTTTGCTGTGATTTCGGGGGTTGCCTCTGGCTGCTGTGATGCTTCCGTAGACTCTGGCTGTGGTGCAGCTTCTGCCTCTGTTGGTGGCACAGCTTCCGATTCTGGTTTCGTCTCTGTGTCGGCCATCTTCTCCTTTGGTTTTCGTGCTCTCTTCTTCTTCTCCTTCTGGCCAGCTGGTCCTTCACTTCCCTCCGTTTTAATTTGTTCATCTGGTGAAGTGGTTGTGTCCGCCGAGTCGTCCGCCTTGGCCCCTTCACTATTTCTCTTGCCCTTGGTTGCACCAGCTGATATGCTCTTCCGCTTCTTCTTGGGTTCTTCGATGACCGAGCCAGGCGGCAGCCACATGATGGGCTTCTTCTGCTTGAGATCCTCCACCCAAGTATCGCAGTCCCACTGCACCCAGTAGTCGATCACGTCGGACCAGACACTCTCTGGTGGCTTGGTGAAGTTGACAAAAACCACCTTGCCGCCGCGGCTGTGAACGGCCTTGGCAAATTCGCGAACGAGCACCTTCAGGCCATGGACCTTGAGACTAGTGCCGAGAATGAGAAGCATGTCGGGCGTCAAAGAGATATCGTGCTGGACAATGGGCGAAATGAGGTGTGCGTTGGGATGCTCCTCACCGTAAAGGACGATATCCGGGCGCAGTTTACCGACAGCCAAAGCCCGCTTGCCACGGCCCTCACGTGCCGCCGTGGCTCCTGCGCACCGTGGACAGCTCGGTTGGCGGCCGGACATGGTCTCGAGCTCCCGACCTGCTTCATCCCACGGAGTTGTCTGTCCACAGCGGAAACAGCGCAAGAGCCGGAGGGAACCATGGAGGAAGACACATTCGACACCACGGAAACAAGGATCGCGGTTTTTGGCGGTGTTCCTCGTGTCGGTCTGCGATTGAGATGCGGTCGGGTCTTCAGAAGCTTGAGACTCTTGCGAGCTTGACGGCTCCTGGGACTCTTGGGAGCTCGCTTCCGTCTGGGATTCTTGGGAGCTCTCATGCTTGCCGGTGATGACAGATCCAGTTGAAGCACGTGCAGAACGCGTTGAGAATCGGCCCTTCTTGCCCGGGCCCAGACCAAGACTCGTCGATAGACCGACTTTCTCCTCAATCTCGTCAATGTTCTGGGTGTAGCAGCGAACAAGCTTGTTTGCGTCGCGGAGGTGGGAAATGAACTCGTGGCTTCTGGTTGGAACAACCTCCCGAACCTTTTGTCGGAGGGTTGTGGCAAAGGTATAAAAGACAGACGTCTTGACCGGGTCGGCCCAGATGGAAGCATCAAAGAGGTCGCGGCCCTTCATAACGGGCAGGGTGCTTTTGTTGCTTGCAAAGGATGACTGGCTCGACAAGGTTGGCTGCGAAGAGCTGGGTGTCTCCTCGGAGTCCGACTCTGCATCGGAGGAGCAGCTGGAGGCTGGCAGAGACGAGTTGCTACACGAAGAGTCTGCTAAGCGAGAGCGGAACTCTTCGGAGGGATCAAACAGAACGGATGGTGGGGACGAGAGTGGCGAAGAGCCAAGGCACTCAATAGAGTCTCCAACATCTCCAAGACGGGAGCGGCCTCTTCTTTGTGGTGTCATCAGTGACTGTGCAAACTTCTTAGGGTCAAGAGCCGGCAGCTGAACCACAATGGAGTCTTCCTCGCTGTCGGCCGTATCCTGGGATGCCGAGGGGGCAGCCTCTTCCTCAGGTTCAAGGGCATAATAGCTCCGTCTCCCACGCGGCCGGCCGCGCCCTCTTTTTGGTGCAGACGCGTCTGGGGTATCTTTAAATGTGGTCCTTTGGGCCTTCCTTTCAGAGAGTTTCTGTCGTTTCGAGGTCGGTTCGGGTTCGTCTGTCTCGTTTTCTTCACTCCCAGGCTCAACGTATTCTTTGGAGGCCGCGTCGAACTGGGCCTGGATCAGCGAGTAGAGGCCATTTTTGGACCGGAAATCCTGGGAACGCGATGGTCAGTATACGGCCAGAACATGCAGGAGAAAACGTGTTGAAAAAGTGTAAACCCACCGGAATGCCCGAGTTGGTGCTGATACCGGCGCCGGTCACCACGAGGACCTTCTTCGCCTTCCAAATAGCATCTGCAATGTCCTGCAGAAGCTCGGTCGACTCCGGCAACACGTGGCTGGTCGGCATATTGAATGAGGAATATGTCAAGGAGTCACGACGCGTCAGAATGTCGAGATGTCGGGATCCGGGCGCGTTTATTCAAGCATCGCGGGGGTCGATATTGGTGAACAAGACGCGAATTGAGTTGGGGCAAGCGGTGATGGCAAGAGTAAACGTTGTGCAAATTCGGCTGCAATTGATCCTCCGGAAAGAACACGCGTCCAATCCGGGAGTCTGGCACGTGTGTGTGGTGTCGTGAAGCTGTCCAGAGGACGTCGTCCGAGAAGCTCGGTTTCTGTGACGCGCCGTATGTCGGTTGTGGGCGCGTGTAAACAATCCGAGCTTGAAAAGCGAGAACGAAATGCTGTCTTTCCGTTCGGCTGTAAAGTCTAGAAAAATATGTCGAAGTTGTTTGTAGAATATCCAAAGACGCGTCGAGTTGCGTGGTTCTATTTTTTTTGTGTCTTTTGTCGAAGTTGTCTATCAAATGCACGTCTTCGCAAAGTCAATAACGGGAAGAATGGCGGACGTTGCGGAGGGCGCGTCTAGCTTGGTGGTCAGGGATAACTTGACAAGTCAATCAGCGCGCAGCATGCAGGGGGGTTGGTGCCACTGTTGTCGGCGTGGTTATGCTGCAATCCCACGCAATTGAGAGATGTAAGAAGGAAAGGATTTCGAGATATCGAAAAAGGCCAAATTCGCACAACTGGTGACGTTTGGACGAGACAAGAGAAAAGGAAGGCGCCTTCAGTTGATCGGGGGGAAAGAGCATGTGCTAAATCAGCGACTAACAACACTCAGCACTTCACCAGTCGCGCTTTCTGTCGAGACGAGAAAGCTTGGGCAGCTTCTTAGACTCCACAAGCGCGGGGCTGGAAGCCAATGACAGCGACGGTTCCAAAAAGGGCAGGACAGTGCTTCTGACAGTGTGTGGAATTAACCCACGAAGCAAACATCAGTGAATGGCGACGGAGGGCAAACTACGAAGGGAAAGTGCTCAACAGTTTTGGCGTCTGTTTGCGTGAACAAATCTCGTTAATTTTGTGGCGAAGCAATTGTATTCAAATGCCCAAAGCACACATCTGCACGTCACATATGTCATCCAGATGTGATATAAAGTGTGCGTTTATTTTGGATCTATTCTGTTGAAGCGCTCAACGAATTCGCCCTTGTATCCGTATGGCCAGTCTTGATAATGGATGGTACGAAAGCGACCGTTCTTGAAATGCATTCACTTCCTTGAATGTTGAAGAATGTTTGGCGTCGTGGTATATTGAGTGCAGTGTAAAACTGGCCAAAATCCGACCAATCAGATGTTACGACGGCCAAACAAAGTCAACAAAGCGCCAAAACTCAACTTTCACCACTTTTTCATTTCATTTCGCGGTTTTGGACTCTTCGATTTTATTCTTGCTTTCATTCGTTATCAATCTCATCTTTTCAACCGTCTGCGTCCTCATCTTTCCGGATTTTCGGCAAGTCTGCGCTTCTGCACTCCTTATTTCCCCCGAAAAGGACCGTGCCGTCCTGTCAGTGGTCGCGATGTTTGAGACGAGCGTGTTTGATGTTCTCTCGACAGCCCCTTCTTTGCTGTGAAACCGTCCGTGGTCAACCAAAAATCGTAGATTCATCCATACTTTTGGTCTGCATCCTTCCTTTGTCCTTCTATTTTTCTTCCCCGCCAATATCGTCAGATGAGGCATCGTTCATCGCTATGTTCGATTTTGCTGCTTCTCATTGTGGCTTTTTCACTGCGACATATTATCATTCTTTACAGAGATGACAATATTTGTCAAGAGGCAAAATCCAGGAAAATAGGTCAGTAAAGTACAAGAATTTCCACATCAACATTAATGTCAACCGTTCCACCATGACATTTTCGCAAATAAGCTCAAGCGTCTCATCTGACATTATTCACCCTATTTCCAATAAAAAAGATCGTGAGCCTCCGTGCAAGCCTCCCGGGTCCGTCTGATGCAGCGAGTCTTATTTTCTGTCCCCACAGCCCACGTAGTCGTGCAGTTTTTGTGTGAGCGCGCGCCAAGCTTTTGCATGAAGCAGAATGCTCTCGTTTCCAACGATGACCTCAAACGTCCCCGCTCAGTGGAAATCGAGGGAGGAAGCAACAAACGAAGAAATGGGGTGGAATAAAGGGAAAGTGCCGCAGAACCGGTGTCAGTTGACCCCCGACACGGCTCACGATAGTTTAACCTTTGTGCTGGAATACGGTCGGGTGCACATCGTATATATAATATAGCGTCGAGGGCCCTCTCTGATGTACTTCCCTGTTCCTCTTCTCCTTCTCCCTTTCTGTCCGCATCGTTGATCGATTTCGTGTTCTTGATACCCTCGTTGTTTCTTTCTTTTCTCCTTCGCTTCGTTTTTACGGCTGGTCCATTTTATTTACGCCCCTTTATTTTACAACTAAAAGAAGAAGAAAGAAAATACCAAACAGACAAAATGATCTCGGCCCAGTCCCTCGCTTTGCTGGCTTTGCCCATCCTGGCATCGGCACAGAAATGCACGATCCAGTTTGACGGCCGTGTGCCATCGACCTTCACGGCCGCTTCGTTCGACACGAACAACAACATCTTCAGCCCAAGCAACGTTTTTGGCCAGGGTAGGTGCTCGATGACGCTGTTTTCATTGTGATGCATCTCTAACACGACAAAACAGGCCTCAAGTTCAGCCAGCTTATCCAGCTTCCTGCTGTGACGGGTTCTCTTGTAAGATTTCCTCTCTTTCTTTACCCCTCCTCCAACTCTTCTTCTACTAACAATCCAGTTCGACGTCAACACCGTCCCGGCCGAGGTCACCATCAGGTCCGCCCAGTCCCTTACGTCTTCCTCCTCCCGCTCCACCCCGTTCGCCTACATGCCCGTGCTCGAGACTCCACCCGCCACGTCCTCCTCCTCATCTCTGCCCTCCTCTTCTTCTTCTGCTTCTCTCTCTCCCTCCTCTCTCTCGGATGCCATCGCTGATCCTCCTCTCGCAGCGACAAGTCCATCTTCGCCCCCAGCGCCGACAACGTCCAGACCGGCTTTCGCCGCGCAGAACTTATCCCGGCCAGCAACTCCGGCACCGATCCGTCCACTACGGGGGTCAAGACACTGCACTTTAGCGTGATGCAGGATGCCAAGCGGCCCCTCGACACCACCCACGAGTACCAGCTCGTCTTCCTCGAGAGCAACGACTTCAGCACCAACCAGCTCGTGCTCAAGACAGGCACTGTCCTGGGCCAGGCCGGCGGTGCCGCCAACGCCAACCTGCTGCAGCTCTTTGGCAACGTCAACGCCAACCCGCCGCAGGTGCTGTTCAGCACGCCCTTTACCCCCGGCGTCTTCCACAACTTTGCCGTCACGCTCGACTTCAACAAGCTGACGTCGCAAGTGTTCTTCTCGACCGGCACGACGGCGCTCAAGTCGGTCACGCAGCCCATCGCCAACGACGTCAGCGGCCAGGGCCAGTTCCACTTTGGCGTGCTCAAGAAGCCCGTGAACGCTGGCGCCGATATTGTGCACACGGGCACCCAGGAGCCCGGCATCGACGAGGGCATCATCTTTGGCGGCATCTTTGAGGAGGACAGCTCGGCGGGCTGCATCAGCCTGTCCCCGTAGGTGGGATAGGGCAGGGTTGCAAGGACATTAATGAACTGTAAGAAGGCAGAAAGGAGTGATGAAACTACTTTCCCGTTTAAGTGAACTGTCATCATTCTTGGGAAAATCCACTAGACTGGTATGAAGATAATCAAAATAACGATAATAAAACAACAATAAAAACAAGAGACAACCAAGAACTTGACCAATGCCGTCTACTAAAGTGGGTGTGAGAGGAAGAGAGAAACATTATAAACATCGCCATAATCCGATGTAGGTATATTTGCGTGCTTTTAGACCTCCATCAAGGCAGCCGAGAGCTTTGCAAAGTCATTAGGCACGCCGAGGCCGGTAACAGCATCCCACCCCGGTGCTGCAGTCCAGCCCGATGTCCATGCTGTCCTATTGAACGGCCCACATCCCTTGCTGGTCCCCGTCGTCACGTCCTCCAGTATGCTCTGGACTGGTGCTGAATACAATGCGCCATTGAGCCAGCCGAGAGAAGACTTGCCTGCTTTCAGTCTCTTGTCGTTGATTAATGCCACCATTGCCGCAATGACCGGCGTACTGGCACTGGTGCCGCCGGTAAATGTCGGCACGCCGCCCCATATGACACTGAATCGCGATCCAATGACAGATATGTCGGGCGTACCCCGTCCCGCTCGGTTGAAAAGACCGGCCTTGGTATCGCCAACGCGGTCCAAGTAGGCATTGACTGTGTCGTTTTGCCACGCCGGTCGGGAAAAGTAGTTACTGAATCCACCCGAACTGTAATCAGCCGCAACAGGTGGCGGTATCCCGCCAGGGGAGCCGGCGGTTCCTGTTTCGGTTGATCCCACTGCCGTGACCCACGGACACGATGAAGGAAATGTAGGAATGAGCGGGCGCTTATTAGGCCCGTCTCCGCGTATGCACGAATCGCTGATACCGTGGCTGCCGCCGTCACCTGTTGCCACAAGGACGGTTGTGCCTCGAGCTGCCAGCTGCATAAACATCTGGCATACACGCGTCGCGTAAGGCTGGGGTACCGTCTGCTCGTCGTCGCTGTAAGAAATGGAAAGCACATGCGGGACAGCATCTGCCGGCTGGTTGATGAGGTAGTCGAGAAGGTCCAAGTATGGCTCATTGCTAGACTTCCTGGGGTCGCGGCGGCCGCCTGTCGGATTGATTTTATCAGCAGTGCCCCCAGTGCTGTAGAATGTAACTTGTGATGGGTAGCCCAGGGCCATGGCGTACTCGATATCTAGCGACGCCTCCACCCCGGCCAAAAAGCGTGGCATTTGAGGATTTGCTCCACCGTTGACATTTACTGTGGTGAAGTTGTACGCTGGGGTGCCGGGGCTCGGGAAACCGATTGTCGGTGCGTAGAACTGAAGGAATTCGGCGACATCTTGGTGGTTGACGTATTCGGATAGAAAACCCGCAACGCCGAGGCGTACTGGCGAATGCAATACCGGTGGCGTAGGAAATGCAAAAGGTGGAATCGAGAAGGACGGCATAGTAAAGGACGGTGTCTGTCCTGTTGCTGCCGAAACAGGCGTCAATATTGTCTGGCTTTTCCCCTCTACGGAGCTTATGGGCCTAAGCGACACTGCAGTGGGTGACGTTGGCGAGCGTGGCGCTGGCCGAGGATGGCGCTCATACCGGGCAAACCGGCCAAAGATGCCGGTCGCCGTCGACCGTGGGTGGCCAGAAGCAAAAATGGTTGTTGATTCCGACACCCTAGTCGCGGATGTTTGATTTGTCGCTCCAGAGCGAGGATACAACGGCCAGTTATACATCTGGCGGATGCATCCTGGCGTCATAATGTTAGGTATGCATGCCATCATTGGCGGCCACGCAGGATATGTTGCGTTTCCATTACCGCGGCCCTGCCCTGGCCCGTCCCACCCCCATCCACCCCAGATCCCTCCGCCATCATTGTTTCCGCCATTTCCCGGACTGTTCCCGGGTCCACTGCTTGGGCCACCTGGACCACTTGGAACATTGCTCCCGCCGTTGTTGCCATTGTTGCCTGTGCCGCTGCCGCCTCCTTTGCTGCCACCGCCGCCTGGTTTGCTCGGGCCACTGGGGGGCCCGAAACTGATTCCCAAACCACCGCCTCCCCCGCCTTTATCACCTTTGTCTCCTCCTCCTCCTGAACCTCCTGGGCCGCCTGGCAACTTGTTCTGTCGCCTCTCTGTTTTAGACAGTCTCTTTGCCCGCCGTGCCGGAGATGGTGTTTGTTTGGTGGATAGGTGATGCGAGTCGCCCGGTGGCATAAAATGGGAAAGTGGGAAGACAAAGTCCACAAAACTCGACAGTTCTTCTGGAATTGAGTATGATTGCGCTCGCAGAACGGGGGTGGTGCTATTCCGGTAGGAGTAGTAGGCCATGTCGGCCTCGAAGAGTGTATTTATTGTTTCGATCGTGGCGTTCAGTCTCACCCATGCACCGTCGGCTCTCTTTTCGTTAACGCCACTCTCGGCTAACCAACCCAAAACATGGCGGACGGCGTCATCGTGAGGTTCTTGGTAAGCTGCTAGTTGTGCGGCTGTAAGATGGGTGGAGGAGGATGTCGGACGATTTATCTGCTTCAGCATATATGCTTCAAGCTCTGCCAGTTTTGGTTGCGCGAGAGCAATAGAAACACTGATCGTCTCTTGTGGTGGCGCTTCGGACTCGATCCGCCATCCGCTTGGCAGGCTCTTTCTGTGTTCGAGAACCACTGTCATTCGGCCATGAACAGATGGCGTGAGGAAGGGGAGATACCCCACGAGGGTAGCTAAGAGTGAAACACGCATACTCTCGCTTTTTGCTTTCATGGCACAGAAAAGAGGAGAAAAGGCATCCTGAAGGCGCGTTCTGTAACAGATGTGAGGAGAGGGGATACAAGAATGAGGAACAAGTGTACAAGAAGTAGGTAAAATAAAACAGAAAAAAATAGATCAAGTAAAACCAGGATCAAGAACGAGCGATGTCATCGTCAGACCACGGGGTTTACGGGTAGTGATGAGATGCAGGGCGGCACAGGAGAGGATACTTGGCAGCGAACCGGTGGTGGTCGAGGTGGGTTGTTGACGAGGTGAAAGAAAGAGTCACGCTGCCCGGAGATGGATTCCCAAAAGGCGAAAGAAGCGAGATTGTAGGTGTGGGCGAAGTTGATGAAAATAAAAGTGTAAACGAAACAAGCGAGAAGGAAAAGGGGAGAGGCAAGGGACGGGCAGTAAAAAGGAGCAAGATTAAAAAGTGGAAAGAGAAAAAAATATCTCTGGGAAGTCGCGATGCTGTCACGCGCGGTTCTTTCCTACAGCAGAACCAGTATGGAGAGCGGATTTGGGGGCCGGTTTACCAATGCCGTGGAAAGCACACCAGCTTCCAACTGCCCTTTTTTGCTCCTTCCATTTTGGCCACTCCAGATATTATACAATTGGAGTCAAGCCGCGGGTGCCACGGAAGGAGCGCAAAGGGGAAGGCAGGAGGGAGAAAGCGGTGGTGCAATTAATGATTCAAGATAGGAAAGACCTAAATGAGCGAAGTGAGAACACAATGAAGGCACAAAAGAGGGCGGCGGAGAGTGGACATCCAGTTCCGGCTGTCAATTAGTTAGAGACGCAAAAGCATTCAGATAAAGCATCAAAGTTTCCTTGTCAGGAAAGCAATATGTCAATCAAATAAAGGCATAAATAGGAAGTACAAAAGGCGGTTCTGACGAATGCAAACAATGCAGGAAATAAAAAATGAGCCAAAAACTGGCAGGCCTTAAGAGGCTCAAATATGACCAAAATGGAGCATAAATCTAAACATAAAATCAAGAAATAAGTGAAAAGCCTGTGAGGAGAGGCAAGAGTCACGGGCAAGAACGTGGCATTCAGCCGGAGACGAGAGAAGAAGAAAGAAGGAGGCGGGCCAGATCCCCTTGGCTAGATGCGAATCTGTCCATAGCTGTTTATTTCTGTTTTCAATGTTTTTACAATGTCGGTCCGTCGCTCAAGGGGTGCTGGGAAGCGAGTTTCTGTTGGCGGGTTGAAATGAAGTGCCGTATGAAGTGGTATGGAAGTGTTAAAAATAGAATAGAGTGCCGAGGGAAGAGCAAGAAGAAGTGGTGAAGGTAGAGAAAAGACGACTATAAGAGCGTTATATTAATTGTGAGGGGATATGGATAAGTTGTAACCTTGAGTAGGATAAAACTCTCAGTACAGCAAATAATTGAGGAAAGAAACCCGTGATAATAAAGATAGGGGAGAAGACTTCACTCACTTGTTTTATGAACACTTTTGCTCTACAAGGAAACTGATAAGTTGTTTGTTTTATTTGTTATTGTTTAATAATAACCAAACAATAAAGAAGTCAAAATTGGAAATAGCTGTTGACATGGATAAGAACACAAAGAAAAAAAGAAGAAGAAAAAAACTTCTGGTATCGCTTCACAAGAAAAAAAGAAAAACACACCACATGCTCCCTACATAGGTATCTGTCACTCAGTACAAGAAATCTTTGACCTGCTCCTCGTTCCATGCCCAGAAGCGAGCCACGCCACCCGTGCCGCCCTCAGATTCGGGTTTGGTGGCCGAGACCAGATGGGACTTGAGTGGATAGATGCGTCCAAAGGGAACAATCCAGCCGCCGCTGGTCTCGAGCGTGACTTCAGGCGACGTCGCCGCAAAGACAGTCGTCGATGCTCCCAGGACGGGTGGGTAGCACAGCGGCGACACCATGAATCGGAAAAAGGCACCCATGTCGCGGGCCAGCTCGGTCATCAGGTTGCCCGGGTTGATGGGCAGGCTGACAATGTTGTCCTGGCGGTGGCGGCGGGCGTACTCAACGCCCAGGGCCCAGACGCCGGCCTTGCTGATGGCGTAGCGGTCCAGGGCTTTGGGAACGCCTCCCTTGCCAGCCGAGTCGTAGGCAATGTTGTTGAGCAGAACAGCCTCACCCTCGACACCTGCCGACTCAAGGCCGTATGACGAAAGCCAAACGACTCGCACGGCATTTGTCGCAGGCAGGCATTTTTTGGCGGTGGCCTGGAGAAGTGGTGTGAGCAGCTCTGTAAACAAAAATGTGCCGACGCAGTTGACGCCCATGGTCAGTTCGTGGCCCTGGGCAGTGCGGCGAAGCGGGTCGGAGCCCATGGCGCCGGCGTTGTTATAGAGGGCATGGAGTCCAGTCTTCTCCTGGGCCAGGAAGGTCTGGGCGGACTTTTTGACTTTGACAAGATCGCTGAGGTCGAGTTCCAGGAAAACAAGCTCGCCCCTGGAGTCTGGCCGCGACTGTTTGATGTCGTCAATAGCAGGCTGAACACGCTCGAGTGACCGGCCGGCGACATAGACTTTGGCGTTGCGGGCGTACAAAATGCGTGCTGTTTCCTTGCCCAGGCCCGAGTTGGCACCGGTGACGAGGTGAATGCGGCCAGTCTGGTCAGGGACATCTGCCTCAACATAGGTTGGCTTCGGCGGGAAAAACTGCGTCCACGCGCGAGAGAAATTGGATGGTTCCGCCATATTACGCAAGTGTAAGGTTGCAAGGCGAATAGGTCTGTAGTGATGAGGTCGAGTCGCAAGGCTGCCAAGAGATATTCAACGGTGTTAAGGTATGAATAAGATCTTTAAGTTGGCGGGTGAAGTGAAAGTGACAGTGACAGTGACAGTGGCAGGTTTGGTCTTAGCTCAGCCTGGAAACATCAGACCTTTTATTCTCCTCTCTCTGGCGATGCATCCTTCAAGAACGTCGTAATCGGGCGCTCGTGCTGGACAGCGCCCCGTGGCCGGGTTCCAAGTCGTTTCCATGTTGTCCTTTGTGGTGTGTGGAATCAGGCGCAAACGGCCAGGGTTGTGTCGGTCATGCATTTTGTGACGGAGATATCGCCTCTCGTCCACCGATTGGCACGGCGGGCACCCCCGCCGATCACTGTCCGCCCTGCCATCGACAGCCTGAATGCTCAAAGCGCGGGGAATTAGCGGCAGAGATTCGAGAGAGCAAACAGAAAAACATGGCAGCAGGGCAGTTGACAGATCCTTAGAAGCTTACGTGTGGGGGGAAGGCTCGTATGGGTTTCGTAGGGACACAAAGTTCAGGTGTCTTTGTCATTCTGGGCAGGGGTGGTGCCTCGGTGAGAGTCCGTACATCGAGTATGAAACAGAATGTGACATAGCTTCACTGTCGAGACTGTGTTGCGACGAGTATAAAAGCAGAAAGGGTCTGCCCGGCTAGAATGTTACGCCTTACGATCCGTTGCAGGTGATTGAGTGTCAATACGTCACAGCCTCGCGGGTTTGAGGAAGGAGCTATCAGCGCTTGTAGCTTGTAGGCCGAGGTGTGGCCGAACAATGTCAGCCACTTTGGCCATGCTGCGCTTCTATTCGAATTTGTACAATATCACACATCGTGAAGATCGATGCTGTCAAGCCCATGGAACGTCGTGCTGGTCTGAAATAGAACATGGACAAGACTGGCTGAAAACGTGCAGTTTCGATACCATCTTGTTACAGTGTCATAATACAGTGCTTACTGTCGGCGCACTGGTGCGTCTAAGTGGAATGAGGCACGCATTCTGCCGTCTCACACCGCCGGCTGTTTCCTGAAACCTCCGACAGCGGTCGAGCGGCTGAAAAAGTACTGTGGGAGGGAAAACAGGTCAATTGCAGTAAACAATGCTCCTATCATTTTCAGAGCGAAACCGCGAGATCTTTACCTCGTCATATTTATGTCTGTCGTCACCGCGGGCCTCGCGCCAAGTTCGGTGTTCCGTACTGCCTCTTCAGCGGAAGTCGGAAAGCGTTGTAGCTCTGTTGATGCTGCTTCTTTGCCTCTGTGTACAAAGCGGGGCCGTTCTCCTCCGAATTTGCCGATCACCAGACAGATGCACTAAACCGTAAGAAGACTAGCGGTGAGCAAACTGTCGCGTAGTATTGTAGGGTTTTGTGGAAGGAGGGGAACTTTGGGGGGACAATCGCGACGGTTTTCCCCTAGAAATTTTGTACAGCTTCCCCTGTTACTCTATCGAGTCGATGTATTTCCTGCCAGCAACGAAGGGCAAGTGCAACCCGCTGGTGTGCTCTCACGGCCTTGTGCCCGCCATAGAAACTTCCTCGTTCCCACAAGAGGAGCCCACCCGGGGGAAAGCGTATCCACACACAGGGAGGAAGCTGGTCTTGGTTTTTGGTGGGATGTGGGATGCCGGAGCCCAGCCAAAGCAACAGGCGCAAAATATGGCGCAGCGCTTTTTCCATCCGTCCACACATAAGAATTTCGTGCTTTTCCGTCGTCTTTTCTCTCTTCCCATTTTCCTCTCCCTTCTCTCTCCTTTCTCTCTCCACCTTCTCGAACCTTTCCATTGTTCTTCCTGACCAATTCCTCCACCCCTCTCAACCGCAAACATGTTCGCTGCCAGAATCCAAAGACGTGCCTTCTCGGCCTCTGCCCGTGACGTGAGTTTTTTTTGTTTTGTTTTTGTTTTTATTTTTGTTTTATTTTTTGCTGTCCTTTCCATGGACCCCCTTATGGTCTCGGACCTCGGTCGGGCTTCCGTTGCGCCGGCTTTCGCAATGGCCTCGCGATGGACGGCTGTGGTTGAAGACACAGACATCTACACAGCTTGAACACATTCTAACTCACCCCTCAAAATACAGCTCTCCAAGGTCACCGTCCTCGGCGCTGCCGGTGGCATTGGCCAGCCGCTTTCGCTGCTGCTGAAGCTCAACCCCCGTGTTACCGAGCTTGCTCTGTACGACATCCGCGGCGGCCCCGGTAAGTAGTGGCGACCATACATGCATCCAGAGATCCTGAACACCTCCTAATACCTTTTCAGGTGTCGCTGCCGACATCTCCCATGTCAACACCAAGTCGACCGTCAAGGGCTACGAGCCCAGCGCCACCGGCCTCTCGGCCGCCCTCAAGGGCTCCAAGGTCGTCCTGATCCCCGCCGGTGTTCCCCGCAAGCCCGGCATGTCTCGTGACGATCTGTTCAACACCAACGCCAGCATCGTCCGCGACCTGGCCAAGGCTGTTGCCGAGTCGGCCCCCGATGCCAACGTCCTGGTCATCTCCAACCCTGTCAACTCCACCGTCCCCATCGTCAAGGAGGTCTTCAAGGCCCGCGGTGTCTACAACCCCAAGCGCCTCTTCGGTGTCACCACCCTCGACGTTGTCCGCGCCAGCCGCTTCGTCTCCGAGATCAAGGACACCGACCCCAAGGACGAGAACATCACCGTCGTCGGTGGCCACTCGGGCGTCACCATTGTCCCCCTCTTCTCCCAGAGCTCGCACCCCGAACTGTCCTCCAACGCTGAGCTGGTCAAGCGCGTCCAGTTCGGTGGCGACGAGGTCGTCCAGGCCAAGGACGGTGCCGGTTCCGCCACTCTGTCCATGGCCATGGCTGGTGCCCGCATGGCCGACTCCGTCTTGCGCGCTGCCCAGGGCGAGAAGGGCGTCGTTGAGCCCACCTTCGTCGAGAGCCCCCTGTACAAGGACCAGGGCATCGAGTTCTTCTCCTCCAAGGTCGAGCTCGGCCCCGAGGGTGTTGAGAAGATCCTGCCCGTCGGCGAGGTTGACGCCGTTGAGCAGGGCCTGCTCGAGGCCTGCTTCACTGACCTGAAGAAGAACATTGCCAAGGGTGTGGAGTTCGTCGCCTCCAACCCCGCCAAATAAGCGTGTCGGCTACGTCCTGGGTGACGCTCCCGTTTTGAAAAAGAAAAAAAAGAAAAGTTGAAGCGGATCGCCTGATTTTTTGGTAGCCTTTTGATTTTATGTAGAAAGAGATACCATGGGCCGGGTCGAGACACTAAACAAGACAATAAACTAAACCCAAAAACTCTGTTGATATGATAAAACGAAAACACGAAAACATTTTTACAAACCAAACGATAGACTGTGGGTGGATGGGCACAGAGTTAGCTGTGCCGCGCTGCCACACTGTACGATATATGTGAATATGACACTCCCCTCTCTGCTAGAAGACGCGCCCCGTTTCGTTCTTGCGTGATCGCGTTACATGTAAAATCAATACATCACTGAATGCAGCAAACATAAGCTGTCTATAATTTTATTATTGTATGTAAAGCGAGGTGAGTGCGTCGGGTTCTACCTAGAGAACCCGCGATGTAACAAAAGAAAAACAATAGATGAGATAACAAGAGCGAAATACAAAACCATGTCCATGAACAAAAAGAGACACCGCGGGCCATTCTTTTTTTTTGGCCCGCCATTACTTTTCTTGGCTTCAATATTCAAAAAAAGCCAGTCTCACTCAACATACGATATTCCGAGAGGAGGAACCAATACTCCAATCATGCAGGGCGCCATACGCGACGCATCCCTTCCCCCTCTTTCTTTCCCGTCTCCCTCTCTCCAATACTACCCCATTCATTTCTTTTCCAATGCTCTCTTTCTTCCGCTGTCACCTCCTCTTTACCGGCCCTGCAATTGCCGGAGCCGCGCCTGCCGCTCGGCCTGCTTGCGCTCGAGCTCGGCGATCTTCTCAGCCTGCTTGCGCTCAAACTCGGCCACCTTCTCGGCCTGCGCGCGATTCTCCTCCTCGATCTTGGCCTTGGCGGCAGCCTCCTTGCGGACCTTCTCGCGGGCCAGCTGGTCGGGGCGGCGCTCGGCAATGTCGCGCGCAGCCAGGTCGGAGAACAAGTACTTGAGGACAATCTCGATGAGGTAGCAGGCGACGTAGTCGACAATCATGACGGTGGTCATGGTGGTCTTGAACTCGCTGCTGAAAGGAACGAGCTTCATGGCCTCGTTGAGCTCGGGGATAAACTCGGTGCTGCAGGCGAAGGCAATACCAGTGACACCGACGATACCGTAGAACATGCCGCGGTTCTCGGACAGCGACTCGCGGAAGGGGCGGCCCTGGTAGTTGACGGCGAAGGTCGAGATCTGCTGGATAAGCTGCAACAGGTAGACGGCGCTGTTGAGCAGCGAAGGCGAGAAGTCGGCCTCCAGATCGATATCACCGCTCCGGCTATATTTATTAGTAACTATATTTACAAAAAATGGTACTCAGAAAGAGCAGACTTACGGCTCAAGACGGTCGCACAGGCGAGCAACGTAGATGAGGGTGGCGACGTGGACGGCAAACTGGCCGAGAATGGAGCCGATGATGTAGAAGTTGAAGATGTTGGGCTGCGGGCGCTCCTTGGAAAGACCCTCGACAGAGCGAGCGCGGGAGATGGACAAGAAGCAGACGCTCATCAGCATACCGCTGATGGTGTACTGACCATCGCCAAACTTGATGCCCTCGAGGTACAGAACACTCAGACTGTAGGCCGAGATCAGACAGTTGAGCGCGAGAATCTTGTACATCTGGATGGTGGCGACCAGCGTGCACCGGCCCTGGCGGATAATGTTGGGAATGGCAATGACGTTGCGGAGCTTGGACGTGAAGGGAGCAGCGACCGAGGCGTCACCGAGCTTCAGGGTTGGCGGCTCGCTGTCGTCCAGCTCGCTCTCCATCATACTAGCGGTGAACTGGTCGGCCAGACTGGCGGCCTTGGCCTGCACATTGTTCTGGTTCTGGCGGGGATCGCGCTGGTTGATGAGCTGCTGGGCGGCGGGGCTGGTGATGGTCTCGATGGCAGCGGTCGGCACATGGGCCTTGGCGTACTCCTCGGGGGTCATGTTCTTGCGCTTGGCCTCACGCTCGATAGCCTTGGGCAGGTTCGGGTTGCTCGGGCCAGGCGGGTACAGGTGGGCGATCAGGACAGGAACGGGCGGGGCAGGCTGGTTCCAGCGCTTCATCAGGTCGACCTGCTTCTGGTACATTTCCTTCATCTTGGTGTTACGCGAGTGCTCGGCAATGCGGGTCAGGTCGTCCTGGGTGCCGTTGAGCAGAGCAACACCAATGTGAGCCTGCTTGAGAGCACCCACGTCGTTGGTACCGTCACCAGCCATCAGAGTGTAGTAACCCATGTCCTTGAGGCCCAACAGAATCTCCTCCTTCTGCTTGGGCGACACACGGGCGTAGACCCAGGCGTAGCGCAGAATGTCGTTCCAGCCAACCTGGTCCTTGAACTGAGCGAGGGCGTAGCCCGTTACACAGATATCCTTGTTCTTGAGAATTTCGCGGTCCAGGGGCTTGGTGGCATCAACTTTGATGTGCACCTTGTCGTCAACGCTGTGCCAGACAAGGTCCTTGCCGCCGTCGCTGTGGTCGGGAACATCGAGAATCAGAACATCGCGGTCGACAATCTCGACTTCGCGGGCGACATGGACAGCAGTCAGCGGGTTGTCACCAGTGATCATGACGACACGGTGGCTGCTTTCGTTGAGCATCTGGACGGCCTCCTTGGCATCCTCCTTGAGAGGGCAGTGCAGGACGAGGAAACCGGCAAAGTGAAGGTTGGCCTCGACACCCTCGCGCTTCAGGTCGTTGATTTTGCTGGCGCCCAGCTCGTTGTCGGTAGTCAGCTGCTTATAGGCAAGGGCCAGCACACGCGAGCCCATCCGGGTAAAGTACTTGAAGGTCTCCTCGTAGTCCTCGGGCACGGTGACAAGCATCTTCATGATCGTCTCGGGCGCACCCTTGACAGCAACAAACGTTCCCTGGATGCGGTTGCCGGTCTTGGGGTCCTTGGCGTGGACAGTGGCGACGGAGCTCTGGCGCTTGAGGGCAGACGAGAACTGGAAGCGGCGCTTGACCTGGACGGTGCCGGAGATGGTCGTAGGAGTGGCGACGGCTTGCTTGTTGGTCAGAACGTCGTTGCGACCAAGCGTCCAGCCGAGAGCCTCGAGGGTAGCCTTCTCCATGGGGTCGCCAACGACCTCGCCCTCGTCCAGCTTTACGAGAGCGTGAGCGGTGGCAAGAACAAGCGTCGTCTCAAGACCAATCTCGCTGACGGGGGTCATCTGGCTATGGGCGCCGTCGGCCTCGCGGGGGGTAGAAGTGCCGCTCTGGCCAAGACCAAGACCAGCAATACCCTCAACAACGAGATCCTCACCAGTGAGAGTGCCAGTCTTGTCGAAGCAGGCAACGTCGATACGGCCGGCGAAGGGGATGCGGAAGGGCTCGGTACAGAAGATGGCGAACTTGGCGAGGGCAGCAAGACTGGTGTTGACGGCCAGACTCAGCTCCATGGGCAGCTCGGGCGGGACGACGCTGGTGACGATGAGGATACAGTCGAGCAGCAATTTAGAGCGCTTGCGGTCCTTCTTGACACCCTCGTCCCAGACGTACCAAGAGGCGGCCAGGGCGAAGACAAGCAGGAACAGGATGAACCAGAGGGCCTCGGCGTTGTTGGCCGAGACGCGCTCAGTCGAGTAGATCATGGTGCGGACAAGGCTGCCCTGGGACGTCTCGAAACCGGTCTTGATAACAACGGCCATAACACCATTGTCAGGAGGAGTCGGCACGCCGCTGGCGAGCTTGGGCTTGGCGTCGTCGGGGTTGCCGTGAGTAACCTGCAGGACCTTGGTGCCGCCCCAGAGGAAGGCGTTCTTGTCGAGGCCCTCGGGCTCAATGGGAGCGTCGGCGGGACGGAGCTGGACAGAGTCCTTGAGGAGAGGGGTACTCTCACCAGAAAGCATGGCCTCGTTGACAATAGCGGTACCCTCGACGAGCAGCATGTCGCAAGCAACACCGCTGTCCTCCTTGGTACGAGACACGGAAACAAGGTCTCCGGGCAGCAGGTGGTCGCTGAGAACCTCAGTCCAGCGGCCGAGACGGTAAACCCACATGTCGTACGGCTTGATGCTCATGCTGCGGAACTCGTTGAGCGTGCGCTGCCGCTGCCACACGACAGTGCTCTCGAAGACGACGAGCATGAAGAGGGTAAACAGCGAGTAGTACCAATACTCGTCGAGCATCCACAGACCGACACAGAAGACCTGGAAGACGAAGAAGGGGGCGACGGCATGCTCGCGGAACAGCTCGGTGAAAGTGGGAACCGGGATATCGAACGTGTTGGTGCCGTAGTGCTGCTCGATGCGCTCGAGCTCGGCGGCCGAGGTGATGCCCTTGGAGCGCTGGAACTGGCCGAGCTGGGGCTTGGGCTCGCTGTCGATCTCGTAGGCAATGGTCGCAAAGGAGTTGGTCTCGGGAGAGTAGAGGAAGCGGCGCTTCTGGAAGAGGAAAGACGTCGTGTTCTTGCCGGCGATCTACATGTTGCTATTAGTACCATGTGTTTGGCAATTCACCTGGATTCACCTGCATCGTCCATCCGGGGCACTCACCTTATGGGTCTCCAGTTTGCAGATCTCCGCGACGCCGGCGTTTGCAACGGGGACGACCTTGATGAGCTTTGCCTCCGAGACGCTCTTGGCCTTGGTCGCGGTAAACAGCGCCTTCACGTCGACGCTCCAGTTGGTGCTGAGCCATGTCAAGCTCTGCAGGGTCAGGATGGTGCCGACCCAGACAAACGTCCACTCGGGCGCGGAAATGTGCTTCTCGTAGAGCTCGGGGGTCAGGTAGTAGTAGAGGAAGATGGGCCAAGCGATCGCAAAGGGCCAGACGTAGGCGTGGTAGTGCACCGACAGCGGCACGAGCAGCTCGGCGCTCTTGATCTGGGGGTTGTCGACGAGGGGCGCCATGATGGGCGATGGTGTGGCGTTGATGGACACAACGACGATCAAAAAGAAGTTGGACAAAAGAAAGGTCGAAAAGAAAAGTAAAAAAAGAGAGAGAAAAAAAGGCACGCAGAGAGCGGCCGGCCGGGATGCGGAGAAATTGGAACAGAAACAACAGCAAACCGGGCTCAGAATGTCGTAAATGGGCGTCTGTAACAAAACGAAGATGGATGAAGAAACAGAGTGCGCAGTTGGGGCGCACACAGATGCGGATGGGACGAGACGTAAAGCAGAAAAAGCGGCAAAAAAGCGCCCCCCCAGTAAGCGTTGGTCGTGATAGCAAATCGTGCGTGGGGACAATAAGGGGGAAACCTCAATGTGGCAAGATTGAGGAAATGGCGACTTTTCGAGATTTGGGGGCACCGCGCTTTCCTCATTGGTGTCTAGCAGCTTCCACGCGCAGGAGCTTCCTGTTTGGGGCGGCCAGGCCGGCCGGACTGTGGAGCGTGGAGCGCTGGGGCGGGCGTGTCGAGGCCGTTTTGGAGTGTTGGAGTGGAGGCTGGCAGCTGTGGCGCGTGGCTGGCACCTGTCCACACAAAATAGTCGTAGAGAGGCAAGGCAGCCAGCCTGACGCCAACTAACAGAAGCCCGTTGTAACGCTAACCACAGCGCCTGCATTCACTGTTGACATTCTGTTGATGCCCCTATTTTGTGACCCGTGGAAGAGGGAATTTTCGTGATGATTTATCGCAGCGCGTCTTGTTTCACAAAGCTTTTATTGTAACTTCCAATTATGTAGTATGTGAAAATAAATATTCCCATGTTTCGTTTCCTTCACGGGTAGGTTTCTGTACGCAAAAGATGCCTCTGTATTTACCCAGCCTGCATCACGAAACGGGCATTTTACTGTGCAGTAAGAGCACTTGATTCATATATGTTGAAGAAAATAGTTGTTTGTTGTAGAGGGAGGGCATATTCGACCAGGCTGGGTTTTGCTCACATTTTGAGACACCTTTATTTGGAAACATTTGGTAAGAATTGATTACTTTAATGCTTTCTTAAGACAAACAGAAACATTCAATATACCTACTCTAGTTGTCAACATTTACAAGACAATTTTATTCAATTAAAATCAAGCAAAAACTTCTCAAGCATGATATGAAACAAAGAAACCATATGGACCTCACAAACTATCTCAACCAATACACACCCTTCGTGTCCTCTCCTGATTGACCGACTTTTCGCCGCGCCAAGAACCGTGATCCGGCGGGTTGAAAGTCGAGCCGATGGTATATCCCGTACCTTGCATAGCCCGCGGGTCACGTTGTATGCAGGGTCGATCTCTGCACGGGAGATGTCCCGGGCCAGGATGTTCTCAGATAAAGATCGGGATATTGATGGAAGATTAGTGGTTTGCCTATATTGGCAACGCACGATAGACTTGCTTGTTCCTTGCATCTTCTTCTATTTTCATACATTTCCCCTCAGAGCAATATCAGCCCGCGGGTTCCAGATGCACCAAGTTCAATGTTGGCTTTAACCTGTGACAATTGATTCTACCTTGAGACTAAACTTAATTCCCAGTAAGCTCCGAAGAAATCAATCTTATTTTTTCTTCGAATGTTGGCAGTCAAATATCCATCTCACTTCCCCATGGATTTGCATCTGGACTTTCTCCAGCTTCATCACTTATTGACACAGCTTGATCTGCCTCTTTTGACTGGCAAAGTATAAAAACGCCTAAACGTGTGCCTTGACCACTTTTTTGATTAAGAGATCTATGTGCCGATTTTTCACGTATCACACCAAGTTCAGCTCGTGATCACTTGCCCACCATGCGGCTTCGACACCTCTTTAGGCTGGCTCTGACGGCAGCCCATCTCAGGGGAGCCTCAGCCAACTATCTCCACTCGGACGGCCAAGACAGCAATGGCCACCCACTGCCCGAGTATTCGCCTGGCCGGCCGCCAGCCATCCCCTTGGCTGTTCGCAGTCCATACTTGAGCGCCTGGGTGACTACAGCCGGCAACACGACGCTCAACAGCGGCTCGGCAACGTTCTGGTCGGGTATCCCGCTTGGGTGGGACGGCATGGTGGCCGTCGACAATGTCACATATGAGTATCTCGGTACGGGCGCGCAGTCGCTGCAACGGATCACGGGTCTTGAGCCGGCACGGCCTCAGTCGGTGCACTACGATGCACACTACTCCAACTTTACCTTTCTGGCGGGTTCCGTCGAGATCTCGGCGAGCTTCTTTTCGCCGGTGACGCCCAAGGACATTTGCCGGACGTCGATCCCGATGAGCTATCTGACGACGAGCGTTAGAATTTTGGATGGACAGTCACACGATATTCGTATCTATTCAGACGTCAATGATGCATGGATTCGTCGGCAGCGGGCGTCGCCTTTGCTGTGGGACTTGACGCAGGACACGAGCACGCCGGCTATTAATGGTAGCGTGGCAGGTGAACAAGGAAATGGCGATGGCATTGGAGGCAACGAGACGGTCGTTTCGTCAGCCGCACCTTATACCTGGACTCTGCAACAGAGCGTGGCATATCAGATGTCGGAGGACAGTGACATGGCGCAATGGGGCAACTTCACGTACTCGACAGCTCCTTTCGGTGCTCGTCTGAGCTATGAAAACGGTGACCCCGTGAGTGTGCGTTACAGCTTTGTAACACAGCGGAAGCTGCCGAGCCTTGTGCAGCGCAACTTTGCGAGCTTTGCGGCGCGGGAGTCGGTATTCGCCTTTGCACACGATTTTGGAAAGGTCGGCGGTTCGGGCAGACATCGCCACCAGGAGGTGTCAGTTCGGTACAGTATCGGTTCGATCCAGACACCAATGGCCCGCTATCTGTACTCCGGCGGCGTGGCTAAACTGCGTCCATGGTGGCATACTTGCTGGGGTGAAGACGCGGCGTCGCTTGTGCGATTCCATTGGCATGACTTTGAGACGGCGAGCAGGCTGGCAGCCGAGGTAACGGAGTCGTTACGAAGCGATATCGAAGAGTATTATGGAGAAGAGGTTAGCGGCCGGACACCTACAAACGGCACAGGCACCAACGGCACTGCCAGAGCCGCACCACTCCAGGCACTCTTCCCCAACACGACAAGCTTCACAACAACCTCAGTGACGTCGACTTTGACGACTACGTTGGCACCGTCAACTGCAACCAGCGCTAACAATGCCGACGGCTCTTATATCTTCGACCCAGACACGGCGTATGGGTTTCTGAGTGCGCATGACAACACGACGGGCGTGGCTGCTCCGAGCGTATCTGAAGCCGACGCCCTGTATGCAATTGTGGCACTGTCGGCGCGTCAAGTCATGGGATCGTACATCTATGCGATTCCACCGACAGCGACCTCAGGCTCTTCGGATATCGAGCCTCTGATGTTCCAGAAGGAGATTTCAAGTGATGGCAACCTCAACTCTATTGACGTCATCTTTCCCGCAGCGCCTTTCTTCTTGTGGGCAAACCCAGAGATGCTCAAGTACCTGCTGCAGCCAGTGTACGAGATGCAGGAGGGCACATTCTATCCCAACAGCTACTGCGCACACGATATTGGCGCTCAGTTCCCCAACGCGACCGGGCATGTCGACGGTAACGACGAGTATATGCCCGTTGAAGAGTCGGGCAATTTCATCCTGCTGTCGTATGCGTACTACCGCTTTGCTGGGAGCTCAAACTCAGACTCGACAGCATGGCTGTCCAGCCACTACCGCCTGCTTCACCAGTTTGCACAGTATCTCGTCGACTATTCGCTTGTGCCTGCCGCTCAGCTCAGCACCGACGATTTTGCCGGCACGCTCGCAAACCAGACCAACTTGGCCATCAAGGGCATCTTGGGAATCGCCGCCATGGGCGAGATTGCACGCATCACAGACCACGTAGAAGACGCCGCTCGTTTTGACAAGTTGGCCCGCGACTACTACCGCCAGTGGAAGTATCTGGCGACCGATCCAACGGGACACACGCACACACTTCTTGCGTACCAGTGGCGCTCGAGCTGGGGCCTGCTGTACAATGTGTACATGGACAAACTGCTGGAACTGGGCGTGGTTGGCGATGACGTGTACGAGATGCAGTCAAATTGGTATGCTCAAGTATCCCAAGTGTTTGGCGTGCCACTCGACAGCCGACACCACTACACCAAGAGCGACTGGATGATGTGGGCAGCGGCAACGAGCACAGCCAAAACGCGGCGTTTGCTAGTGACGAGTCTTGCGTACTGGGTCAACTACACGACCACCGAGCATCCCTTTTCGGACTTGTTCGAGGTCGTCGGATCGGGCTACTACCCGCAGGTGCCGCAGGATATTCGGTTCCAGGCGCGGCCCGTCGTCGGTGGGCATTTTGCCATCCTGGCTCTCGCAAAGAGCCGCCGACTGGGGGGAGGAAGCACGGGCGACCGAAACACGACTTCAAGCCAGACAGGCAACGCGACAAGCGAACTGGCTCTGCCGACCGGTGCCAGCTCAGACTTGCACGGTAGCACCCCCACGGCAGCTCCCCCGACGACCATTCTCATAACGGGAGGTACCAACACGGCGACAGCGACGAGCCTCGCGTCCAACGCACTGTCATCCAAAACTCCACCTGATAATGGCGAAGGGAAGCCAAAGACGGCCACTCTGAGTCATACGGCGGGCGATTCGTATGGCAACGGCCAGAGACGGGCAAAGAGACGGTGAGGAAACGAAATATGAAAGTGTTTGTCGGTGGAAAGTGGCTTGCATGAAAGGAGTTGCATTGCTCGGCGAGTTTTATCATTTGCATTGTGTTTTTGAAGAAAGTAGCTAGAGAACGCGTTGAATAAACAGAGAGTGCGGAGTATCTGATGAAGGCTGAAAAAGGGCGACAACTGAAGTTGCATAGTAAAAGTAATACAGCGGGAAGTAGCGACCGGAGCCACCCTAAAATGGCGCCAACAGGTAATATGGCAGGTGCGACAACGAACAGTGCTTGGCCCCTGATAGCACTGCCTCTGTCAGCATGCCTGCCAGCTTTAAAAAAACAGCCCCGCCAAAAGGTCAAAGGTGACGAAAGATGCATCATAGCTCCGACTTCACCTTTAATATCTGAACCCGTCCTGCAACAGCTCAAGTTTGCCAACAAGCCAACACTCAACACCCACGAGACAGTACACATACCATAGAGGACGAAATACACCGAAATACCACGCTTATCAACTCTCAGATATGTCAAAAGCCCAGCTCGGCCGGCTCATCGAGCTGCCGGACGACGCTCTCCAGCAGATTCTCGATTATGCCAACACACTCTCAAAGGCCGAGGCGGCCGACCACTTCTCGAACTTGCTGGGCAGCGACCCTGCGGCGATAGAATTTGTCGCTGCCTTCAACTCTCGGCGGCACGACCCGGCTGCCGGCAGCGCGTCGTCTGTTGCAACCGCAGCGAGCCATGCTGCGTCTGGAGCAAACACACCTGGAACAAGCAGCCCAGGAGCCATTGAGCCGGTCCCCAAGCACCAGCGAGCGAAAAAGAAGAAGGCAGCACCTCTTCACACACCGCCGCCACGGCAGATTACAAGCTTAGCACCACCGCCCGGCGCTGTGTACAATAAGAAAGATATTGGGGACGACTACATGGGCGGCCGCTCGTCAGGCGCAACGACACCTCTGGCCGTTGCAGCAGCGGGCATTGCTCGGGGAGCGACTCCAGTTTCCACCTCGACAACACCTCCACCACAGCCCTCACCACAGAAGCAGCCCTCACCACAACCGCAAGCGTCGTCACAATCACAGTCACAATCGCAATCACAAAAGCAGCAACGATCAGGAGGAGGAGGCGGTGGTTCCTTGATTCAAGATGCCCTCGCACCCAAGTCCAAGAACCGGTCGTCCAGGGACACTCCTTCGACGAACATTAATATCACAGGCGGTACTGCCATGCACGGCGCTGCGACAGCTTTGGCCGATTTCGACGCCGCCATCCGCTCGCTCGAAGTCAGCACGAACCCTACACTCGCCGGCAATGCTAGTGGGATCGACAAGGACGGCAAAGACAGCGTGGCCGCCCGTCGCTGCAACTGCGTCGCGACACGCCACCCATTGCAGACGGCAGCGCCCAACTGCCAGAACTGTGGCAAGGTGATTTGTGTCAAAGAAGGGCTCGGCCCATGCACATCCTGCGGCTCCCCTCTGTTGTCGCCTGCCGAAGTCCAGGCCATGATCAAGGAGCTGCGCGCCGAACGGGGCCGCGAGAAGATGGCTGCCGACCGCGAGGCGCATCGGCGCATCGACGTGAACTATGGCGGTGGCAGAAACCGTGCAGGAGGTGCCATGACGCTCGCCCAGCATGCTTCTGGGCCACACATGATTGCAGGCCACACGAAATGGGGCGGCGATGACGATGGGTTCGTGAGTCTGGCGGACGCAGCCAAAAAGGCCGAGACCGAGATGCAGACGGCTGAGGCCAAGGCGCGGGCGCACCGCGACAAACTGCTGGCGTTTCAGGCACAAAATGCCCAGCGAACGACAGTGCGCGACGAGGCGGCCGATTTTGATGTGGGCGACGCCATGGCTGCAAATGGAGAAGACACACCGACATCGCGCAATCTTTGGGCGACACCCGAAGAGCGGGCACGCGAGCTACGGCGGCAGCAAAAGCTGCTGCGGGAGATGGAATGGAACGCAAGGCCCGAGTACGAGAAGCGGCAGCAGGTGCTGAGCATTGACGTGACGGGCCGCAAGGTGTTCCGCAAGACGGTGGCTGTGGAGCGCCCGCCGACGCCTAAGAGCGATGACGACGAAGACAATATTAATGACGAATACGGCTACGGCGGGAAAGGCGCGGCTATTCTGACTGACGCAGATGGTAACAAAGATACTGGTGCGTCCAATCGCACAGCAGCTGGCGGTGCTTTCAGCAAGAATCCGCTGCTGGGCCACTTGATCAAGCCGGTCTATGATGCCCAAAGCCGAGCAAAGGCGGCTGAAAAGGAGAAGGCCGAGAAGGCAAAGGAGAAGGAGAAAGAAAAGGGAAAAGGGAAGGAAAAGGATAAGGGCAAAGAGGGCGAAAAGGACGGGGGCAATAGTAAGGGCAAGGGCAAGGCCGAAGCTGGGAAAGAGAAGGTTGAAGGCAAGAACGAGGAGATTGCTAGCAGCAGCCATGATGTGGGCGAGACTTCTCACCTGCGTGGCCGCTCAGACAACCCCAAGTCGGCCAGCCGCTGGCGTCGTGTGCAAGACGACCTCGATAACAACGAGGCTGTGATTCTTGACGGAGGCATCCACGGTACAGGAGTGCAGAAATCTACACAGCCCGTTGGCGATGAGCCAGAGTGTGGCTAGATTGGGCCTGATGACGACATAGTTTGAGGGAAAAGGCACGTATAGAATTGGATTTGATGAAAAATGTTAAAATTCTGAAACGATATTATATCTAATCGTGTCGGTGGTGTTATATCATCAATTCTCATTATATCCAGTTCAAGCCCATTTAACGGCTCGCCTGAGACGTCATGCGCTCAAGCTGCGCCACCGAAGCCTGCACCTCCTCGTCGGTCGGAAGGTTAACAATCAACAGGTACAGGACGTCCTGCTGCATGATCTTCTTGAGACCACGGGCACCGCCGCCACCAATGCCACGGTTGTTGTTGTTGGTGACACGCTTTGTGTTACTGTTGTGGTTGTCCTGAGTGTTACCA
Organism: Sporothrix mexicana; assembly: GCA_021396375.1. Lineage (NCBI taxonomy): Eukaryota > Fungi > Ascomycota > Sordariomycetes > Ophiostomatales > Ophiostomataceae > Sporothrix > Sporothrix mexicana. Next base: position 553,742 of record WNYC01000004.1, read on the forward strand.
CCATGGTAGTTGGCACCGGCATTGTAGCCTGAGTTGTACTGCTCGCCCTGGTACTGTTCCTGTTGCTGGTCATACTGGTAGCTTGACGATCCAGCGTAAGGAGCGGGAGGGTTGGACGAGCCGTAGGGAGCGGGTGGGTTTGAAGGCGATGGTGAGCCTCCATAAGGTGCTGGCGGGTTGGAGTAGGTGTTGGCATACTGCATCTGGCGTTGCTGACCTAGGTTTTGGCGCTCTTCGAAGAAGCCGTTGCCACTGCCGGTGTTGTAACTGCCACTTCCGTTGTCGATGCCGTTGGCACGATTTTGACTCTTCTGGCGCTGCTCCATGACCTTATTGACACCCGCACCGATCAGGGTGAAGCCCAGGCCGAGAGGGCCCTGGCGACGGCGGCGGTCCATAAATGAGTTGGAGTTGTATCCATCATCCTCATAACCTCTATTGCTGCTGCTCATGCCACGGCTGAGGAGACCACCACCAAGACCGCCACCCAAACCACCACCGCCAAGGCCGAGAAGACCCTGTTGGCGGCCACCGCGAGTGTCATCGGGGACAATGTTTCCGCCAGACAAGAGAGCAATGAGCGAGCCGCTGTTGGCCGGGTGGTTGGGGTCGGCGAAACGTGACATGAAGGGCTTGCGAACGTCCGACGGCACAGCCGTAGACGAGCCCTGGTGCGTGCCCTCGTACTCGGCCTGGGCGCGGCGGTCGAGATAGCTCGACACAAACTTGCCGGCGCTGCGCCACTTGTTCTTGTTGGCGGGCTTGCCGCCCTCAGCACCCTCGACCGAGGCCAAATCACGCTCAGCTGCGTTGTCGAGGTCGGGGTAGACAAGCTCAGCGGCCTGGGGCAACTCAAGCTCGGTGTAGGTCTTGCCGTTGTTGGTGCGCAGGTTCTTGAAGGTTGCCTTGGTTCTGCTCGTCTTGTTCGTAGGACCGCCGCTGCCGGCGAGCGCGGCCATTTGACTGTACTTGACTGTGGTCTGGTTGATGTCGAGACGCTCCGACGACACGAGGCTCTTGCCAAAGGCCGACTTGAGGCCACCCAACAGTCCACCGCCCGAAGCATCCGGCATGTTGTCCTTGAAAGCCATGACCATGGCAAACAAGCCGCGCGGCATAAACAGCTCCTGGTTGGCGCGGTCGAGGAACGAGTTGTTGCGGTGGCGCGACTGCAATTCACGCGCCGTGCCGGCCACGACCTGCACGACCACGCTGGCAATCTGAGCACCAACCTCGGGCACAAAGCCCACAATGCCGGCTGCGACATAGACGACATCGATCCAGGGGCTGGCCTTGCTGGCAACTTGCCAATCTTTCAGGAAATGCAAAAAGACGTCCTGGTTGATGCCGCAGTCGTTGAGGACGGGGGCGTAGGCACGCACAAAACCACGGGCCTTGGTACGTGGCCGACGCTGCGGGATAATGACGGGGCAGGGAATGCGGCGGGTTGGTGCGGGTGCAGGGCCAGCCAGACGGACCAGTTCACGGACCATGCGTGCCTGCTTCTTACCCTCCTTATCGGCCTTGTCGTCTTCGCCACCGGCACCCTCATTGCCATCGTCACCTTCTTCGCTCTCGACTTCGCCAGCGGCCGCCCGATCGAGGTTGTTGGCTGCCGAGCCACGGCGAGAGCTGCCGTCGACGGGAGAGATAGGGGAGCCCGGTGTGTTGCCGGCTGCTTCAGAGTAGGCTGGCGGGTCAATGTACTCGGCCATGTCGTCGAGCTCCCAGACCGCCTCATCGTCGTAGTAGTCATAGCCGTCCGACTCGAGCAGTTGCCGCTCCCTTTCGGCCAGCTGGCGCTTCTCTTCTTCGGGCGTGAGGTAGGCTGGGGGTTGGTTGGAGAATTCAGGGGTGTTTGTCGCACTGGATGGGCCCGCTACTGCCGTGTTGTTGTTCTGGTAGAAAGAGGAAGGACCGGCCGCAGTCGCACCTTCCTGGTGACTGACAGACCGGCTCACCGAGCCGGACCGGCTGTCGGTCGGACTGCGAGTGTCTTCAACTGGCGTGTTTTGGCCGCTCTGGCTGCGACTGCGGCTCTCTCCGTTCTCTTTGGCGGCCTTGCTCTTGGCGCGCGAGTGATGGATGGCTTCAGATGCCAAGCCAATGCCGGCACCAACGATTTTGACGATGCCGCTCATTGTGATGATCAGAGCTGGGGAGGCGTATGGGAGGAAGAAGGAAGGGAAATAGAAGATAAGAGAAGTGTAGATTTGTCGTGGATTCCCTTCTGGTTATTGCAACGAAAAAAAATACGAAATAGGATGAATATCTTTGATGTGGGTTTGGTTTATCAACACGGGTACAAAGAAGAGAACACCGTCGAGGTCTTATACTTTCTTGTTTCCTATCCAAGGTCCTAGAATATCGGTTGAACAGTTTTTTTTTTTTCATACGTTGGTCGTGCAGACGCGTAAACTTTTGTCATATCTGCTCATCTTTACTCTTTTCTTTCTCCTACTCGTGCTCGCATCAAGCTCGTTGTCGCTTTCAGGGAAGGTGTGGGACGAGGAGCAGCTCCTGCCCTGTCAACACATCAATTTCCGTTTTGGGCGACATTGTGCGAGTCGGATCCACTTTCTGCCCCAGACATCCGTCATCATTTAGGTGTTGTCGTGAGGTTTTAGGCGGCTACATGAGGGGCTACAGGAGGCTCAAAGAGCAAGTTAAGCTTTGGAGGCTCATGGCTAGGGCGTGATTGGTATTCTGGAGTGTTGGTCTCAAACCGTTGCAGGAAAACGAAAAATTCAATGCTGCGCCTTCGACCAAGTGGGTAAAACGAGCAAAGGGGAAAGAAAGTGCATATCAGTTCATAAAGCACCGTTTGAGTATGAGATAAAGAGAGGAGGAAAGAGAAAACACGCGGGAAAGGAACGCGTATTTGTCACCTTTGATCAACATCAGAGTCTTTTTCGTTGTGGGAAAATGTTGGAGGAATGGCCGAAGGCTGCAGATCAGGTCCTGTTTAGGGGCACACTAGGTGGTATTAGCATTAGGGAGCCCTATGAGGATGGTAGGACAACAACACTTTTGCGGGTCAAAGTTGATCAAGTACGGAGTACGGAGTACTACATCGTATTTGTCCTTTGCAAAGTTGGTTGTTTCGATGATGGTGACTGTTGCATAATACGGCGTATTCAGTCTGTGGGAGGGAAAATAAGCTTTTCGGCTTCTAGCGTCGCCAAGCCCCTGTTCATCGTTCCTTCCCTTTCCAACAGCCTTCGCCCGCTTCTCACATCTTATTCCGGGGCAGTCGCGACCGCCGTCGGAGATGAAACTATCTCGCTGTCTCGAAATGGTTCAAATTTACGTCCTGTGTGCTTCGTAATACGTCGGAATTGGCTGCAATACGCGGAACATTCATATTGCTGTAAAGGTTTGAAATTGACTGCCGTGGGCCATCCCTAGCAACTTGGCTTGTACGGCTGCCTGGTCTTCGTATAACTCAATGAAAGATCTCCTCCAAGTATCCGTAATCTTGGGCAATAAGCATTAAATACGACAGAAGTTGACGAAACTAGAAAGAGATAACCACTTATGTGAAATTGCAAAATGTTGACAACAAAAGTGTGTCTGAAACACGATATTGAGAGACCTGACGCTAGTGAAAGCGACCGAAAACGATAACGAGCACGGGCAGCTGGTAGTGGACATGTCCGCTTGGCGAGGTTTAGACAGTCCAGAGAAGATTGGCGGCTGCACGTGTTGAGTCATGTGCCACACACGGCGACACATGACATCACGTTCCTTGTCCCTAACGGAGTAACTCTGGTGAATCTCGGAGTATCACTGTTTGTCACTTTCTCCATTATCTCCAATCAAGAGGGGTATCTTTTGGCATGTCTCCTGCCGAAGCGTAAAATCCGAGTCGAAAAGACCAGTTGACGACTCTCCAACCTGGTGTCAGTGTGACATCCTCGCTACCCCATTCCCTCGTCGGTTCATGAGAGTAGCCTCGTAAGAAGGCTACTGTTTCCAGCGTCTGCCGAAATAAATTTGTATATTTTCCGGTCTCTGAGTTTCTTTCGTCGCCGTGTGTCTGGCGTTTGAGAACAATTCCGACCGAATCCCCGTGCATCGTTCCCGCTTCATCAAAATCAAAACGTGGTCCAAGCTACGAGAAACCCGGACTGGCCATGCATTTTCTGGATAAGTATCAGATCGACGAGTTATTTAAACCTTCATTTATTTGTATCCCCGATGGTTTTCAGTCTCGTAACTGCACTGTATCTGTCACTGCAGCTGATGTACACTTAATGCTGCACAACGTCCTGCTGTCGTCGTAAAACAAATTCGATGCACCCCTTCGGATACCAGGCTTGGCAAATGTTTGCAAAAGCTCTAGAAGGTCCAAATGCAACAGCTACCCCGTCTTTTTCGTCATCTTTCTTGACAAGAGTCCCCTCGTGCCTACCCTGTGGCTCGGAAAACATCTGCCTAACAAAGAGACCAAGGCCCTACTAGACCCCACAGGAGGCGCCCTGTGCCTACAAAATGTGCGGGGGAGTAAGGGGCAATGTGCGCCGCATTATGCTGTAAATACTGCGCTCTCCACATGTTGCATCACCATCGATGAGCACAACAGCTCTTCCGTCGCGTGTACTCGTCCCGACACGACAGCTGAGGGGTAATTAACAACAGGACGTACAGACGGCGTCGTGCACTTGATTATTTCTGTTTTTTTTTTTTTTTTTTTTTTTTTTTTTTTTTGTAGCGTAGTTATAAAGAGGGAATTCCTTCCCCCTCGCTGTGCATCATCGGGAGTTGCTTTGTTTACAATATTGATACCCACTAAGAGAAGACACAACAGGAAGAGACTACCGAAGACAAAGTAAAAAACAGACAGCACTTGACAATCTACACGTCCACACTCATCTTCAGAAAATGGCGGCACCCAAGTACGCCCTCGTCTTTGGCGCCAGCGGCGTCACTGGCTGGGCCTTTGTCAACGAGGTTCTCAACGACTACCCCAAGAAGGGCACCTTTGGCGGCGTCATCGCCCTGACCAACCGTCCTCTGAGCCTCGATCAGTCCCGCTGGCCCAAGGATGACCGCCTGACTATCGTTTCGGGCATCGACCTGCTCCAGGGTTCCCAGGAGGATCTCGAGAAGGCCATGCAGGAGAAGATCCCCAACCTTGACAAGGTCACCGACCACCTGTTCTTTGCCTATAAGGCCAACACCGACGATAAGGTCCAGAACACCGAGAACACCGAAATGTTCAAGCGCGCCGTCATCGCCACAGACCGTCTGTGCCCCAACCTCGAGACTGTCGTCCTGCAGACCGGCGCCAAACACTACGGCTGCCACCTGCTTGAGAACCGCCCCAAGCGCTTCGTTCCGCCCTTCGCCGAGGACCTCGCCTTCCTCGAGGCGCCTTACAACGAGGGCCTCTTCTACCTGCCGCAGATGGACTTCATCCGGGAGTACTCCAAGGACAAAAAGTGGGGTTGGATCGACACCCGCCCCGACATTATCATCGGCTTCGTGCCCAACCATAACTTCTTCTCGCTCGGCGCATCCATTGGCTTCTTCCTCAGCCTGTACCGCGAGATCAACGGCGCCGGCGCCGAATGCCCCTTCCCCGGGACGGCCAAGAGCTGGGTTACCAAGAGCATCGATTCGAGCGCCGAGATGATTGCGCGCCAAACCCTGCACGTTCAGCTTTCGGACAAGTACCGTTATGCCAAGGGCGAGTCGTTCAACGTGGCTGACGAGCGCACGCCGCGCACGTGGGAGACGCGCTGGCCGGACCTGTGCGCGTACTTTGGCCTCAAGGGTGTCAAGAAGCCCGAGGACAACCCGATTGAGGTGCGCACGTACATCCGCCAGAACATTGATGTGTGGAACGGCATGGAGACCAAGTACGGCCTGCAGTCGGGTCACGCCGACAACCCGCGCATCCACCCGGGCTTCGAGTACTTCTTGATCACCCAGTGCGACCAGGACCGTCAGTACGACATGACTAAGATGTACGATGTCGCTGGTTTCAAGGAGGAGCGTGACACAACAAAGGCATGGGGTCGCGTGTTTGACCACATGCGGGCGGCCAAGATCCTGCCCAGCGAATTCAAGTAGACGCAACGGTGACAGTCGATTGAATTCGGTGAATAAAATAGAAAAATAAAACGAATGAAGCCTCCCATTTCTCTGTATTCACTGGGCATGAGAAGCACATTCGTAGAGATGTGCGAAAAGGCCCTGTCATTTGTTAGCCAATCGTGCGACGTACCATGTCCAGTATCGATGCCGTGCTTGCTGGCGTCCGTTTCTCCACGGGACCGCCGGCCCGTAAAGCCATGGAGATTCTACCTAGAGCAATGACTGGATGCATGCGGCGATCGTCAAATACGCAACACCTGAGTAGCAGCGCACACGCAAAACACCGAGAAACAGGTCTCTCTTCAGCTCATGTCCATCACAAGATTATCGATGCAGTCACTCTTTCGGTCGTCACTCGACCGCAACTGACAAATGATCGAACCACGGAGCAAACACCGGACGGCATGCGGGTTCGCTGAGAAGCTGCACAGCCTGACACGACTGAACGACTGGGCAATCGTGTCAGACGAGCTTCCTGGCGATGGTCCAGACCGGCCTTTCCTCCTGCAGGAGGCACGCAGAGGCCATGTGCCATGTGGCACTGGGTGCAGGACGCATCTAAAGACCTCAAAAATCTTGGGGTGGCTGTTCCAAACAATTGGGTTTGCTGTCTGTTCTCGTAGCGAATGCTCCGGGCGGTGAGAGTCGAGGATTGAAATATGCAGGGACGAGGCCAAGAAAGCTGACCAGCAAACACAAAAGCAGGGTAAGGTAACCCAGCATGAGTGGTCTAGAACGTTGGACTGCAGTCTGGCAGCGCAAACCAGAGACGAGCTGCCTGCAAGAAAAGCGTCAGAAATCGGCGAATGAGGAGCGAGACAAGGTCTGGCTTTCTGCAAGTCGATAAGTCTCTGATAACTCTTTAAAAGGAGAACGGGACCCAAGAGAAGGGATGAAACAAACGTCAGTCGAAATGCAAGCGAGGAAAAAGAAATTTGTGTGAGTGCTTAATCCAATACTGGCAAGGACATTGTAGAAACTGGGAATAAAAGCGCCACCAGCGATCTGGACTGCGGATGTGCTTGGAGTGTGGTTCGGTCATGGCCGTCGATCTAGACCCTTGGGAAATGTATGTCATATGTAGTTGAGAGTAGAAATTATTGGACGGTTTCAGTGTGAAGATTTAGTTTATGGTGCCAGTGACATTCAGCTAGTGTCATGTGAGCAAACTATGCTTATGGACATGAGAGCAGGAGCGAAAATGAAGGAAGGAGCAATCGGCCAGATACTTCCTCTTCCTGGAAAGAGAAACCCTGCATCTTTTTGGTGTAAATATCATGAACAACAAAAGAGTGCGGCTACGACTGCACGATTGACATGACCTGGCAAAAAGTTGCCGATCGAGAATTTGCATTCTATGCAAACCCAATCATTGGCTAGATGCACCAAAATCGAGTGCTCAAAGCCTGCATCCACTCACAACGCACGGAACAAGCGGCGGTCGCCTGAGAGGCCTGGGCCTTTCCATGGACCCAACCCGGCCCAGCGCGGCATGGCCCCTGCCATTTTGAGAGCCTAGACCACCTGCGTTTTTTGGTGCACTGCACTTACATCGCTCCTTCCCCCTTACGCTTTTCCCTTTCCTCTTTCCTGGTGAGATCCAAACTCCCAGCGCCGCGTGGCATGCAGGGAATGAACGATTGTGGACCTGCTTTTGGGGTCGAATCCCCCCTTTGAGATTTCAAGTTCCTCAACACATGACATTTTCCACATTTGCGCCCTCTCGTGTTAGGTCTGTCACTCCGTTTTCCACGCTGTCAGCCTGCATCTTGTGTCGCCTGTCTTGCCTGATGACTGCTTTTGTTCAGCATTTTCCACACCATCACGCCCAGGTGCCCACACTTGTGTCCACACCCACATGCCCTTCTGCACAGAGTATTACAGCGCCGAAAAAAGAAATAATGCCAAGCCGGCCAACCATTCCCTGCCAGTCGTCGCTTCGCTACACAACCAAAAGGTCCAGGCCAGGAGAGCCTGCAAGCAAGAGACGGTGGTCCACACCAGCCATGTGTTAGAGGCAGACGAGACATGCTCACAGATCTCGAAGCCTGCCCACAAGGCGTCTAAGCGAGGCACCGTCTCGTCGGGAGATGCACGCCAACTGGGCCAGCCACAGATCCACAAGGGCCTCGCCCTGTCCTTTGGTCGAATCAGAGGCATTAGAGGGAAGAACTGAGCCAGGTTGAGAGCTTTCTTGGGACTGGCTTGCTTTTATTAGTTTATCCTTGTCATGTTTATTTGTGTTTCCGGAGAGTGCCTCCGCATATCTCCATGCCGGGTTCTGCCTTTTTTCTATCCCTCTTTTGGCGGTTGATTCTTTTGCCCTCCCCTAGCTTTGTCAAATCACGATGCTTGGTCCGGTACCTGGAGGTCTCCGTTGCCGCCAGGGGCGCCTTGAGATGATCTGGAACCTCATGGCCCTGCGGAGCATGGGTGGATACATATCGTGACGACAGTGGTCAAAGACTGCATAGATTCCCTCCTCGTCGGCCCTCCTCTCTGTTGCCCTTTTACCTTTTTTCCCTCTCGACCTGTTATTTCTCATGGTCGAAAGATCTTACGAACTTGGCCTCCTGGCGCCATTATCGACTGATTGATCTACACTTATACGACTGCGGCGTCAACTTTATCGTCATCCATATTCGAATCCTTCTGCCTTCAACCCGCCTATCCTCCTCACCATTCATCTCTTGAATCCTTGCGTACACTACTAAGCCAGCAAGCGGACTACTCAACGGCAACATTTACCATGGGCGGCGATCCAGTGGCCCCGTTACGATTCATCCTACCGGCGCCGGGCCGGGCATCGAAAATATCTGCCGACGAAGGCACCGACGATGGTGGTTCCAAAGCGTCCCCGGTGGCGAACCAACGAAAGCTCTTGAAGCGCATACGAAGCGTTGCCCAAGCATGTCAGATGTGCCGACAGATGAAAGCAAAGGTTGGTTACTTCCTTCCAGATGAAAAATACTTGGGTCTGATATTGGGGACCTCGATCGTTTACTGACACCCATCCGCTTTGCCCAGTGCGACGGTGGCCGTCCCCGCTGCGGACACTGCATCGATCGAGATCGGCCATGTGGCTACGAGGGTGCAGCTGGCCAGTCACGCCAAGCTGCTATGCGTGCACGGTTAGCAGCCTTTGAAACAGTGTTTACCTCACTTCGTTCTGCCAGTCCTTCCGAGACGGAGCGCCTTCTACAACGACTCCGCACGATCTATGACCCTGTCGCCATGATCCGGGAAGAGGGCGGTGGCAGCCCGTTGCCCGTCGCCAATGTGTTGAACTCTGATCCTGCCTCATCGACAGCGACTTCCGCAAATACACAACAAACGAGCCCTCTAGCAAGTCCGCGTGTGAGTCCCGGTCTAAGCAGTGATAATGGTCCGGCTTCTGGTGCCGATCAAAGTCGAAACAAGAGCCCGCGGCAGAGCGTTGATCGCCTCCTGAACAACGACACCCAGACACCAATTGTGCCAATTGCCGTTGAACTTGTCTTTCCGGACTACAGCACCACAAAGCGGGCTGTGTCTGATTTTTACGAAAATCTTGGACCTCTTTTTCACGTACTTTTCCAGGATGAAACGAGGAGGTTCTTCGACATTGTCTTCGGAGCTTCCGCGGCAAACGTCAACTCGGAGAAGAAAGTGGCCATGTCATGTCTTGCAGCCGTTGTTGCTGTAGGCATGCGATTTTCATCACACGCCATCAGCCGGTTTACGAGCAACGCAGTCTACGACGTAGCAAAGCAGCATTTTGAGTTGACTCTTGACAAGTCCCCATTCCTAGCAACAAAATTGGCCGCACTGCTCGCCATGTACAACATAATGAGCAGGAATACCATGGCGCTCATTTGGATTGGTTTGTTCTATTTGACCCTATATTTGCCAAAAAAAAAAAAAAAAATCCAAACCCTGAGTACTAACAAGACCAAGGGACCGGGCTACGACTGTGTAGGACGAGTGGGCTCGGAAACAAAACTCCAGCGGAGTCAACAATGACTGCATTGGATTGGGCAAGGCATCGCCATGTATGGCGGACACTCGTTTTCATGTCTTGGTAAGTTGTGATCTGAGATATCAGTGTGTGCATCGGCTTTCTAGAGCGCAACTAACTTCGCCTTTCAGCTGGCTCTCATTTGCAATATGCTCGGTGACAGGCCAGGATGTCGAGTTTGAAAAGACCGGTGTAGGTACCGACCATATAACCAGATTGATTTTGTGACACCCACTTAACTCAATTACACAGTCAACGGTTATGGATTTTGACACCTCGGCCGATATCAGAGAGAGTACGTTTCCCCTGCCCTTCCTGGAATGTTTATGGCCAAGTCACTGACGGAGTTAGCCATCCTAACCGAGTCGGCCAAAATCTCGATTCTCAAGGTTGAAATCTTACGTGTGCACCTCACGTTTAAGAAGATCACCGTACTCTCGTTCGAATCCGTGACACGAGACCTGCAGAGTTGGTACGACAAGCTCCCGCCGAGCCTCCAGCTCCACAATCTCGAACAGAACGACACGCTCCCGCCAGATGTCATGCGGTCCGCATTCCATCTTCATCTTCTGTACAAGGGTGCTATGCTTCTCGTCTATCGTCGCATGGCGTCACAATACAGCCATACATTCATCCAGCAAAGCAATCAGCAGTTTTTGGGCGATGGCCCCGAAGCCATCCCGATTGACCTTTTAAAACAAGGAATCGATGCAGCAAGGGCCTCGGCAGGAATTTGCTCGGTCTTGCTCCAGGACGACGTAATGTCCAGGCAGTGCTGGATCGTGATGTACGTCTTTTCCCTGATATCGGGATCTAAGTCCATTGAATATTGCTAACTAGTTCAACTATAGACTCCAAGCTTACACGACGTGCATTGTTCTCCTCCACATCGTCGCACAGAAACAAACCCACGGCTATCACCGAGATACATGGCAAGACGACCTGAGCAGATCCGAAGTGTGCCTCAAGGTGCTTACCTACAACAGTGTGGCCGACGACGTTGCGGGAGACTTTCACGCTGAGCTTTTGCCATTCTACCATGAACTATCAAACGCCCGAGTGTCTCCTCATGGATTTCATCGCGGCCACGGCCATGGTCAGGAGAGTGTCTCTTTGCTTTTCACACTCCCAGAAGGAGCATCGGCCGAGCACACAAGGATACCGCGAGAGCTTATGTCGAAGCTGGGCCTGCCATTCCGCAGTCTCCAGAATGACACTGGTAACCGAAGTGAAGGGAGGATGGCCTCGGATACATCGGGCCTCGAATTGCCCCAGATATCCGGCCTTCGGTGGTGAATACGAGGCTAGAGAGCCTCGCAAGAAAGGAAGTTACACGCAGCCGAGGCTGCAACGAAGTTACGACCACGATGCGATTTGTCGCTATGAACATGTTACACAATTGCTTTTTTTTTTTTACCCTTCTTCCTTTTTCACTTGATATTCACATCCTTACCGACTTACCAACTCCTTCATTCATTAACACGAAACTTGCAAGCCGGTATCGCAGGTTGCAGTTTCTGATGGGTCGTCTGCCATTGAGTTGTCAACAGCCTCGCCCAGATGTCCTGATTAGACAACGCACTCTGAATGGTCATAGTTCCATGATTCCATTCTAGTAGGTCACATGAAAATAGTCGCAATTGGCCAATTCTAGCGACCAAATACGCCAAACCGACCAAGACAGCGGGCGTGGCCACGCGCTAAGCCGGCAAGCGGAGATCAAACGGAGTGTTCTGTCACGGCCCATACGAAACAGCGGATACTTAATCACCTCAGTCAAGGACGGGCAGATTTGGGGCAGGCCACGAGGCCATTTGTGACAGGGGAGACGACCAACCCCCGAGGAGCGGCGTAAGACGGCTATCGTCGCCTCATACCCGGCCTATGCTGGGTGGTCCCGTGCCTTGCAAATCTCGGCTCTTCGGTGCATGTTGCAAGCACAACCACTGGGCTCAACCTTTTCACATGGTTCCTTTCGTCCTTCTTTCAGCCGTACAGGAGTTCTCGTCAATCAAAGCTTATTCTCGAAACTCGGCCTGAATTGTCAACAATGATCTCATCTTGTCCAATTCGACAAGTATAGGCCAAACAGGACACAGAACTTTAACAAATGAATCGCCCGTATTCTTATTTGATGGCAATCCGAGTTCGGTGCCGGCTGTCAATCATTCTTTTTGAGTCAAGCCCTCGTACAGCCCATTCTTTTACCTTTTATTCGACTCTCGGGCTCGCCTTCGGCCCTAACTCTAGCGGCGTCAAAGGCGAGCGGACCTTGCAAGCGTGCAGAGACCCCCACACTGTCTGAATTGGCCGCTATTCTGTTGGTCAGCGCAAGAGCGGGCCGGCAATCGGCAACGCTAGTTTTTATTCCTTCTTTTATTCTGGAAACAAGCAATTGACATGTCTGTTCGGGCACGGGCACCGGCAGCATAACGTTTGCACACTCGACAACTCCTGGGCAAAGCAAATTGCCAATTGGAACTGTTCATATTATTGCAGCCTTGCCAGCATTTCTTTATCGACTTCGTTTCATAGATCTGCAGCAATTTCCACATAAATAAATCGGCAAAAAGACACCATAAAAAGAGACAGTCGAATTGTCCAACCACAGTACACCGTTCTCGAATGATCGTGATCATCACGTCCAATCTCTACAAATGACAACAACATCCCCAGAAGCCTCGCGACAGCCGACAGCTGATGCTCGGAAAAAGAACGACACTAACAAGGACTCCCTTGCCATCCAGTCCTCCAGTGACAATGATGAGGCAGTCGAGAAAGAGCTAGGCGACAGCGGTAGCCTGCAGTCTCCATCACCATGGACGAAAGAGCCGCTCAACGAGGAGCCTGTGGCCGACGATATCACCGCAGTGTCGAAACTCGAAGAGTCCCAGCATGCAACGAAGGCAAGCATCCACAGCAGCGACAACGAAGACGAAAATAACGAAGCCGGCGCCGGTATCGATGGCATCCCTCTCGAGGCCGTACCGGCACGGTATTCCATCTACACAGTCTGGGAGAAGCGATGGATCGTGCTGGCCGTGTCCGCGGCAGCCTTCTTCTCGCCTGTGACGGCACAAATTTACCTGCCGGCGCTCAACGTCATCGCGGAGGATTTTCACATCACAGCAACACAAGTCAACCTCACCATGACCACATACATGATCCTGCAGGGCATCACACCCATGTTTGTCGGCGGCTTGGCAGATGGCGCCGGCCGTCGTCCGGCTTACATGATCTGTTTCTTCGTGTACATTGTGGCCAATGTGGGTCTAGCCGTGTGCCACAACTATGCGTCGTTGCTAGTCGTCCGCTGCATCCAGTCGGCCGGCTCCAGCAGCACAATCGCCCTGTGCCAGGCGGTTGTCGCCGATATTGTGACGAGCGCAGAGCGTGGACAGTATATTGGCTTCACCGTGTTGCCCACAGTTCTGGCACCAACCGTTGGTCCAATCTTGGGCGGCGTCCTTTCTCAGTACCTTGGCTGGCGGTCCATATTTTGGTTCCTGGTCATCTCGTCGGCGGTCATGTTTGTGGTGCTGTTGCTGTTCTTGCCAGAGACATGTCGGAATATTGTGGGAGATGGCTCCATCCGACCTCACCCTGCGTACCGCACCTTTTGGCAGTTGTTCCAGGAGTGGAAGTCAAAGAGAGCGCAGCACAAGCGGCATCAGAAGCAGAAGAAGCAGAAGAAGGAGTCTGCAAACAGCAGGAGCAGCAGCAACAGCAACAGCAATATTAATGACGAGGGTGATGGTGGCCTGCAACACAGTACCTCATTAGCCCTGACCGCAACGCGAGCCAGCTCCGTCCGGCCGCCGCTCAAAATCAAGTTCCCGAACCCATTTCGGTCCTTGTTGATGCTGTTCCAGAAGCAGATCGGCATCCTCGTCAGCTACAATGCCATTATCTTTGCTGGGTTTTATTCGATTTCGGTGGCCATGCCCTCGCAGTTTGCCATGATCTATGGCTACAACGACCTGGTCATCGGTCTCATGTATATCCCCATGGCTGCAGGATCGGCACTGACAGCATTTGTCATGGGGCCAGCCATGAACTGGAACTACCGGCGCCATGCCCGCCGTTTGGGGTTGCCGGTAGACAAGTCTCGCCAGGCTGATCTCGCTGATTTCCCGATTGAGCGTGCCCGCCTCGAGGTTGGCGTCCCGCTCGCCGTGCTGGCCACCGTTGTGATCCTTTGCTGGGGATGGGTCCTCGAGAAGCGGGTCTCGGTTGTCATCCCCTGTGTGCTCAATTTCTTCTATGGCGTCGGTATGATTGGCTTCAACAATGCCACCAGCGTGCTGCTGATTGACGTGTCCCCCGGCCATGCAGGTGCCGCCGTGGCTGCCAACAACCTGGCGCGGTGTCTGCTGGGTGCGCTCTTTAGTGCCGTCATCGTGCCCATGATCAACAAGCTGGGCATTGGCTGGGCGTTTGTGCTCCTGGGGCTGCTGTATGCCGTGTTTTTGCCGCTCATGTTTTTGCTGATGCGAAACGGGATTCGATATCGGCGCGAGCAGGCAGCCGTGGATGGACATCGGAAGCAACGCAAAGTGGAGAAGATGGAGGCTAAAGAGCGCAAAGAGAGAGAAGCGGCTGGCGGTGTGCAATCCCAAAAGGTCGCTGGTGACGAAGCCGTGTAGCTTATGAAGCAAGCTCGCATTTTGTTCTTGTCTGCCTGTTTTGTCTGCTTTGTCTGTTTCATCTGTTACATTACGACATTATGAACATAGCACTCGGAGTTTCTGGCTGTATTTACGGAGCGGGTTGGGGTTCATCTTGGGTTTTTATGTTTTTATCTTGATTTGGGGTATAGACCTGGCTGGTCTTGGCTCCCGTATGACTCTTCTCCTTGTACGATACGATACCGAGTCATGTAGATAGATGTGGTTTTGTTTGTACTGTTGTATTCTAGGATCAGCAGAATACTTCTCTCCGACTTATACCGGCCTTACATTCGGACATACCATTAAGACCACAAAATTGCTTTAGATCTCGGCTGTTATTTTGAATCCTTGCTCCTGACATTATTAATTCATTTTGTACATAGCGATGTCTTTGAGAGAAATGACGGCAGAAACAAGCCAAAAGAGAAAAGAAAAAGAAGAAAAAGAAGAAAAAGAACAGAAACCAATGGAACATTGTGTGGATCTCATAAATGAGACCGAGATTCTCCACCTGTTGTCTTACACCTGTTATCACCACTTCCACCGCAACACGTTTCTTATCCCCTTTTTGCCCTCTTTTTATATTTTTTTTTTCTAATTCCTGTCTGCCCCTCACGTTGTCAACGACCAAGCCGTTCCCCACCCTCGGAAGTTGTTATGCTTGCCTGCCGCTCATGTTTTTTAAGTTCTCATCGTCCTGGGGGGTCATCCCGCTTTGGGGATTAGGCCCGGAGATCGGGTAACAATGCCCCTAGGTCCGTGTAAGAGGGGCTCCGCTTGTAGATTCAGCTCCTCCGTGAATCGTTCTGAATCACTCATTCGGTCCAACTTCAGACCTGCAGACCAGCTTTAGGGTCTTTTTCTGGTCAACACACTCCAACATCCAGCGCAATCATCCACTTTGTTCCTCCGTGCTCCATACATTTCGTTTTCTTTTTACGGTGTAGCTTTGCGAGGTGTTCCCCCTTTCTCCATTTCCCTTTTGGTTATAGACTACCGGTTTGAAATCAGCATTCTAGAGGGGTCTTTGGACGGAGGCAGCTGGCCAGCTTGGAGCTGTCCATTGGAATATTGGGACATTGACGCGGCCTGCTCTGCGATAGAGGACCGTCTAGACAACTAGACAAAGTATATAATGTGCCGTTCCCCATTGTTGTCGAGATAGTCTCTGAAATTGTAGAAATGGCATTCCACCTTCAAACAAGCAAACACCTCTGCAGACCATCTCCTCAATTGGCTTCAGCGTTTATCCAACTCAGCCGGCCTTCTTTTGCAACCACCACCCGCTGATTCCTGTCGTCCAATTCCAACCCCACAACTCCCAAAATGGACGCCGCAAAGCTCCGCGAGGTGCCTCCTGCCCTCAAGGCCTCGATCGAGGCCACCAAGGTCGAATACCGCCGCCTGGGCAAGAGCGGCCTGAAGGTGTCCGTGCCCATTTTCGGCTGCATGAGCTTTGGCGGCCCCAAGGCCGATGCGGCCATGCTCAACTGGGCCCTTCCCCAGGAGGAGGCCCTCCCCCTGCTCAAGGCGGCCTACGACCAGGGCCTCAACACCTGGGACACGGCCAACATGTACTCGAACGGCGGCTCGGAGGAGACGATTGCCAAGGCGCTCAAGGTCTACAACATCCCCCGCCACAAGGTCGTGATCCTGACCAAGTGCTACTTCCCGGTGGCCGAGCAGTCCGACGTCCGCCAGCAGTACATTGGCGGCGAGCTGCACAAGTCCAAGGACTACCAGAACCAGGCCGGCCTGTCGCGCGTCGCCATCTTCCGCCAGGTCAACGAGTCGCTCCGCCGCCTCGACACCGACTACATTGACCTCTTGCAGATCCACCGCTTCGACTACAACACGCCCGTCGAGGAGACCATGAAGGCGCTGCATGACCTGGTCGAGTCGGGCAAGGTGCGCTACATTGGCGCGTCGTCGATGTGGGCCACGCAGTTTGCGCAGATGCAGTTTGTCGCCGAGCGCCACGGCTGGACCAAGTTTGTCAGCATGCAGAACCAGTACAACCTACTGTACCGCGAGGAGGAGCGCGAGATGAACCGCTTCTGCAACGACACGGGCGTCGGCCTGATTCCCTGGGCCCCGCTGTGCCGTGGCCACCTGGCCCGCCCGCCCAACTTTGGCTCGTCCAAGCGCTCCGAGGAAGAGCGGGCGGTCAACCCCAATGCCGCCGGCCTCGCCGAGCCCGACATGAGCATCATCAAGCGCGTGCAGGAGACGGCGGAGAAGCGCGGCTGGCCCATGGCCCACGTGTCTCTGGCGTGGATCAACAAGCGCATCACGAGCCCCATCATCGGCTTCAGCAGCCTCGAGCGCATCGACGAGGCTGTGGGCGCTGTCGGCAAGACGCTCACGGACGAGGAGGAGGCATACCTGGAGGAGCTGTACCAGCCCAAGAATATCATGGGCCATTCGTGAGGGGGCGCGGTGGTGACGGCGAGACGAGATCTGGAATCGCTACAACAAGACAAGTGCCAAGTAGCACGAACAAATATAAAATAAAACATGCAAGTTCAGAATGAAAAGAGTACTATCCTACTATATCTAGGCATATCTGCCCCTAAAGATACAGTGTCCAATGGCCGAGCATATCTGCTCCGGGCCACTGGCATTGAAACAGCCGCTCTATCGTGTGAAAAACTGCAAAACAATAAGAATATCAAAACAAGAAAAGTACCAAAACAAGAAGAGTATCAAACAAGAAAACGCAGAAAATGACAGCCTCGAGGACTGGGGTATCGTGAATCCATAACGTTGGACATGAAGAGCGCCAGACACCAACACATACCACGCAAACCTGTCCTGCTAGCTGGTAGGTGGGCATTGTGCGCCGGTGTCGTTTTCCCTGTGGTGACATGCGCTAGAGTATTGTTAGCCTGACATAAGTTATAACCATGATGGCGTGGTAAAAAATGGGGAAAAATGGAGAGATCGATACATATACATACCAGAGACGAAGAAGAAACGAGGAAGCACTTAGGACGACCTGTGCAGCTCGATCAACGTCTCTGCGGCTCGGATATCACGCTCGCGTCTCATGGTCATCAGGATGTTCGCCGCACAAGCAGCAGCCGCAACCGCAGACGGGCTCTCCTGCTGAGGCGTGTGTTGATAGAACGCGCATTCGGGGAGAGGAACAGGCGATAACTTTGCGGGCGGGCTCTCCGCTGTGCGCTTTTGCTGTTCAGTACGTTTTTGCTTCCGCTCCTTGGCGCTCTGATGTCCAGTGGGCTTGATGGGCTCGGTGGGCCCCGCAGCTGGGAGAGCGCGAGAGGATCTGCGAGTCTGGACAGCCATTTTGATCTATGGGGAAGTGTGTAGAAAGTGTGCGAAAGTGTCTAGAAAGTGATGCGGCTCTGGAAAAGTGCTTTGGGCGAATATCAGCTGATTGTTGTTGATGTTGTGGTGTTTGGGATAGACAAGGGCAGAGGCTGATTCAAGAAAGAAACTCACTGGAACTGCAAAGGATATCAGGATACGAAAATATCGAGAGAGGAGTGTTGTGTGCAGAGGCAAGAGCGACCGACATCGACTGCCAGGGTACTTCTTTTTATATACTTGACTTATTTTTTCTATCTTTTTGATACTTGGGTCCGTTCTTACAGGTTATCCGTTTATTAGCCCGTTCGTTTTGAGACCCGGCACCGTTTTTAAGCTCCTGTAATCCAACTATCTTGCTACAATAGTTTTGGCCAGATTCCTATTGCAGAGTCATACGTAACTTCTTGTCAAAGTACCTAAGTATCCTTTTTAAAGACAAAATCTCGAGGGCGAAGTCTGCAATACAAGCCCACGTCCGTAGCTAACCATGTGACTGGACAAAGAGCTTTAGAAAAAGCTGAATTGACCACGATAGCGGAAGTCGCATTATCTTGTTTTGTGCATCTCTCTCCTTCTGTCTCTGCATCCTCTTTCAGACTGTCGTTTCCTGCCTCGTCGACATCACCTGCTTCCCTTTTAGGAAATTTCCAAATAAAAGACACTACTGTATTCGGTCACGTGATGTCGCGTTGAGAGTCGACGCCCCCACTTTGTGCGGGTCGACACTCTTTTGCTGGTGGCACAAACCCCATCATCGCCCAAGAACCTTGCCCCAAAGTCCATGATCTCTGCCCCAGAAAGTCCCGCCAGGCTGGAGACGCTCCCATTTGAAGCACATGAAGCAATCATAGTACTGTATTAGTTATTAAAATGCTTTGGTGTGTTACTAAGCGCCACTTTTTTGCCGTTATATATTCACTGTCCTGATTTTCTACCTGTCCTCATTGGGAGGAACAAAGTTCTCAGAACACCTCCCACAAGTTCAAATGACGGTACACGCATTAAACTGGCTTGGCTGATGTACAACAGTCTTGCGAATACCGTGTGTACAAGGCTATTTACGACGTAAGTAGTACAAAAACGTCGACGGAGTACAGGTGCGGCCACCAACGCGCAATAATTAACAAGCGGAAACGACCCGTACCCGCACCAGCCATAAAGCAATAATGAAGAAGGGAGAAATATTGATGAGATAGTTTTGTGCGTGCGCTTTACTTTGGCGTAGTAAGCCAAACAAGATGGCTGAGGCTGCATTTCGTCCTATATCGCCACACTTGCACGCGTTTCTGCTACTGTTAATTGGATGTATGTTGTCTCTTGTACTGCGCCTCCGTATATGCACGTTTGCAGGTTTCCTTGCTTGTCCGCCAAACAAGGAAGTCGCGAGACGCGGTCGTCGGAAACACAGGCATGCACGAGTGACCAACCGAGTTCGCTGTACGAGCACAGTAAGGGCAAGAACGTTCCATTTCGATTCGCTTTGAGGCAGTCGCCATCTGCGTTTGGGTATTCTCGGTCTAAAATGCCATCAAACAATTCAAGACTTGTAATTCTCCAACCTCTGAATTAAAGATTTGCCGCGCGCCGGCGGCCCCGTTAGTCGTTGCACAGACGGCTCCTGCCCAGGCGAACCAGGCTGCTCTCTTTTTTTTTTTTTTGTCTATTTTTTCAACCACTTTCCCACTCTCTTGCAGTGAGTACCCGCTAGCGCCTTTTTGTCGCGAACCGCGTATGGCGTGGCTAGGCAAAACGCATTGGGATTTGGGCCCATCTGGCCGCACTTTCCGCAAGGTCGCAAATTCTCGCAGCACAGGTTAAAAATAAATAAAGAGGAAGGCGCTGCTGCAATTTTTTCTACCC
Organism: Sporothrix mexicana; assembly: GCA_021396375.1. NCBI lineage: Eukaryota > Fungi > Ascomycota > Sordariomycetes > Ophiostomatales > Ophiostomataceae > Sporothrix > Sporothrix mexicana. The sequence continues at coordinate 573,704 of WNYC01000004.1, forward strand.
CATGATGGCAGGCAAGGGAAAGAGCGACCGAGTCAACATGAGAACAAAGGTCGACAGTCGTCTAAGAGCAAACAAGTCAGGATATGTTCCTTCCCTTGCAGTAGATTGATGCGAACACTGTCGTTCTCTGTGCCTTCTGCATTCATTTTTTTCCCCTCTTGGTGCACGTCGTAGTTGCCTCTTCATTCAAGGCTCAGAGAAGGAAACCTATTCTTTTACCGCCTCTTTTTGCCTTGCCCCGTTCTTTCTCGGGGACCACTGTCCTTCCTCCGTACACTGGAATATTATCACCATCATTGCCTCACATTGTTTTTTTTTTGTCGGCTGCTTTTTCTCTTGTGCTACGACACTTCCTTACAGTGCGCATCTTTATTCGCGTCCCGACAGCGCTCTGGATCACTGTGTCTTTGTCCCAGAACCACTGGCCTTTGTTATCGTGTCTGTTGCCTGGGCCCACGAAAGACGCGCCGCCGTGACTGGACTCAGCGCTGTCGTCCCGCCTAACGCCTACTAGCGTCGTCATCCACCACCTTTGCCTCCTTTTGGTCATCCTTGGCTGTCGCCATTTTCGTTTCCTCGCTCTCTTCTCTCTCTTTCCCCTTGCCCACCGCATTGATCTCCTGTTTCTCTCTCTCAACCTCCTCGCCGACCACCCTCGCCATCATCGATTAACAGGACGCCCGCTCGCATCGCAGCCGCATGACAAGCGTCCCGACGATTCTAAATACAACCAGATTGCATCCTCTTCTGGGTTCTGCCCACGCTCCGCCCGCTCGCACAGACCGAAAACAGACATCAAGGAGGGAAGCAGCCGCTCTGGCGGACGGACAGAGAGCCGTGCGTTCCTCTGACTTGCGTGCTTGTCTCGTTCTTTCTTTGGAGTTGAGCCTCTAAGTTGGCCCTCCTCATTTAACAGTCAATATCCTGGGAAGGCTGCACGTGTGTGCGCGCTCTCAATTGACGCTCGCCTCCGCCTGACCTCGCTTCTTTCCCGGTCTCTTCCTCTTCTTTGTCCCGTTTGAGAGAAAGGGGTCTCGGTTAAAATGGATCGAGACGCCCACGCCCACGACAGCCGTGACGCTCGAGAAGCACGAGACGTTCTTCCGCGTCTCTCCGACAGAATCGACGCGCCTGCTTCTGCTTCTCGTGCTAGTCGCGCCTTGGATGTGTTTGCCAACGCGCAGAAACTGCCAGCCTACTCAATACACGCCCAACAACAACTCCTGCACCAAGACCGGAATCAGAATCAACAAGACCACCAGCAACAACAATCACCCACACACCCGCCATCCCAGCAACCAAGCGAATTGCCTCTTCCTCTCTCCGCGTCCTCATCCGCGTCTTTTCAAAACAGCAGCCGCCACTACTTCCAGCAGCAACAACCCCCTTCCTACACCCACACCGCCAACGGCAGCGATTCGCAAGATACGACAAGCAGCGCAGACACAAGTGCCAGCACGGATACCGACCAACTCTTCACGCCGCCAATTAGCGAGGGCGAACTGAGCGTTGGAGGCGGTGGCAGCGGCAGCGTCAACGGAAGCGCGAGCGCGTACAATTTTGAACACGACCTCTCCAGCCAAGAGTCTCAGCTGCACCAGCTGTCAAGGCTTGCCGCAGCCCGCGAGAGAATGGCCGACGTGTCTGTGTCCGACACGTTTGACGGTGCCGCATTGTCGCGTAAAAGGGCCGCCGATGGCTCCGTTAAGCACACGAGGAATGCGTCAAGTACGTCACCGGTTAATATGGGTGGACATTCCAGAAACACAAGCGTCGTGAGCGTCGCATCCACGGCCGGCAGCCGAATTGGCGAGGTAAGCTTGTCGCATCTTAGGGCAGCAGTGCGATTGTCACATTGAAGCCCCAAAAGACTAACTCGAGCTGCAATAGCTCTCCGCTGAATTGAAAACGCGTCTGTCGTACGCAATGGTAAAGGTGAACAACGGCTGGCAGTCGCACAATATCGATCAAGTCGAGAATTTCACTTCGCACGCAGCGTCGCCCGCGTCCAGCACGTCAACGATCCACGGCCGCCACGGCTCCTCCCTCAGCCCCCGCATCCCAGGCCACTCTTTCCACTACCGCCACCAGAGCCAAACGAGCATCTCAACAGCAAGCACGACCGTCGCACCCAATGGTCGAACCCTGTCCGCTCTCGATACTTCACCGTGGTCGTCGCAGCAGAGCTCACGTAGCGCCCACTCTACGCCGCCTCTGCCATCTCCTCTCGTGCCCTCTCGAACAGGATCGGCCGCACCGACACGATCTCTTGCTCCGCCAGCCTCCATTCAGCCATCCCGGCCAGCCGCATTCGCTCGGCGGAACTCTAATCCTGGTTACATCCCGCCGTCTCTCCCAACGTCCTACTCCCAAGGCAGCCCGCACACTCCAGGTGTTTTCGGAACAGGCCACCACCGCACGCCGACCGCCGACCCGATCCTCTACACCCCGCACCAGAATGTACGAGAGCAGGATGCCATCGAGACCCTGCTTTTTATGAGTAGTCCTGGAAACTCGTCCAATATGAAACAGTTTGCCTCGATTACCTCCTCCTCGCAGCCGCTCCCGGCCGGCCACCATGACCCCCAACACTCTTCTATCATGAGCCCACAACGACACGCGCTTCCCGGCTCGGCGCCGCGCAAGAGCCTGCCCACAGGGCGCCCCCACGCACAGTCGTACAGCTCACAGCCCGCCCCGGGCCGCCGTGGCCACAACCGCAGTCCGAGCGAAATGGACATCGACGAACCTTACGGGACACCATATTCTCGTAGCAGCAAGGGCACGCCTAAGAGACGTGCTAATGGCGCGTTTGACTCATCCAGCATGCTCACCCCCCGCATGAAGGTGCCGTTGTCGATGCCGTCAGGTTTGAGTGGCACGTCAAAACCACGGCCGGTGTTGGGCGAGGACGACATTGAGAAGATGTTGGATCGTGCAGCCGCTGCCACCGCCGACGACTCTTCTGACTCGGAGAGCGAGATCCTTATACCTGCTCGCCGCACAAACAATCTTGGCATTTAAAGAGCGATACAAGCATACAGGCGTGCCTCTTTATTTTTGTTCTTTGTTGATTTTGTCCCTCTTTTGGCATATACATTATGTTGTTATTATTTACTTGGGTGCTGCATTGGCTGTCCATGCATCACACTATTTGATACCTCCCATTGTTACTTGCAAAGTCATTCGACTTTTGCTGTCTGTCTGTTCTTTCTACTTTTCTATCTTTCTTCTTTTCCTCTATTCATTTTGCGGAACTCTGGCCTGCAATGGCAGTTAGAAGTATGGCATGTTTTGCATTAGCAGCGGCTGGGCGGCTGGAAATGTCGACCGAGCATTATCGCTTTGGTCGCCTTATCTAGGCCTGCTCTGGGTCTGAGGCGTCTGGTTTGATTTTATTTGAGAGCAAAGCAATGCCGGCGCCTGTTGGCCGCCGGCTTGCCTGTGATCCCCCATTTTCGTCTCCTACCTGTCTTTTGGAGCTCGAACACGCAAGGAACACTACCGATGGCATATCGCCATTGGAACAGGACGAGAAATCCAAGTCCTAGAATATATGCTATTCCTTATTCCCTATTTGATCCTTTTGAGTCCACGGCTACATACAGCCTTGTGGATTGCGTTGGCCTCTCGTGCAATTACATGGCCCAGCCATGTCCCAATCGTGTCCCAAATACCACTCGGGTGGTTTCTCTGACACCATATTGGCTTTTGCAGTGGCCGCTAACGTGTATATGGTACTTTAGTCTCTTCTCTTCAATACCTCGACACGACCTCACACTGGAAGTGTGATCAGGCCGTTGATCAAAACGATTTATTCTTTTCAATGGTCACCATCTTTGCTTCACAGCTAATAACAGAGTAGGACTTCAGTGCCCGCAATAGAACAATGCTGTGTCACATTGTCTTCAAGCAAGTCAGCCTCCACCCTCTCGATATGTGAATAATCATTGTGTCATCTTGGGGTCCGGCCCAAAATCCAAGAATCGGTGTGCAACCTTTGCGGAGAGTCGGGGTCCGTTAAGATCCTCGCCAGCCTAGGCCCGCTTCATCCGGTGTGGCGCGCTCTCGTCTGAGGAGTCTATCGAGATGCCTGTGATTCGTGCAGCCCGGGATGTTGATCGGCTCTGTCTCGCTATCCCACGTGGCGAATGTGTCAGTGTCTGCTGGGTCCTTTTGGGTCGGCTCTAACGAGAGTCGGGCGAGAAGATGGATTGCGTGTCTGTCTTGATGTGTCTTGACAGGAGTCGCATCCAGTTGACGGAGAAAAGCTGCTCTTATGAAATATCCACTGAAATCAGCACGATGCTTTGAAGCACGAGTTGGTCCCTCTTGCTCTTTGTTTCCAACTTTTGCGTATGACATTGTTTTCTGGGCGGCAGCCATTATCCCCCAATGCAGATGTTACCCTGAGCCTTGTATCGTCTGTTCTCCTCTTTTGATAAACGCATCGTCTGAAAATATGGTGGTTGTCAAGTACCGCCGCGCACGATCACGAGTTCGATTATAGATGTTACCCCAGGTTTTTCTTAGCTCACTGAAATGAGTGTGGTGGCATTTCCCCGTCTTGACCGTTGGTTCTCTTTTCCGGTTGATTCTGGGGGCACGATCTGCACCAAAGAGGAGTCGGGCGCATCGAGCCGAGGCGTCGCAATCAACGCATAACATTTTTCCTTTTTGTTTTCTGAGTTGTCCTTTCTGGTACAGCTTTCTGCAGCTTTTGACAGTCACTCTCGCCTATGCTACATTACGCCGCATTTCGCCTCTTGTGTGCTCTCTTGTGCGGGGAAACAGGAGACACAACAAGGGAAGTTGCACGAGTCACGACTGCACCCCTCTTTCTTTATTCGGGCAAAACCAGTAATAACATAAAAATGGCCAGAATTGGAAGGCAGTCGCGTCCTAAACGACGGGCTGCTCCTGCCGTACGATGTTGCTCGTGCCTGCGATGTAGATAAAGCAATCGTAGATATCACTGCTAACAGAGACGGTGAGGCAAGACGGGTTGCTGCATGTGGGAATGTCACTCAACCAGAGCTACGACTTACAAGCTAGCATGGAGCGAGCCCGGCTTGATGCAAGCAAGCACGGTAGTCCACAAAAGCAAAAGAGAACGGTAGTAATTGTTTGCGGTCTACGGTTGGAGATATGCTGGAAATGGGAAGAAGTGAGGGGGAAGGCACAATCGGCCGAAGATTGTAAAAGGCCACAGCCTGGGCGCATTGCTCTTTCCTGAATTATATTGCAGCCGCCCCTCCTCCTTCCCACTCTTAACACCTCATATATTGCTTCTTTCCTTTCCATAATTTTGAAAGGATCAAACTCGGCTTCGTGTCTTTCTCCTTTTCTCGAGCTCAATTCTATCGGTGTTGACCACATTGTTTATGCCTCGCTGCCAGATACACCATACATACATCATTATTATTCGCCAATCTCCTCATACCGCTCACCCACAATAAGCCTCAGCCTTTCCGAAAAGCGCAATGGCTGAAACTCGCACGCAAAGAGCTGCCGTGCTCGTGGTAAGCTTACCCTCCACTACGATTTGACACGGCGCAGAATATGGCGTTGAGTGGCAGAGAGCGGCGACAGCCGCAGACGGAGCTCTCAGCTGGTCAAAGTTTAATACCACCTCACTTACACGGTACCTGCATCGTCCTAGGAACGGGGCCACAGCCCCAAGTTTGAGGTCCGCAGAGTGCCCTTGCCGAAGGTGGGCCCCAACGATGTCCTCATTCGTCTCTCTACTACCAGTGTCTGTGGCTCGGACTACGGCCTCGCCGCCGGCCACATGGGCCCCTGCCGCGACGTCTTGGGCCACGAAGGCGTTGGCCGCATCGCCGAGTTTGGCGCCAACGCAACGAGCCTCGACAGCTCCCTCCAAATCGGCCAGCGCGTCGGCCTGGCCTGGAACCGCGATGTCTGCGGCCAGTGCGCCTTCTGCATGGACCCCAACAACGACGCCGAGGCCCGCTGCAGCGCCAAGCTCGTTTCGGGCGTTGCTGCCGATGGCACCTTTGCTGAGTATGCCGTTGTACCCGTCCGCTACCTTTTACGCTTGCCCGCCGAGCTCGACGATCTCCCCGACAAAGACATTGTGCCCATCATGTGCGGCGGTGTCACTGCCTACAAGGCCATCAAGGAGTGTGGCCTGCTGCCAGGCCAATTTATCGCCGTCGTGGGTGCCGGCGGTGTCGGCCTGCTGGCGCTCATGTTCGCCAAGGCCATGGGCTACCGCACGATCGGCATCGACGTCAGCCCGGAAAAGGGCGTGCTTGCCAAGGAACACGCCGACGTTGACCACTACGTCGATCTCTCTTCCCTCCCGAAGCTCCCCGAGGGTGCACCAACCGCCAACCCGTTCTGGTCGCCCGTGGGTGATGCCGTCAAGAAGCTGACACCGGGTGGACTGGGCGCGCAGGCCGTTTTGGTGGCATCGGGTGCGCCGGCCGCCTACCAGTCGGCGTTTGGCATGCTGGCTCCCTTTGGTGCCCTCATGTGCGTGGGCATCTCGCCGATCGACAAGCCCGTGCTGTTCCATCCCGTGGCTTTTATTGCGAACGGCTGGCGTGTGTTGGGTTCCGCTGTGGGTAAGCGCGGCGACATTCTCGAGGCGCTCGATTTTGTCAAGCGCGGTCTGGTCAAGCCGTTGACGAAGCCGGCAAAGTTCTCTGCTATTGACCAGCTGGTGACCGACGTCGGTCTCGGCAAGGTCGACGGCAAATATGTGATTCGTCTCGACGATGAAGAAGCTTCGGATGCGGCACCGCCCGCTGAAGCTGCAGCTTCTGAAGTAGCACCAGCCGCAGAGGCACCAGTAGAGACCGCATCCACCGAGGCTCCCGTCGAGGCCGCACCTGCAGAGGCTGCTCCGGTTGAGGCAGCTCCTGCAAAGGCCATTGCTTCTGAGACTGCTCCTGCCGAGACTGCTCTGGCCGAGACCGCGCCGGTTGGTGCTCCTGCAGTTGAGGCTGCTCCTGTCGAGCCCGTGCCAGCTGAAGCACCGGCTGAGACTGCACCAGCTGAGACTGCACCTGCTGAGGTGGTGGTCCCGGTGATAACTGAGCCGGTGGAGGCTGCGCCAGAAGAGAAGCCGGTCGAGGCTGTCCCTGCTGCTGCATGATTGGTACACCAACCGAGCGTGAATATGAGATGGATAAAAACAACAGAAATGTATATTCTTAGGAGCAAACAGCGTCAAATGTACATGATGAAGGCAATGGGAGCGATTTTTGAGGCGACGTGGACGAAAGTTTTAACTGAGAATGTATCAGAATCTACGACATATTCTGTGCGCTGTTTTGTTGGAACACAGCGCCAGCAGTTCAATCTAGCGATGAATTTAGGGTTGACTAAAACCTCGTTGAAACACACACGCGGCACTGTGACTAGTTGCAACAGTCCCACTTGGGATTCAGAAGGCTTACGTATGTATGTCGTACTCCGTACTCGTTCGCAGTTTTTTGAGTCTCTTCATGCCAGGTTTCGCATTTTGCATTGTATACTTTCGGTCAGCATACTACAAAGACAGATGAGAAAATAAGAGTGTACTTCGTATTTTGAGGGCATTTCTGCGTCTTCTGTTGTTTGAGACGGGTGGCACTGTTTTGGGCATAAAAACAGGTGTGGATGAAAATGGAAAATATACATTGAATGCATCTCGCGGAATATAGACAAAGTGGTCCGCAGGTAAGTGTATGTATGGTTGGTTGGTATGTATGGGTTATTTTTTATGTACAAGGTGTAAAAAAGGAAATTCCTGCTCTGTGATTCCTGCTCTGTGGAGAAAACCGTTGCAAGCGAAAAAGTAAAAGTATGTGCTAGCCAGATTGTTGGTGACAAGATAAGAAAGAAAAGGCAAATAAAGTGACAACGGTATGAGAACTTTAACAGGTTTCAGCCGTGATGGTTTGAACTGATATCAGCGCCTTGACTTAAGCGTGGGGAGCAAAGCCAAGAGTGTTGTTGCCAATGTTGAAGGAGACAAAGTTTGACTTGAAGAAGACATCGCCAAAGATCATCAGGTTGCCATCAATGGCCTGCAGACCACCAAAGCATGTGTTGGCAGTGACCTGCTCGAACATGATATCTGTGCCCGAGACCGTGGCCATCTTGCCACCGACCTCAACCTGCAGATCAGGAAGGTTGGCATTGCAGGGGACGGTGATGCCGCCTGCCTGCTGGTTGTTCTGGGCGCCGGTGACGGTCGAGTAGTAGGCGTTGACAATATTGGCGTTGGCCAGCATCAGGGTAGTACCAGTGTCGGCAATGGCCTGGCCGGCACCGCCCGTCTGCACAGCACCGTTGCCGACGGCAAACTTACTGCTGCTGAACTGCCAGAAGCCCTGGGTCGTGTTAACGTTGACGACGTTCAGGTTGCCGCTGAACTGGGTCGTGTCGACGCGACCAAACTCGTAAGAGCCGGCGGCCTGGTGGCGCAGATTGGCAGTGAAGACAGGCTCGGCCAGGCTGTCCTGGACGTTGTCGAAGAACGTCTTCTGCTGCGTCGGCTGTACCGTGTTGAGCTTGCTGAAGGCCAGACCGACCAGGCCGTTGCTGTTGGTGTCCTGGACAAACGAGTTGGAGACGCGGGTAGCCAGCTCTACGGCCTGCTTGGCCACCACAGCACCACCAATGTCGACAGTGTCTGTGCCGACGGTGCCGGAAACAGTCGAACCATCACCGTAAGAAACTGCAAAAGTCTCGCCTTGCAGACGGGTAAAGGTGGTCGACTTGGAAGAGTCGAACAGAGTGTGGCCTTGAGATTGAGCAGCAGACAGGCCAGTATTGAAAACCCAGAGGTCGGAGGAGCCAGTGTCAAAGTCCAAGTTGAGGGTCTGGCCACCAATAGAAACAGGAGAAAGGTACTCAACGTCGTTCGAGGTGGGGATGGCCTCCACGATGCCAATGCCGCTGCCAGTGGCAGCGTTGACGGTCGTGTTCGTGGTGTTCGTTGTCGATGTGGTAGTGCCGGTCGTGGTGTTGCCGTTATCTGCGGTGGTGTTGCCCGTGCCGTTTGCATTGGCGTTGCCATTTCCGTTGCCGTTGCCGTGTCTGTGTCCCTTTCTTCTCTTGTTGTTTGCGAAGATTTCTGCGCGGAAAGCATCTAGTGCGTTGACCCGAGCAACCAAGTTCTGTGGCGGACGGACGCCAAACTTGAGGTGAGCCTTCAAGAGCTGCCTCGGAGTGCTGTGACCGGTGAAAGCGGTATTCCGAACACGCTCGACCTTGAAAGCCCGCTTTACGATCGGGTTGTGTGCTGGAGCCGGAGCCGCACACACGAAAGCAACGAGCAGCCCCAAGAGGCAGATCATACTGATCGTAGAACGCATGGTGACGGTGTGAAGAGGAATAAATAGAAAAATGAAATAGGTGTGCAGAGAGTGAAAGGTGAGGGTGAACAGATATGTAATGAGAGTCGGTAGAGGATAAAAACAAACCACACCAGGTGGACGATACGTCAATCCGTGTCGTTAAAGAAAAGAAAGAAAATGTTGTTGGAAGATTGTAAAGAGGTGGTAGAAGAAGAGAATCGCCGCTGGCGAGATGTCTAATGTCACTTTCGAGAGAGATCACGAAAGTAAACAGTAAACAGACGAAAAGAAGAAGAGAAAGGGGGGAAGGGAATGGGACAGTGAGGCAAAAGACGAAAGGGATAAAGAGAGAAAGGCTAGAAGAAGGACAAGAGAAGCAAAGGAGAGGGCCCGCCAGAGAGTTATATAATGGAGATGTGAAAGACATGGAGAGAACAAACAACAACGTGCTCGTCCTTTGGGTGATCCACTTACACCAGATGGGCCTTGGGCCCGACCAGCTCGACTACCTGGGCCACGACAACAACCAGGCTTCTTACACATCCCTGCCTCCTCTCCCCTTTTGCAGAGGAGTCCTCTTTCGCATACATCTAAAATACAAAGTACGTCGTACTCCGTAATATTGCCTTGTCTCCTTCCTCGTCAACCCCGTGAAGAGTACGAACTAAGTACTCTCCATAACCAAAAACGCACGGGTTGTCCCAGCCCTGGCCTAGCTAGGCCAGACTTGTGCAGGTCTGCTTTGATTCACCACTGCCCGAGATCGACAGGCACATGCCGGGGTGGCTGACGGAGAAAGGCAGAAGGGGTGTGGAGGACTGCTCACTGGACGAGCCCTATTAGACATGGTTTGCAAAAGTGAAGGGGGGGCGGCTCTGCACAGGGGTCTGTGTCTATGGGAGAGGGGATGAAGAACCTCCACTGTTGATCGAGAACAGCGGCAAGCAAATAGGAGAGGGCGAACATGCCAGAATACTCGCTTCTGGAAAGAAGCAACGCAAGGTCACATAAACGATGTAACAAATGGGATATTAGAAGAGACAAGAGGACGCAATCCACGAGGGAGAAAACAGGAGGAATTGTTTTGGCCAAGACTGCGGTCAAAGAGAAGTAGGGATACAACGACCCCCAAAGGCCCCAAAGACCCAAAAGGGATCGAGAAAACGTGCAAGGGAGAGAATGTTGAGGATTTCTGCAAACGATGAGCCGCATTCAAATACCTTGCAAGGGATTAGGGTCGGGCAATATTGCCGGCGAGAGCTAGAACACTGTAAAAAGAAAAATGTGCGAGAGTCGGTGTACGACGTACAGCATCTTGTTTGTGGAGACGAGGACTGGTGTGATGACGACGCCGTGCAAGAAATCTCGAACATTTAACAAAGGAATGGAAAAGGGGCAGAAGTGCTCGTTGGAAAAAGAGGGCAAAAGGGGCGAGCCCAGTTTGAGGACAGGAGGCTCGTAGCAGGTGCGACTGGCGCGATTGGCCCGCGTCGCTTGCCGTCGCACCTTCCTTGTTGCCCCGTCCAGGCTGGGCCCAGAACATGACCTCCGATATGCAGACCCACCCTGGTTTTGACAAGGCCCTCCTGAAGAACAGGCGGCTCTCCACCAAACCAAGCGGCAGTATCCCGATTAGGAAACCATGGATTTGCACTCTTTGTTCCAATGGCAGGAGGTGAGGGAGAGACTACAGCCAGTCATTCTTTCCCCAGCTGACATCAACCAGAAATTCCAGACAAGAGAGAATTCAAAATGCATAAAAAAGAAATAACTCAATTACGGCGTGGTGCTTGTTCAACATCCTCTTATCTGCTTTTATTTTTCTCCTTGCAAGAACACCAAGCACGACCTGATATTCACGGCAGGAGCAAACCACGGTTCGGGCGCCAGAGACGCAACTTGTTTCTCCTTGACTGCCGGTCTTGTGTACACTGACGAAAGTGGAAGGAGCGGGCGGTGCCGTAAAACTCACCATTTTGGCCCCCCTCTCTCTTCCCATCATGTTTTGTGTTCCTCACAAAAGCCACGGCGGCTGTGCAGCGCAAAGACCCTGTTCTGCATGTTTGGCCCGTTTACCGAAACAAAACACTCAAACAGCCGGCCGAGGGCTGCGGCAGGATACGATTTGTTGCATCTACAGAATATGGCACATGAAATAGAAACTTGTCTCTCGGTTTGGCCTTGAGCCGGCTCTTTGATTTGATTTGTTTTCTTTTCTTCTGTCCTAGACAGGTTTATGTCTCGGCTGTTCTCCTAGCCTTTCGCCATTTCAAATCATGGTGGTCTTCAGAATCCAAATGCAACGAGACAAGAATAAGCAGGACCAACCTCTTTTTCGGTCAAATTTCATCACAGCAGTCGTCACATCCCGACTGCGTCGTCCAAACAGCTGTTGGGATTTTCGGGGCATGAAAAGCTGCCCGCCACTGCCATGGGTATGCTTGGCTTGGCTTGTCCACTGGTGATCGCATCTCTTTGAAGTTATTGCCCACGATATGCGATTTACGATGAAAAACTGCAGGTGCAACCAGCGTCTAAAAACATTATGAGCTACTTGCCGAGGGATCCTCATTCAGCATAGATGCATTTCTGGCGCGGGCTCACATCTTTTCAAGGGGTGCTGATAATCAGTGGTTCGTCACCCGCCAGCGGCACATCTGTGGCTTCTCAATGATCGACTCCAGTACCAAGAATCCTGGCAGGGCTTTTAATGACTCACGAGCACCACAGTTCTGTCGTCAAGCAAGCGAAAATCTCCCAAAAATAACAAAAATTATCAGAGTGGATGACGAGTACAAGACATCGTGATCAATGCAGTATCAACATAGGTCAAAAGAAGCTCATCTTGGCAAACCATATCCCCACTGCGGCGCTTCGTTCATCTTTACTTGTCAAGATGCAATCTCTTAGTTGACATTGGCATAACTTGGCCTTCTCCGCTTTCGCCCAGTGTTTTCTTGCGCGAGCTGTCTTTAGCAATGAGAGGAAGCACAATTACAAGAATTACGACAATGTGATGCGGCTGTTTCTCTTTTTTGTTATTAAAGAATCAAACGCATATTGGTTGGAATCTGTTTGGCGTGAAAACTACCTCATCATCTTGGTTCGGGGAGCACAGGCAACCTGTGCTCTGGATCGGTTTTTGGCAAGGATGCAAAGAGATTTATCTTCATAAATGTACACAGTAACATAGGAGAGCAGATTATGTGATACTGTCATCGCGAATGTATTGTTTCGAGGATTAAGAGGGTAGCAGGTCATACAAAGCATAAATGAACGGGCTACAGCATATGCACATATGTGTATTGCGAGTCAGCTTTGTGTTTTTGAGAGTCGGTACGAAATATTTTCTACGAATACTCCCGAATAAAGCAGTATCTAACCAACTGCTGCCTCGCCTTCAAGACTTCAAAATGTGAGACTGAATCAATATTCATTGTTTTGCGCCAAGGCCTCTACAGTTGCTACTTACCTATTCGAGGTAAGCTGCCGCCTACGACGTACACTCCGTGCTTGTATTACGTCGCATTGTGTCGAAGAGTCCTTTTGTTCGGTGGGTAAGGTTGGTTGATGAGAACGTGAGAATGCGACTCGGCCCCACTAAATTGTCAGCGTGTTTCAAACTCTGTCCCAAACAACCACCACCTTTGTGTTTCAGCATCTCACCACCTTCCAGGCCAGAATTGCCCACAACTGCACAAAACGAATGCTGTGTGGTTTTCTACCCCATCAGAAATATAGGAAAAGAAGAAACATAAGAAGCAGGGGTCTGTTTCCCATGTGTCTGCCACCCCTGTTTACCTGTTTGCCGTTGTGCGAATCCTGTTATGGCGCTAGAAGCGTCCTCTTATGTGGTATTTTTCGAGTCTCGGGCCTTTTTCAATGCTTTTTGTCTATTTGCACCGTTGACGCGTACGCCTTCCACCATCTCCGACAGGTTTTGCGGAGAAACTGTAACAAAACCCACGTCTATGAGAGGCAGCAAGGTGACCGACCAGAAGATGTCTGTGGGCGTCTATGAGAGTCTCGACGATGCGCATCATCGACCCATGGCTCGTCACAGTGAGCCTTTGATGCGTGCAAAGTGCAGATACACGTCGAGCACAGTCTCGTTCTCTTACACCCTCTTCCTCTATGATCGCCCGCTAGAGCGCAGTGTGTTCCCAATACTTTGTAAGATCGAATACGACGTACACCCCATCGAGCCCATATGTCTACCCTCCAGTGGGTACGGGATACGGACATTTTGCGCAAAGGAGGGCCGATGTAGTAGTTACCGCTCGAACTGCCCCCTTTCCACACACCTTGCTCGAGCGGCGCGATCTCGTAGATCATTTGGCGATCGTTCATGCGTTCCCAGCATTTGGCTGCCCAGAAGTGGCGCATTCACGATGCCTGTAGACGGGCTGTGCGTAGAAAGAGGTCTATGCTAGCCCTGCTGCTGCTCCAAAGGTAAGAAAAAGGTATCAGAACTGAGGACAGAACAAAAAAGGAAATGTGGTGTAAGACAGCTGGCTCATGGGATACAAAATATATGTCAAAACAGCGCGGCTGAAATCATCACAGATCACCAGCGAGGCCAATAAGTGAGAGACAGCTGGCCACAATGGAGGGTTATCTGACGCCGTGTGACGAAGGGAATTCGATACACAATGTATCTCGGCAGAAGCACAGAAGCAAACGAAACAGGCAAAAGCAAGAAACAACGGGATTAGTAGGCAAATTTGATGCATGAAGGATACTGTTGAAACTAGAGGCCGCTTGAGGGCCGCCGAAGGACGTGGCACAGGGTTGAGGTCGCGAGAAACGACTTTGTTTATAAAACAGAAGGCAAAGCCAAACAGCAAGAAGGGGAGGCAAGGTTATTTTTTACCTTTTTTTTTTTCAAGCAAGATAATGTTGACATATCTCATATGTCCATGTTCGAAGTTGCCCAATTTTATTATAATACTGTATCTATTTTTTTTCTACGTACCGTATCTATTTATATTTTACCATTATGTACTGTTTTTCTTTTCATTTCAAAAAAAAAAAAAAAAAAAAGACTGCCGATGGAAAGGGAGAATAAACAGACAGAAAAGAAAATACAAAAAAGCATATGAAATACCCTACAAAAATGAGCGTTATTCCCCTCGGCCTGGCAAACATCTCGGAGCATTGTCCGACTTACACTACGAACAGGTCGTGGATATAGAGCCTAGTATGGTGGCATATTCTCTCACGTCATCAGTGTCACAGACTAGGTTGTCTACACATATACACTACAACGGAATTTGGTGCATAACATGCACAATGGCTCCGTTCACAGATTTGTCTTCCTATGAAGCCTGGTAAGATTACATACCTAAGGTCGTGTTACGGTTTATCAACTTGGTCGTAGCTCGGAACATGCTGTGTAAGCTCCTCTGGTTGTATTGTATACTGAGCGCCAATACGGAGTGAAGATTGGACGCGATATTGTTTGAAATGCTTTTTAGTAGCGTATTTATTTTGTTGGCGCCTGAACGGGGCCAGCTCTTTCCGTTTCAAATTTTGGCGGCCAGCGGTCGCAGTTGGGATTTTTGGGTTTATTTTGCTTTAAAGAAAAAAGGAGAAAACAGGCCCCATAACTCCGTAATACGCGCAGCCCATCCTCCAGAAGCCAATAATGCCCGACCAGCCAATAGCGTCACTGGCTCGACCGTTCCCTATTCCTAATAGGGTGGGCGTCCTCCCGAACCTCACTTTGGGCTCCCTCTCGTTTTTCGCGCGACCCAGCCACCCAGATTTTGCTGTTCTTTCAAAACGCTGGAGCTCCTTCCTCCCCTCTTCTCTCCTGTTCCTTTCGCTCTTGCCTCTTCATTTCGTGCTCTTTCCGTCGTCGTTTTTGATCGTTTTCCTCTCAAACTTCTCACATTGTTACCATACGAAGCGTAGGCAGAACGAAGCTTTTCCACAGAGTGGAAACGGTCGATCTTAGTATCCCATCCCATTTTCCCAGTCCCCAAATTTTAGTGTCTTTATTTCTCTTTGATCCCATCTCGACAACGATTTTGGGCCCATCCAACCTCCGTTTTCTCCTTCCCTATCTGGCGTCTCCTTTCTCATCTGGCTTACCCAGCCATCTTGGCCGTTCTTTCCCTCCTACGACCGCGTTCTTTCCCCTTTGCCCCATACCTGGCTACCGTTTGACAGCTAGAAAAAGCAGCTCCCCTGATCTCTTTCCTCATCTGCCAAAACCTGCACAAATATTACGGAGCTGACGACTCTCAACTTCCTACAATCTTACGCTCGTATTGCAGCATACACCCCCGGTCCTTCCGTTCCGCACCCTCCGTTGCTCTCTTTGTCGTACCGTGTCGCTACTGCTCCGTGCTCTTGAGCACCTGACTGCCCCCTTTTCCAGTACTCTTTTGCCCCTTTCCCTCCGTCTTCATTTTCCACTTTTCCAATCTTCCCTCTCCGTTTCCTTTAGCTGCCGTTCTTCCTCCCCCAAACCCTTCCGTCGTCTCCCCCACGACCATTGCTCCGTCTCGCGAATCGCCACCACTACTACCATCACGGCATCATCCGTATTTCGCGCCCTGCACGTCTCTGCTGCTTCAACGCCACCGTTGTGTGTTTGTAGTGGCTCGGACCTTTGTTGTCGGAGACACGCGATCGCAGCCTGACCTGCCGCTGGTGAACACCGATTACGCGACGCCATTTGAATCACCGCCATCCCCGGCTCTTCGTGACCTTTTACGCATTTCACGACTGAACGCTGCCGACCATGTCGGAAGACGAGTCGCCTCGGAGCGATGCGCACTCCTCTTTGCCGGCTGCGCTGTTACCATGGCAGAAGAAACCGCGGTTCAGCTGGACGCCGGCGTACGAAACGACCTTTTTTCAGTCTCTCTGCCAGTCTGTCCAGCTCGGTTTGCGCGAAAACATGAGCTTCAAGCCCGAAGCCTGGAACCGCGCGCTCGCCATGCTACGCGAACAGGGCGCGTACCCGACCAAGTCGCATCTGATCAACAAGACAGACAATGCGCGTAAGAAGTTTCGCCTTTGGCGTGGCCTGATGGAGAATCCGCAGTTTACGTTTGACCCGACGACGCGCATCATTAAGGGCAGCGAAGAAGCCTGGACAAGCCATTTAGAGGTAAGAGATGCCCTGTGGTGGTGCAGTCTTAACAGACCCTGTTTGCAAGCAACCGACTGACTGTGTTGCCTTTCCCGCCGCACAGAAAGAGCCTCTGGCACGCGCACTCCGCGAGCGACCCTTTGAAAATGCCGAATACCTCGAGATCCTGTTCCCCGATGTCGTCGGATCCGGTGGCCAGCCCAAGCGCGTCACGAAGCCACGCAGGAAGGGCCCCGACAACATCCCCGGTGGCGAAGCACCACCGGGCACCAGCATCATGCGCCTCGCAAACGGGCCGACTGTGGGCAGCACCCCCGGTTCCACTCCCCAGCGCAACAACTCCGGCACAATCCCGACCGTCAACTCCACACCTGTCCCTGTACCGACCGGCACGCCTCAGTCACGGCAGCAGGCTGCCGGCAATGCAGCACAAAACAACGCGAGTGTGCAACAAATACGACCGACTTTGCAAGGCACGCCCAACAACGCAACACAAGCTGGGTCTAACCCAGCCTCGGCGATGCTGCCACCAGCAGCCCCCGCTCAGGCAGGTGGTCTGCGCCAGACAGGAGTAGGTGCCATTGGTCGCGCAGGCAATGCGGCGGCCGTAACACCCCCAGATGAACCCAATAGCGGCAGTTCAAGTAACAACATGGTTCGCCAGGGCCAGAAACGTTTTGCGCCAGGCGGCGATAGCACACCCACCACATCGACGGCAGCATCGAAGCGACGACGCACCGAAGGCAGTATCAACACCAACGGCGCCGCGGGCCGAAACCGGGCCGAGTCCCAAGCGAATGCCACAGCAGCAGCTTCTGCAACAGCTGCTGGCAACTCAGCCAGTGGCCAGACTCCGGCCGGATCACGACTTGCATCGTTCAGCGACTCCATCGTTCCGACCGGCGCTGGCCGACAAGGCTCCGGTAGCGGCGCAAGCAATAACAATGCTCGTGCCGACGGCATCACAAGCCTGCTGGGTGATGTGCTATCGAAATACGCTGCTGCAGCCAGCCTCTCGTCGACTACACGGTGGCCTGAGCAGGCCATGGAGATCTTCTTCTTGGAGTTTGCCGACGAAGACATGGACCTACAGCTCCGTATTGCCGAGAAGATCCTCACTGACACGAGCAAGGCAGTCATGTTTTGCAAAATGCCAGCTACACTGCGCAAGCACTGGGTGAAGCGACTTCGCGAAGCCATCAGCCGGCAGGGTAATTAGTTTGTCCCATCGGCAGTGCCTTCTCCTTCTAATACGTGTCGCCGCCGTACCCTGCCTCTTTAGTTTTCTTTTTCTTAGGTGTGCTCTCATTTTACAGGTACATTGGGGAGCTTTTATTTCTTTCTGAAGCGTTCTTCATTTCATCATTTTGGTTTTTATTCTCATTCCATTTTCTTGGGCCTTTCGTCTCATCTCTCCCACACCCCTTTCTCCCCATCGCATTCTTTTTTCTTTTTCACAATGTTGCTTGAGGTTTTTTTCTTGCGATGTTCATGATACACATCGGAAGCTCATACTTTTTGTGGTATTACTTAGACGGGGATGGCGTGCATTTGGTTGCTGCGCCGTGTTCATTTTGCCTTTTTTTTAGCCTGGTACCCCATTTTGGTTTTGTTATCTCTCCGCGATTATTCAGTCCAGGCGCGTTTCTTTTTTGCGTTTGATTCCTTTTTTTTTTTTTTTTTTTTTACTTGTATATTAGAGCGTCGTGCACAGCGAGAAACAATGCAATAAAATGCACATATTTATTGGATATAGAGTGGAATGATCACCAACAACAGCGCGCAAACGAAAATGAAGTGGTTCTTAGTAAAGTGCAATGATCAAAATGCATAAACAGGAAATCCCTATCCCTCCCAACCCTGAAAACCGCCTGTGTCCAGAACATGCAGAGCTGTTCAAAATAGGCAATCAAAGGAAATGCGACAAAAGAAAAATAGAAGAGAACAGGAAGCGCGCAAATAAACCAGAATCAAGACAGCATCTCGTCCCTGAAGTTTATCCGAGATTACTGCTTCTTCTGTCCCTTGTAAAAGTAGTTTGCAAGTGTGCTCTCGACGACACCAACGGCGCCGACAACGGCCAGACCTGTTGCGGTGCTCTTCCAGTCGAGACGGCCCTGCTCGTGCAGGCCCCAAGCGCGGAAGCCCAGGAAGGCACCCAGACCGACAACGGCAACCAAGTTGCCCACCACGGCAGCCTTTGTTGCAGTGGGGTGGTCCGACTCCAGGATCGCAAACTGCTTCGTCAGCCAGTTGTCGGCGCGCTTGGCCTGGGCCTCGGCTTCGCGGGCCTTTTCGGTGGCCTTGTCCTTGGTCTTGCCGGCAGCCTTTTTCACCTTCTCCTTGGCGTTCTTGGCAGTGCTGGCGACCTTGGCCTTTTGGCTGTCGAGTTCGCGAGTGAGTTCCTCAGCTTCGCTCTTGACCGAGTCAACCAGTTCCTGTGCGTTGGAGGAAGCGATCGTCTGGACATCTGGAGAGTCAACATCGGGGAATGATGTTGTCGAGGCGACGGACTCGGTGTTCTCGACCTCGGGAATCTGAGGTGCAGCGGCCTATTTGGAGGGGGGAAACATGTGAGTATTCAATCGCAATAAGGGAGGAATAGCGGGAAGCCGCAATTGTGCTGTTGGCTTGTTGCTAGTTCGCCGCCGCAGAAAGGGAGGGGTTAAACATACCTGCTCGGGCGTCTGCTTGGGGCCTTTGGAAGCAACGTCGGCGTACGACACTGCGCGAAGAAGGAAAATGTAAGTAAAGGCGCGAATAAAATAGCAATGGCGTGAAATTGCAACTCGTTCCACGAAGCGCTTGTAGCAGCGCTCCCAACCGCCAGTGATCGCAAAGTGAGGTGCAAAATAGAGCTCAGGCAATGGGTGCTTACTTTTCGCGATAAGAACACTGCGCGCTGGCACTAGGTGTTGTGTGTGAATGGAGTATGCGTGAGAGCTTGAACTGGCTCGAATGTAAGAGGATGAGAAATGGTGAAAGGTGATTTGGCCCTTTGAAGTTGATTCAAGTTATTGTGGGAGAGAAGAAAGAAAATGGATGTAGGATAGAAAGGGGGATGGGACAAGCTTAGTTTTTATTCTCGTCTGGCTTTCGGAGGGGCACGAAAGAGGAAAGAAGCGAAGAAGCAGAAAGAAGCGTACATGTATGACAGAAGCAAGCAATCGAGCGCCAAATGGTGTTTGCCTTGGCCTGGGCCTGGCCGGGTGTGGATTGGTGGCCGCTACAGGGCCAAGATGGTGACTTCACACACTTTTCTCCTTGGTGCGCTTCGGTGGGCAGGTGGGGTGCTTTTGTTTCTTTATCATGGATCAAGGAAAGCGCGACTGGTTGGTTGCTCGAATTTTTCTATGGGAAAGACAAAACTACACAGCCGATGAGGGCACCCTATTACTTTGTCAAGCAGGAGCGACCGTAATCAGAGACAGTTTGTGGGCACTAATGAGGAAAATACGCAGAAAGAGCAGTGTGTGAAATGCGAGACACAAAAGGAAGCCAGAATGGACGTCGCAGAAAGAAGGCACGAACGGCAAACAAAGCGAGAGATGGTGGCAGCAAATGGCAGGAGCATGAATGGGCTGCAGAGAGCTTTGGGCGATGACGTCGTTCTGCGCAGAGAATCGCACAATCGGCTGTTGTTATGGGTCCTTACTGGACAAAGTACTCCGCCAGGCGGGTCTTTTTGCTGGTCTTTGCTTCCCAGCATGTGCTCTGATCCGATCTGGGCCTGGTCTCAGCAGTGTTGACCATGAAGATGGGAAGACGTGACACCGCACGTGATATAACCTTCCTTTGGGCGATGCTACAAGCATGTGAGAGCTGTGCTATGATTGGCCCGAACAACCTCACTTACACGAACAAAATAAAGGAAGGAGCGACCGACGAAGAAAACGAAAGTCAACACGGGAGTATTAAATAGGACGTTTATTCTTTCGAAAAGGAATAATCCATTCAAAGTAATATATCAACTACATACTGCATCCTGGCAGTTTTTGGGCTTTACAAGTTGTTTTTGAATAAAAACAGCCGTCACCAAGAACGGTTGTGGCCAGGATCATATCTGCTGCCTCGAACCTTCCTAAATCGGAGACTTAAATTATGTGCAATAGTCAGAGTAACTGAGAACAACCTATGAATCACTTTACGACACTCTACACCCTTCCCAGAACGTTTGAACATCGTCATACAAGCGGGACGGCTAGCAGGTGTATGTAAGCCTGGCCATGAGACCAAGGCTAGTGCAGCCTACCATAGTGTTTTGACGATACATGGTACATCAAGAGATGTGCTGAGTATATGCTGTCGCCTCTACATAGCTTCACCCTCACGGAAGGTGCGAGTCGCTACGTCACAGACTAAAGTCGGGCTTGATGCTTAAGCCCAGCCCTCTGGCCACCATCTGGCTATAACTATCCGGCCCTCCTCGCACTTTTCGCTCGATTTCAGATTTCAATCTCTCTCCTATATTCATACTTTTTCGTTCAACCCAGCCAGTCAACTTCTCAAAGCTCTCTGCCTCTCTCACATCCAGTGATTGATTCAGCCAACTCCACAACCACAGCTTTCCTGCTACCAACCATACCATCGTTCTTTCCGAACCTCTGCTCTCTACTAGTCATCCTATCCCAAGGAAAATACTAGAATTTCGCACACAAAAAGTCTGCAACCTGTCTGCAACTTTCCATCTTCGTCAAAATGGCTTTCCAGGATTTCATGACCAACATGGACGACACGTTTGACGTGGAAGACTCCAACGACCAGGTTTCTCACGACGATACCATGGAGCACCTCTCCAGACGCGCTCGCAAGCATGAATCACTTTTTGCTTGCGATTTCTGCGAGCTGCTCCATGAAGTCGACACGAACGATGTTCCTCTGTCAAAGGGCATGGATTTGGTCTATGGCCAAGACCACAAAATCAAAATGGCTGAGTGCACCCACAAAACCACCACGCTCTTGTCTGGTCTTAGCCACCACCAGATCCAAATGGCGCTTAAGCTCACTCGCCTGTCCCGCACAGCTACTGGTCGCAACAGCAGCCTGATGCGCTACCTCCAGACGCTGACTGAGGCCTACGCCATTTCGGACGGGACCACCATGTCCCGCACCACAGCCATCTCCATGGCGCCTCGCACCGATGGGCTTCCTAACTCGTTCACGCCAAAGGTCGCCAAGGACCAGGATGGCTGTCTGCATTTCCTTCTCCAGACACTCTACCAGCTGGACGCTTCTCAGAATTCTGTCTCTATCCAGGTGTGCCCTCATCTCCAGATCACCAAGGAGCAGATTCTCTCCAAGAAGCACAGCTCTGGGCGGTGCAAGCACTGTTCTACCGCCTACAAGTCCAGCGCGACGCAAGTCCGCATCTTTAACGATTTTGGCGTGGAATCGAGCCCTGCCGATCTCACTTGGCAGGCGCATCTCCAGTCAAATATCAAAAAGCAGGGTTCTGATCGCGCTCGCTTTAGCGAGAACAAGCTGCCTATGGAGTCGCTCTTTGGCGAAATTAGCCAAAACGGCTCTGTTAACAGCACTCCAAAGGAGAAGCATTCGCACAAAGTTCACTCTGTTTTGCACAAGATGAAGGGGGCAGTGAAACCAGCGCTGTCTTTTGACTTTTAAGCCTTAGACGAGCAGCACCAAAAAAAGTTGAAAACCCCAAATCCACCAAAAAAAGAAAGCCCTTGCTGCTTCCAAGTCTTGTTTTGTTTTTAAAAGTTTGTGATACCCCCGGATTGTGCAAAATAGGAGTTGCTCTTTATTTTGCGTTTATTTTATACCATATTTAGTTTAGTTGCTTTTCATCAAATTGAATCCCATTTCTTAACTCTTAGATCTATGAAATCAATTTAAATTCTGAAATGTGAATCAATAGTAATAAATCAAATGAGAGGGATCGTCTATTCTCCAGGTATCTACATCCTCTTTTATATGCAACAAGGCCGCCCAGCTGCATTATACATATACATGAGTGTACATAGCAAAGGAGAGAAACGCTGGTGTACCCAGCCTTTCTCATAGTCTGCTTCAAGATTTTCGTGACTCTTTTTGCTCCTTGCACCCATGCCTGCGTGCCTTTCCCATGCAGATTTTTGTCTTCCGTTTAGATTTTGTACAAAATGGTAGTCGTTCCACCGTTCATCCAACACACACTGTCGTTCATTCCTTAGTTCTTGTTGGCACCAGTCGCATCGAATGCGGCCGTAGGAACGTGGCTGTCGTCAACGGCCTCGGCCAGCTTCTGCTCTGCAGGCGCATCAAACTGGCCCGGCTCGGCCTGCACAACATCGTCCTTGGGAATCTTGGCATCTTTCTTTGGCTTGGCTGATGGTGCTGGGGTAATGTTCTCGGCTGTGGCATCACTCTTGGCGGTCGGGTGTGCCTCTGCGGGAGCGCTCACATCGGCAGACTGTGACTGGGGCTGAGACTGAGACTCGGATGCAGCGACGCCCTCGGGAACGCCCTCAACAGAGCCGGCCTGCTTCTGGTCGTCGGGACCAGCGTTCTCGCCACCCTCCTCGTCGTCGGTAAGCTCAGCGCCATAGATCTCGGGGTACTTGCGGAAACAATCCTGCATATGTCTGTTTTTGTTAGCGTCGTGGACTCAAGTAAAACATGAGAGAAATGCTTGTTTGACGTACTGGAACTTGTCGATGCAGTCCATGCCCTTGGGCTCCTCGGTCGAGTAGACGAAGCAGCTAAACGCCGCCTTAAAGTCCTCACCGCAGGGGCCGTCAGCCATGCCGCCAAGGCACGGGCAGTCCCAGTTGATCTCGCCCGTCTCGGGGTTGAAAGCGCCCTGCTGGCTGGCCTCCTCCTCCAGTGCCTCTGGTGAGCCGTCGCCGACAACCGCTGCACCCTCGCCACCCGGGGGAGGAGCTGCCGATTTGGCTTTGGAGTCGGCGTCACTTGCTGATGCCTTCTTGCTCTTTGCTGCCGCTGCCGCCTTCTTCTCCGCCTCGGCCTTTTGCTTCTCTTCTAACAGGGAGTCGACAGTACGGAACTGGTCGTCGCTGGGCGAGATCGTGGCGGTGTCGTTTGCTGTCGTCGTCGGCGAGGAGGTTGATCCGTTTGTCAGAGAGTTGTGGCGCGTTGCTTCGTCGGCAAAGATCGGGCTCGTGTTGTACCAGTAGAGGGCGGCAGCGGCGACACCCCAGCGGGCTGCAGCACCCTTCCACGTGCCGCTGCTGCCCGCTGATGTCGAAGCAAACCGGCGAGCATTACCGGACACGGCCGGGTGGCGCAGGGTGCGGGCGAGTTGCGCCGAAGACCGTAAGGACGCGCGATACATTGTGGAGTTGTGGATTGTGAAAGGGGAAAAAAGGCGAGAAGAATTATTGTACAAGAAGAGAAGATGGAAGAAAACAAAAGATGAATTGATTAAAAGGACGAAGAGAAGAAACCAGGAAGAATGCGCGCAATGCCGGGGACAAAGGAAAAGGGTTGAAAAGAGTGGTAAGGTAAATGTCGCGTTTTCGAAATTCGAGACAGTGCACCTCTGTGAAAATGGTGAGAGGATGAATTCTGAAGAGCTATTCCGAAAAATTTACAGAGCCGAATTGGTCAGCATACGGCCGGAAACAGAGGAAAACTGGGCCAGAATGCGCTGAGCGCTGTCTTGTTTCCTGTGCTTCCGCCGTCACCCGGGCGGATGATTGGCTGGCTGGGAGCTAAAATTTTGGCATGGGGGGCAAGGTGGCACCTGCAGCACTGTCGCGTGGGCGAGGAAGGCACGACCCTCGACGACGTAATGAAGAGCAAGGATGCGAGGTCTGTGCCACTTCTTTTTGAAGATCGTGAGTTGGGATTATTATGTTGAATTTGACATTTCATGTTTATATAAAAATGGATTTTTTAAGCAAGTTCAGGAGAACATGTTGCTTGATCATGAGTGGTGCGGGCATTGTCAGCAGGTAATCCACTCCTTCCTAATTCAGTTGTGAGGGTAAATCTGCAAGAATAATCACCTATCTCAAATGTCCCGCCTAGAAGGTGCTTTCGCAGACTAGGACGCGATGCCTAGCTCAGCGCAAAAGCTGTCCACTGCATGAACAACCTCTTTCTGGCGAACTCAACCAAACTCTTCCATATTGTCTTGAAGAAGATAACCTTGCTCGCCCATTTTCCTCGCTCTGTCCCTCCACCCAGATAGCCAGGCAGAATGGCTTCAAGCTCGACTGAGACGGCCACGCCCACCTTCGAGTGGTTTCCAGCCCGTCTTCTCCAAAAGAACCCACGAAGTGCTGCAAAACCACATGCAGTCGTCGTTCTGAACCAGCCATTGACGGGTCTGGAGCCAGTCCAGCAAGTATGGCACACTGCACAATACCGAGTAGCAGCAGACGGCGGGGCAAACCAGCTCCACGACATTCGGGAGTCTGTAGGGCAAGACTATGTAAGTCACCGGCACGAAGCATGCTTCACTTATATTGACTCTGCCTTTTCCGTTCGCTGACCATTCGTATAGAAAGACCTGGACGTTATCATCGGCGATCTCGACTCGCTGCGTCCGGACGTCCAACAATACTTTGAGAGCGAGATAGATGGCAAGACTACAGAGGTCATCCACGACAGCAACCAGTACTCTACCGACTTCACGAAAGCCGTGAAGCTTGTGCGTGACCGGAAACCGGATATCGATATCGTGGCCCTAGGTGGGCTCGGCGGTCGTGTGGACCAGGGTGTCAGCCAGCTGCATCATCTCTACCTGTTTGACGAGCGGAGGCGAGATGCAATGAGCGGAAACTACCGCATCGACTGGTCGGAAGAAAACGAAAACACCGTGTACGGCAGCACATTTCTGTTGACGAACGACAGCTTGACGTTTTTGCTACTACCCGGCAAGCACCATATACACGTTCGCGAACGAGCCGACGGTGGCGATGGCAATGGCGAGCCGACCGAGGAGGTGTTTGCTAAGCATATTGGCATTTTACCGATGCAAGGGCCCAGCATCATCACGACGTCTGGACTAGAGTGGGATATTACGGACTGGCCAACAGAATTTGGCGGTCAGATGTCCACAAGCAACCATGTTCTGCCGGAGACTCAGGTAGTCGAAGTGCTGACGAACCGGTCTGTCGTTTTTACGATAGCCCTGAAGGAAGAATGGCAAGGCAAGTAACGGCGCTTCTTTCGTGTCTCTATCAAGCATTTCTTTTAGTATCAAATTAGACCGTCGTGTTCTCTATTTATGTCATAACAAGGGCATCCTTGATGGTGGCCGAAAAGACTAGAATTATAAGAAGGGCCTCCTATGAGGGCAAAATTTAAAAGAACCCGGCAAAGCGAGCATAAAAAGGCAAAGAACGCCGCGCTGAAGTACCAAAAGCAGCAAATCTGCAGCAATATAACGCAAACAGACCTCCAACGACTTCCCACCTACAGCCAGGGCAAAAGAAGAACAATTTTTTTTTTTTTAAAAAAAAAAACCAATACTCTTACCGCAGGTAATGCAAGCAGAGCCAGCAGAACAGCACAAACACTACGACGCCCGCCCAGAAGATCCACTTGTCTTCCCGTGCCCGCCGCTCGATCATGCGGATCGTGTCACCGCTGATGCCTAGGGTGTTTGCCACCGTGTACATGCGCTTCTGCGTGTTCTTGAGCATGTCCCGCTGGTTGCTCAGATCGCCCAGCACGGCCTGGCCGCGCGCAATGTACTCGTCCAGCGCCGTGTTCGTGTTGGCAAAGAAACTCTGCTCGCGCAGCGCGTGCGCCTCGCGCTGGTCCTCGGCCGTGCTCATTGTCCTCGAGTGGCCCGAGCCGCCGGGCGCGCCATAGCCTGTGCTGCTGCTCGCCGCAGCTGTTGACGACGCTGTCGCGTAAGGGTTCTCGGGTGTGCCTGCTGTGTATGGCCGCCGGCCCAGCAGTTCGCTGCGGTTGGACTGGTGTGCGGCCTCTTCGCGCGCGGCTTTCAAGCTGTCGAATTGTGCGCGGAACTCGCCGAGCTCGGTCTGGAAGTTGCGGATGCGGTCAAAGGCCTTTTCTTGTTTTGCAGGGTTAAGTTCTTGCTTGGCGAGGGCATTGTATTCGTCGACGGTGCGCGTGAAGGCAGTCAGACTGGCGGACAGCTGACCAAAGGCGGCGGCAGACACGGTTGGCTGCTGGTGATGTTGTGGTGGTGCAGACGGGTCGGTGCCGAGTGCTGAGGAGAGGGAAGAGAGGTCTTTGCGGATGGACGTGCTCTGCTTGAGCGCGCTGTTGAATGCGGTGTTCTGGACGGTTGTCAGTATCGTGGTACATGAAAAGCGCAAACGATCGTACGGCCTGCAAGCTAAGAGGTGCTCCCTACCATTGTGAGGATGTATTCGCCGTCGGAGGGCGAGTTGTGATAGAAAAGGAGTTAAAAGGGGTTTACGATTATGGTTGTCGAGGCGCAAGGCTGAGTAGTTTCGTTCGCCTTTTCTTTGTTGTCCCCTATTGCAGTGTCTGTGGTTCTGAAGACGGGTGGATGATCTGTTTTCGCCAACCCGTAAATCGCGGTATTGGGCGATCTGACGTAGCCGTGTTTGTCGTTGATCGTTGTCTGTGTTCTGGCCTTTTTAGGAGGCAATCGTGGCATAATCCTTTGGTTGGAGGTGCTTTTAGCACCGACCATACGTAAATCAAATTTTGTGGGGCTAATTTCTGCCACACATGCTGGGAGCTCCCACCAGCAGGTATCTTTGACCGCCTTCCTAGATGGTCCTGTATTTCTTTCCACATGTCCTGTCACGTGCGATGACTGGCCTTCCATTGAGCAACAACACCCCACACTTTCCTCTTTCGGCTCCACGGGGTCTTTGGTGGAAATACGGATCATAGAGCCCAGGTCGGCAATTGGATCCGATGTTGTGATGGCGACCATCGGGTCTGTGTCTTGCGTGCGAGCGTATCGTCGACGTCTTACTTAACTGTCTTGCGAGCCATTTTGAGCGTCATTTTCTTGTTTCCAAATTCTGCAAGGACCCTGACAAAACACTCAATCCAAGTACACATCACGTGCCAAAACACCACGTCTTAAGCCGAGCCTCGTGTGGACCATCATCTTACACTCTCCAACCCACACAGAACCAGCTTTGCCGAGCATCGCCGAGCAACCGCCGCCACGATGTCCAAGCTGTCTGCGTCGCTCAAGGCGCTGATCAACGCGCCCTCTGCACGCCCAGGGCCGACGGCAGCACCGCCGCGCATTGCAGACGTGTACCGGGCAATTGCACGTGATGCCGCAAACAAGAACATTGGCAGCCAGCCGTGGGTTACTTTCTCGGCAGCCGCCACGATCACGCTCAACTCGCCCGATGCGCTGGCCGTTCTCTGGCGTGTGGCCTCTGAGCAGCAGACGTCGACGTTGTCGCCCGTCGCCTCGGCAGAATTGATCCGCGAAATCGGCCTCAAGTGCATCGGCTTCAACGGCATTCCTCGGACCATCAACGTCCTTGGCAGTTTCCGCTCCAGTCTGTCCGAAGACGTTGTGGCCCAGCTGGCGACGGCCCCGACGCGTGTGCCCACGGCCGAGAACCTGCAGGAGACAAGCGCACGCGGCCTCGGTCTTTGGCGCTCGATTTACGCCGGCGTCGACCTCAAGTTGCTCGACAAGCTTGCCGAGTCTCACCCAGATCTCCCTGTCCACATTCTCAACTCGCACTACGGCCCTCTGTTTACGGACCCGCCAAACCACACTGCCAACGGCCTGGGCTCCGTCGGCCGCGCGCTCACGAGTCTTGTCGCTATTGCTTGCCTGCGCGCTCAGACAGGTGTTGGCCCACAGGTCGTCTCACACATTTTTGGCTTGCGGAAAGCCATTGCTGACGGCACATGGCTACCCAACGGCCACCAAGGTGCCTCGGCTGAGGATAAAGAGAGTGTGCGCGGCGTGGACTGGCTGGCCACCAACGATGGCAGCGAGTGGCTGCTGCAGAGCATTGATCGAATCGTCCGCGAGCTGGGCGGCTCCAACTTTGCCGGCGGCGAGGGTGCCGGTGAGCTTCCCAAGGCGAAGCTGTAAGGTGATGGCATCGGTGTATTGATTCCCTGGCTTTCAAGACGATGTATATACATAAACAGCACAGCACAGCATTTTCTATTTATTTATTTGTTTATTATCATTATTGCATATTGGCTCCTATATAAACTTTGTTTGTTTTTACACGTGTTTTTCGGGCGTCGTTATATTCCTACGCTATCAAGCCGATGCCAAGGGAGGCTGTCGAGGATGGATCCATAACTCCATAACACATCGTGAAATGGGTTCGATAAATGAACATTTTTGGCCCCGCTGGATGGCCACGACGCATACTTAAGCCCCGTTTCTGAGCGCCACTTTCCACAAATTGCACATTTTCAATTTCGGTCGTGGTGGCGGAGTGGTTAACGCGACAGACTCGAAATCTGTTCCTTTCGGGGGCAAAGGTTCGAATCCTTTCCACGACGAATTTAAACAAACAAGTGCTTTCTTTTTGACATTTGTCTTGTCCACGTTGCTGCAGCTTCTTCTTGGGCCGATCGTACGGGAGGATTGTAAAAGTGACCAACGGACGGCTTTATATTTTTGCCAAGCATGTTCACCTTTCAAGGATTGATTATATTCTTAATTTGTATTATTTGGCGTCTCTCTCTCTCTCTCTCTCTCTCTCTCTCTCTCCTTCGTGGCTTTCCTGAACTATTTTTGCTGCTTGACTTATTTCATTTTGTGAGGATATCTCCAGTGCTTTGCTCCTCGTTCCGTTTGAACCGAAAGCGGCCAGGTCTCCGGAAACCTGGCAACCCATAGAGGGACAAGAATGGCGACGTAGAGTAATACTTTGGTGTGGAAATGCGCAAACGGTTCGTCGACCCGTCAAAGTCTTTAACTCTATTTTTATTTTTAGGCCAGTTCTAATCTCTGCTGCACTAATACAAGAGTAAAATAAAAGAGCAGCGGGACAAGGGCCCAAAGCAGGCGAATGTGAGGGTGTGGCCTTTTCCGTCCGTACTCGAGCTCAAATTGCGTATCGTTCATGCCGTTGTTGAACGAATATCGCACTGAGTGAGGGATAATATGAGGGTCTAGACCAGATTTCTTTCTTTTTCTTCTGTCTTCTACTCTCTCCGTTGGAGGAACTAAAAATGGTGTGACAAAGATAAATAAAGTGAAGCATCTCCTTCATCCCATCGTTTAACGAGAAGGTTGGTGCGGTTGAGCCTCCGACAGTTGGTTCGTCACGATTCTTTTTCGAGAGAAAAGTGTAGACACATGCAAAATTCCATCATCTGCTTTTCCCTCCCATAAGCTATTTCGCGTCTTCTGACGCATCGGCCTTCCCTCTATTTCGGGCCTGTCTCCTTTATTTTTGATTGATGACCATAAGCCCATTAAATGTCGCCACAAAATGGTAGAGCCACAAGTGGCGTGCTGCCTTTCTCGCATTTTCAGCATACTGGGGCGATGGTGATCAAGGTTGAATAGACAACGGGAGTGGGCAGAGAAGCGGGAGGACGGTCTCCGGAATTTGGAATTTAAGGGGCCAGTCACTAGCTGCCTCTGCTTTAGCCTTTCGCTCATGTTTGTCTCTTCAAGTTTAACCCACCAGCATCACTCAATCACCACACATTTATCCCATTTTAACCGCCCCCTGGCATGTCGCCCACCTTGTCCAGCGTTTTCTGTCGTCTCGCTTCCATTGTATTTATGTCCACTCGAAATAGATGCCAGCCGAATTAAATGATAGAGTTTGACTGGTTGTGGAAGCCATTCCTTTATTGCCAGAGTGTAGAAGCAGTCATCACGAGATGCGCAGCAACAGCGGCAATGGGCTTTCCCTTTCTTCGCCATCTTACAATTTGTTGTATTCTTTATATTCTATGAAATCGGTAAATATATAAAAGTTGAGCAATAAATGTGAACTTTAGAAAACCAGTCAGAAAGTGGGTAGAAGCGGCGTTGGCGTTTTCTCTATTCTTCAATTGATTTCTCGAAAATAGGAATTTTGGGGCTGCAAAAGCTTAGTTGATGGTATAATGAACCAAAGACATAGATACTGGCATATAGAAGACGGCAGTATCTGAGCCAAAGGCCCCTGTAAAGAAACCCATCCCAAATATTGGGAGATGATGCGGATGTTAGGATCGTGATCTCCAGACGAAAATACAGCTCTTGGGAAGCATCCAATCCCATCTCGCCATTTCGTCCTCTGTTCGTTTATCTTACAAGCTCATGCCATGATAATTTTCTACAATGCGACAATACTTGCACGAAGCGAGAAAATTCTGCACAGTCGCGACTTTCTGTGACGCTTAATCCGGCAACAAACCTGTTCTCTTCCGGCTTCGAAAGACTACGCCGCAAACTAAAAGGAAATGCAGAACAAGGAGAGGCCGAGAAGACGCCACAAATTCATGATGCGGACCGTCCTGTGGACAAACTGAAAGCAAGAGAGGCAAGATACAGCAGCAGGCAAACAGAGTAGATTGCATGATAGAGTGAAGACGAGACTCGCTACACAAAAGCACTTTGCATCATATCTCGCCTCCATCGATGGGATGTTTAATTCGGGCAACCTCATATAAAATAAACAACACATATAGCCGGTGCCCGATATAGATGCCTCGACCCCGTGCAGATGCTTGCGGTGCCATCATTTCATCACTCCATTATGTGGCACTCGATTTCCAGGATCGAAGGGGGGTCCATGCTGCATAATAGATAAGGGACCCATCGAACCTCCGTTTACATATTTTGTTCGTTTGGATGTAAAAACACCAAGAATTATTTCCATCAACACTTCTCCATCAGACTTTCTATTCCTATTGGCAACACCAAAATATCCTCACAGCATAGCATATTTTATCCTTATTTTCCTCCTCCCATCCTTTCCGTCATGGCCGCACGCAAGGTCTTGGCCTTGGCCGTCCTTTTGGCCCCTCTGGTCGATGCTTCACCGGTCCTTCGCCGTGAGAATGGCGACTTTGGCCCGGCACCCACGTGGTGGTTCCCCGTGCCGACCGGCCGTCCACTCCCTGGCGGACCTTTGAGGCCGGACCCTATTTTCCCTGGTGGAAAGATCACGCCCGACCCCGTTTCACCCGGTGCTCCTATTGTCGCTGACCCCTCTGGCCCCGGTGGCGAGATCGACCCTGATGAGCCATGGTACGACTCGACTCTCCACCCCAGCCGCACCGTGGCTGATGACCCGCCCCCGTCGTTCGGGCTCGGCGAAGGCGAGACAACCATTGGGGCCGATCCAGTCGTGCCCGGCGGCCCGATCATCCCAGACCCCGTGGCACCCGGTGCACCGATCGTTGCCGACCCCGTTGCTGATGGTGGAGCAATCAACCCCGATCCTGTGGCCCCTGGTGCCCCCATTATTGCTGATCCTGTCAGCCCCGGCGGTGATATTGTGCCTACGCCGGAAGAACCTGAAGAACCTGCAGATCCCGAAGATTCGTGGTACGGCGACGACTCGGTCTCGCATGCCAGCCGTGCCGCGGCAGATTACCCGCCGCCATCGTTCAGCTTTGGCCAGCCTCTGCCGCCGTCCATCTCGACAGGTCCCATTGTTCCTGGTGGACCGCTCAATGGTGACGAAAATGGCGGCTGGTCGTCCTTTGGTGGGTATTTTCATTTGCCTCGTCTTCTTTTTCCTTTATTTGCAAACTTTATTGAGTCGTTTCTGCAGATCACGGTACTAACAGCTGCAGAGCCTCGCGACGCCGAGTAGATGAAGATGTTGTCGCTGAAGCTGCATGCACTTACACTCTGGATCTTGCGGCTGTGTCGGATGGAAGCCGGCCAGCCCCTTGCTCGTGGGATGGGACCATGACAATGTTCGCATCGACGGCTACTGTTGTGCAGGCGGCCGACTGTCATGGATGTGACCACTTGCGCATCGTGGGTGATAGGTATGGATGTCCTGCATTTATCGTCAGTGCAACAGCGACTGTGGACACGGCGACAACCATTTACAGGACAGAGTGTGCGGCATCAGCGGCGACGACGGGTGCAAGAGCGATGGCACCAGCAACGGCAGGTGCGGTAGAGCCAACAGCAGAGGCAACATTGTAGGCAGGAGCGCAGCATGGGGTTGACACTAACTACTTTCTCTTTCCCCCCCATTGTATTTTTGAAGTTGATCCATCAGTTTCTTTATTTCTTTCCATTTGTTCTTTTCATCTTCCTTTTCCTCGACCACCACCGATTTTGTCCGTATATTTTGTCTATAGTTATGTGCTTCCCAATAGTATCATGCTTAAACCGACTTATTCTATAGCTCCATGTGGTGGTATTCATCGCGCCTGCCTTGTAAACTAATAAAACAAGATGCATGGAAGGCACTACCAGAAATCGCGGTGTTCTTTCTTTATTAGAACTTTGAATAAACAAACCAGATCCCCCCCTTTTCAACAACGAGCATTTGAGACATTCACGACACATATTGGCGCCATACCCACGACGACAGATTTGAGGCCCAGTTCTTGTGGAACGGCCCGCTTGAGGTTCGAGAGCCGATGGCTGTCAAGATGATCCAAACCAAGTCTAGAATTGGGGCATATCACGACGACCACAATGCCTTCGCCTTATGAGCACAGTTTTATTTACAGTTCTGTTTTCTTCTGTCTCCTCGCCGTCCCTTGTTTTATTGTTGTTCCCTTTTCTCTCCACAGTTACACTAACGACAGGCCACCCGAGCCGGTATTTCACGATGAAGCACTCGAAACTCGCAAACTGCACTGTCGCGGTACTGTCGATGGCTTCTGGCGGCATCGCATCAAGATGGCGTCAATTCCGCAGCGCTAAAAGCAGTTCCTCACTGTCATCGCCAGCCCCGTCGATCTCGTCCGTCTCCTCACTGTCATCATCAAGCTTGATGGTATCTCTTTCGTCGAGTGCTTCAATCTCATCTGCATTCCCGTCTTCTTCATCCCATCCTCCTCGGCCTCGTCGTCCATCTCGTCTTATCATAGCTCCAGCAAACCATCCCCATCGCCAAGCTGCCGGCCGGACAGCAACTGCTTCAAAAGGTTTTTGCCCACAGCAGCAGCAACGGCCGCGGTTCCCAGGTGAATGGGCAGTATCTTGGTGTCCAGACCGGCGACGGCGAGCCCCGGTTCGGCATCGCTGATCACCCGACGGCCACGCCCCAGATCGCTCCGGGTGGGCTGGGCCACCTTCAGGTTGTCAGCGACATCTAAAACGGTGCCTTCATTGGTGGAGCCAATTCTGCGAATAGCGGCTTTCCTGTCGGCCAAAAGGCTATTTACGTCGCTGCAGGATGGTTCATGGCATACTGTACCCGCGATACTTTGATACTTGCCCTCACCTGCACGATGAATCCGTACAATACATTCTCGGTACCGAAGACGGTGTCTGATGACAGAAGCTACAGC
This sequence comes from Sporothrix mexicana, assembly GCA_021396375.1. Classification (NCBI taxonomy): domain Eukaryota; kingdom Fungi; phylum Ascomycota; class Sordariomycetes; order Ophiostomatales; family Ophiostomataceae; genus Sporothrix; species Sporothrix mexicana. The sequence continues at coordinate 607,472 of WNYC01000004.1, forward strand.
TTCTACTGGGGGTTGGCCAACAGCAACTATGTGCTGGCCACTCTCACCCAAGAGCCAGTTACTTGTCCATGCTTAGAGTCTGCATCGCCTTTTCTTCTTTCTTTCTTTTGGCAGTTATGTCGCTGATCAACGACCGCGTTTGTCGCGTTTTCTCTGATGGCGGGCGATCGGCAACGGCCAGTGCAATTCTAGCCTAGCCAGCCCTTTGGGTGTCGCTCCATTCTCAGGCTTCCCACGAGCCTCTGTGGATTTTATCTGGAATGCTGCTTTCCAACAAGTTGGGGAAATTCAAAGATCGTCATCCTTCTCCTGCGCCAATTGCCTTGCAGATAAAGTTGTTGTTTTCACACCCATTCCTTTGTGGTGCAGACCGTTTTCATGAATTCAATTTACAAAGAGGCTGCAACGCGTCTGAGAGGCGCTGTGTCCTGTCCCATGGTTAAAGAAGCGTCATGTCTAATGAGTTCAAATACTTGGCATATTTAGTCTCCTTTGTCTTTTCTTCTTTTCTTCTTTCTGCTCTTTCTCTCCGTCTACATTGTACTACATCTATACCGAGTTTCAACTAATACACGCCTGAAGACAGCAAAAGACAAGACGACATATAATTTGGACCTGTTGATTTACATCTTTGAACTGCTTCCTTTTGCACTTTTCAGGACCCAAAATGCTTCTGATTCACCTTCTTGGATGGGCAGCTGCTGGGGCGTTTGCCAGTCCCGTTGCAGCACCATCTGCACCGTCATCAATCCACCTTCCTCCTTTGCCATCACAGCTGCCATCTGGACCGTCATCCGTCGCACTGCCTTCTCTTGCTTCGCCAACACCAACAAAAGCGCTCGATGGAAACTGCACGTCGACGATGCTGAGGAACGTTTTCACTGGCTACAACCCTTCCACGCGGACAGTCCACCTATCCACAGTGACTTCAACGTCCAGCGTCGACTGTGACGGGTGTTTGTATCTAGACGTCATTAATATTGGCGGTCTTGGCCCAGTTGTGCAGTCCAACGAGACGACAACCGATTCGTCACCAGCTACGGTCACAAATTTTGCTTGCATTGTCTAGGTGCTCTGTTGGGAGGACACTGGAATGGAATTATACAATGAAATTATGCAATGGAATTATACAGCTGGGAACTGGGCTTGAATTTTTGCGATATCACTTGATTTTTCATCAAACTTTATATTCTCTTTGTTCTATGCATCTTTCACATCTTTATAGGATTTGCAAAATTGGAACAACACCATTATTCTCTATCTAGCTATCTATATCTAGAAATGGCGAAGAAGAAACAACACTGCCGCTCCTATTTTATTTTTATTCGCCCGTTTCTCCCTCCTTTCTTTTTCTTGTTTTTTCTTTCGTTGTTCGTTGGAACTCTAAAAAAAAAAAAAAAAAACCCCCAATAAAATTCAAAGCATATCATATCCCATTAAAGAGTGTATCGCCTGCTTTCCATTAAAATGGCTTTGCTAGAAATACAAGCTGCTGGCCACTTGTGAGGTGTACTGTTGCACACTTCCCTTGCAGAGCAGACCAATATCAGTAGCAGGCTGTTCGATGTCAGGAGGAGCTCGAGGCCATACAGTACATGTGTCAAGCAAGACTCATAGCTGACCATTTTTTTTAGATTTAAGCCCGGAAGTAGCGGACGCGGCGGGCAGGCTGGGCGTCACCGTCCTCGTCGGCTTCGACGCCCTCGTCGTTGTCCTTGGGATCGTCGACCATAATGCTCTCGCCAATCTCCTCCGAGTTCTCCTCCATCTCCTTCTTGCGCGCAGCGGCGTCCGCCGCGGCCTTGGCCTTGGCGTCCGCCTCCGCCTTCTGTCTCATCTTCTCCGCGTACTCCTTGCGCGCCTTGCCGTAGATGCGGCCAGTCGCCCAGTCAAAGACGGACGTGGCCCAGTCCTTGAGCGCCTTGAGGCCCGAAGTCGGGTACGTCTTGGCCGGCTTCTCGGGGGCCTTGGCAGGCGGGTCGGCAGGTTCCGGATCGTCGTCGCTGTACGACAGACCGCCCGACTTGAGGTCGCTGGGCGTCTCAAACTCGGCGTAGTCGAACGTGATCCCCAGGTTGATGTTGTTGTCCTCACCGTGCTCGGGGATGGCCGACGAGGTCTCAACGCTGACGACAGTCGTAGTCGACGCAACCGTGGGCTCTGCCTGGCTGGCCGACCGGATGACGGAGGCGGTGGCCTTGAAGTCCATGGGGGTCGGGACAGCATAGACGGTGTCGACGAGGGCAGTGGCGGTCTGAACTGCGGCGTTGCTGTTGTCGTTGTTGGGCGAAGCGGCCAAGGCGCCAACGGCGAACAGAGCGCCGGCGATGGTGGTCTTCATGGATGGTGGCATTTTGAGAGTTGTGGTGAGAGATGTGGTTTGGGTGGCAAGTTCATTCGCAGAGATAGGAAGCTGAAGAGTTTGGTTGTTGAAGGAAGAAAGGAACGAGGAGAGTGGAAAGGAGAAGTGGAAAGCAGGATGGGTATTTATCACGTAGATATTTTCCCCCACTACCTGGTTCGGGATTTTTTCCCACACATTTTATATTTTATTTTTTGGCTTTAAAGTGCATCACATATCATGATGAGTGAACGCCATGATGAGTGAACGCCATGATGAGTGAACGCTAAGGCCACAAGTCACAGATTTGTGTGCGCGGCGATGTGAGGCTGACCGAGATATCCGCATGTACTTTGACGGTCGTTGAACTAACCTCTCGCACTTCCATTTTAGGTAACCTATCATCAAGCCACTAACACAAGGCTGCCAATCAAATTGGCCCAACTAAATTTCACGATTTGCCGATGCGCTAGACCAAGGGTCTTACCAGTCATGGCCGCACCACTCTTTGCCCCCCAGCACAAAATACGATTATTATTGCTGCTTAGATTCCCGCAAAAAAAGTGTCCAGCCCGTTCATGTTGAAGCTAAAATTGAACCCTTGATCGTGCATCTGTAATGCATACGTTAGTACTCGAACCGTTGAGAACACGCCCTGCGCAAAATGTATGCAAAGGGCGAGGGGGGGGGGGGGGGGGGGGCAAAAAAAAAAAAAAAAGGGCCCGAAACAAAAATACCCAACCCCATACGTTTACCAAACCCCAAAGGTAATAAACGCCCACAGGCAACGCGGGGTTGTTAACGGG